>CATQJL010000316.1:29090495-29523967 GCA_958299035.1 Cylicocyclus nassatus
TAATCAATGTTAGGGAAGAATCGTAGAATGAATCGTTGTTCATTCCTGAGATGATTATAGGTTATGTAAAAATTCGTCGAATTATGTTGTGTCACATTTTCAAATCATACTTTATCATACTCTGTAACGGCAAACAACGAAGGAACGGTTAGGAATACACGTCCCGTTCCTTCGTCGTCATTAAACTTCATTTTGCTATCTGGGCCCGTAGTAATCCACCCGACATGTTGGCATAAGACATGACGGCAAGCTCGCGAACCTCATGACAAGCTCATGTTTTGGGCGTGAGGTTCGCGAGTTCCTATAGCCTCTCGTTTTTACAGGTAATCACGATGCAATCAAAGGTCGACCGTAAAACCATTGCAGCTCGCTGAGATTGAACCCCTCTCCGTCCAACGAGAGTCATCACGTTAACCCGTTAGACTACATGTGTACCCTCAATATCATCCCATATGTCTTCCCTCAACATGACGTGGATTACGTGGCTTGATGAGGCGCCGCCTCGCCTCGGGCTCGCGCCACGTTGCGAGCGCATCGTTTGGCGCGACGTGGCGCTCAAGCCAACGTGGCGCAAGGCTTTTCCATGTTGTTCTTGTTGCCACATCACGCCGAAGATGCGCACGCAACGTGGCGCGAGCCCGAGGCGAGGCGGCGCCTCATCAAGCCACGTAATCCACGTCATGTTGAGGGAAGACATATGGGATGATATCGAGGGTACATTGCCTTTTTTCAGAAGCCGTACAAGCACACCCACCTCTGCATTGACATGTCCATCATACGAACATGTATGTAATGTGCAGCTATCGAGAGCGATAGTTTACGCTAAGACGATACAATAATGCCAAAAGAGATGGAGTTTTGCACATAAAATGCATAGCGCTGCTCTCGATCAAAACTTTGTAAAGTGATTGAACACATTTTACCATATGGAAATGTGCTTAAAATCAGTTATTGGGAGCACTATCACATAGCACGAGAATTGAAGTAGCACCAGATAATTCCAAGTTCATAAATTTGAACCGGCAAAACGTTCGTTATGAAAAAACTCTAAACGAACAAAGCGTTCGTCTAGAGTTCTTTCTTTCTACCAAGGGGATAAGAGTCTACGTCTAATCTCAACAAAAAAAGTTTTCCGTTTGCAAGACGAGTCCAATGTAGGTACATCGAACGCATTATGCACTTATCATTGCTGGTCCAGCTTTACAAAATAGTGCGAATCCTTGCGGTGCTCGGGTCATCCAAATAAAGTCTTCGCCTTTTCCAAATACTCTGCTTCATCTGTCGGCAAAGGCAGAGATGCTGGTTTTACTGGTATCACGCTAAGCAAAAGTCCCGTTTCGTGGTGTGAATATTCTTATTCAGTCAGTGCGGACAAAAAGAGGGGATGCTTATCTTGAGTGAAAGTCTGCTAGTAGGAGAACAGTTCTGAGACCTGAAAAAGACAACCTTGAAGAATCAACCAAACGCCCGATGATCAAGCCAAAGCGACGATATTCCTTGAGAAAGAAGCTGCAAATGTGCAATGGCTTTTGCTGGCGAGTCTGTATGGGTTCTTGCCCAGACTAATCTCGCTAACAGATGCGAGTGTGAATCAAATAGCTTCCGAATATAAAGCTAATCAGCAATAAAAAGCGCTATGACATGTTAGTGGTATGCGCATATTGAAGTTAAGACATCACAATGGGACGATAGCGGAAACACTACTAAGTAGATACCGTTCTGTTGCAAAGTATATTCCAAAGCTATCAAATCGCTCTGGGAGGTAAAAGCGACATCGCTCTTAGCACGGCTGGTCTGAAGGTAGTGGGGCTGCCACTGGGCTCAAGCGTCAGACAATCACAATGACAATGTCTCATCCTCAGCCGCACGAGTACTCGCGCTCGCTTCGCCTGGTCCTTGCAGGCAGTGTCCAGTCAAAAAGTCATTTTTGAGATATTGTGCTTACCCGGGCCTATTCGCTATGCCGAATCTAAAGATCCATATTGGAGAGCGCGAAAACGGCGAAAAAGGGCTTTATTGCAAGAGAAAAATTAGCAGGGGGTGGGGTCTTCCCCAGTGCGAAGTCACGCTTTCAGCTTCTGGAGCAATATTCGCGGTTCCGATGAGTCACGCGTTCGCACTCGGCCGGTGGCGATGTCAGAACGGCTAACGAAATCGAGAAGTTTGCTCCGGAAGCTGAGAGCGTGGATCCACAGTGGGGAGGACCCCGCCACCCGCTGATTCCCCTCCTGCGTTAGAGGCCTTTTTTGCCGTTTTCGCGCTCTCCAGTGTGGATTTTCGGATTCAGCACAGCGAATAGGCCCGGGTAAGCACAAAAACGTTAAATAATTTTGAGTACCTGAAAATAGTATGCAAAGTACTGCCAAGTTAAAGACGAAAACAGAGATCAGGAAAGAAAAGAAAAAAAGAGAGCGATAAATTAACTACCCGTATCGATACGTGAAAGCAAGGAAAAGATAACCATGACTGATAAGTTCGTCTTAAGGGCCAGTCTTGATCTCGAGATTTCGAAATGATAACATTTATGTTACCAGAATTTACTCAAAGGAAACGTTCACAAAGAACGAATATACAAGAAACATCTTAGGAGCTACAATGTTATGATAGCGATAAGATTGGCAATGCGGTGCAGCTGCTCAAATCTGAATGAGCTGTTACAAAAACGAATGCACAAAATGTAGGTCGTGACAAAGTTAGATTATACACCTATCTTTGCGACAGCGAAGAAAATTATCTTATATATAAAGCTGAATGTATGTTTGTCTGTCTGTCTGTATGTCTGTCTGTCTGTCTGTATGTGTGTACGTATGTTCCGAATAGAAAATTCCATTTCTGAACCGATCCGGACCAAACTTGGCACACATACACTTCGGGCCCCGGCGGGTGTAATAGGTTACTTTTCGTATCGATCGATATCGATTTTATCGATTTTTTGCAAAATTTGAGCTACGGGGCTGGGAGTTGGCACAGGGGGGTAAGTGAGCATGGGGATTCCGAATACAATATTAGTTTCTAAAATCGTGCATTACTTTTATCGATTTTATCGATTTTTTTGCAAAGTTTGAGCTACGGGGCTGGGATTTGGCACAGGGAGGTAAGTGAGCATGCTGATCACCCCCACGGGGGTGATCAGCATGCTCGATTACCCCCTGTGCCAGATCCCAGCCCCCTAGCTCAAATTTTGCAAAAAATCGATAAAATCGATAAAATAATGCACGATTTCGAAAACTAATGTTGTATTCGTAATCAGCATGCTCGATTACCCCCTGTGCCAGATCCCAGCCCCCTAGCTCAAATTTTGCAAAAAATCGATAAAATCGATAAAAGTAATGCACGGTTTCGAAAACTAATGTTGTATTCGTAATCAGCATGCTCGATTACCCCCCTGTGCCAGATCCCAGCCCCCTAGCTCAAATTTTGCAAAAAATCGATAAAATCGATAAAAGTAATGCACGGTTTCGAAAACTAATATTGTATTCGTAATCAGCATGCTCGATTACCCCCTGTGCCAAATCCCAGCCCCCTAGCTGAAATTTTGCAAAAAAACGATAAAATCGACATCAATCGATAACGAAAAGTGGACTGTGACACCCGCCGGAGCCCGAAGTGTATGTGTGCCAAGTTTGATTCGGATAGGTTGAGAAATGGAATTTTCTATTCGGAACATACGGCGGAGCCGGGTAAGCCAGCTAGTAAGTTCTAAAGTACCGCGTCGAGAATGCCTTCTGGAGATGTTTCAAAGCAACCATTCCATTTTGTAGGCATTGCGTCATGCATTCGTCAGGACTCATTCGCTATGGTTAGCCGCGTCATATTGGTCAAATCAGAATCTGACCAATCATGACGCGGCTAGGCATTAAGCGGATAGTCGGCCTTTCTTAATGGTGTCGGAATTCAGCTAGTATTGGGTCAACAGCATTCCCATAAACGAACTTCCAGTGTGCTTGAGTGTCGAAAAAATCACATTTCAAATCACCTAAAAGAATGAGTTCAAGGAATCATAAAGAAAAAAAATTACACGACAAAAAACGAGCTAATCTTGGACAAGCTTGCTTCTTCGATAAAAAATGTTGCATCCATTCTCAGGACGAAGAATATGACCTCAGATGCAAGCCAACACCTGGCCACTTGCACCAGCCCAGTACTCTCATCGGCGCACTGTCCGATCCCTGCGAGCGCGAAAATGTAATGCCATAAACAATGCTGGGGAAAAGAAACTGAATAAGAGATCTAACTTTTGCCCTTAAGCTACATTGTGCGCACAACCAACAAATCCTTCTTTATCAGTGCAACTCCAAGTAATATCCTTTGCTCATCGGCAAGAATGCGAAACAGCTTGAAGCCTGTAAATTATAATGTGTACCTCGTATCCTATATCGGCAACTACAGGATGGTAGCTCTGACGGTGCGTGTAGTGTCCCTGCGGCGTTAACATTTGACGACAATATTTGCGCGTGAAAAATGAAAACTTCAAGACGTGCGTTCTGCGCCCATCTTGCAAGAGCATACGCCAGCACCGCAGCGAAGTGCTCACGCGCAAATGTTGTCGACAAATGCCAAACGCTAAAACACTATGTTTACCGTCAGATCTACTTGGCTATACAGCGTACTACCAATATTCTGAAGACATCTACAAAAAAGAAAAACGCTCAAAGAAAGGATAAACTCTTACTGCGCTGAAAAAAGCACGCAAAAAATCAAAGAGAATCTTAGTGCTAGCTTACCGCAATGGGCTTGATCACGCATCAGCAACTGAACTCCTGTGAGACAGCACTGCCTTCAAATCAGATCGCAATGTAGAGCATGCTGTCATCTATAATACAAACATTAATCGTGAGAGATAGGTAACATATTCAGAAAACCCGAAAGCCTCATTCTAAAAAGGAATGATTCTTTATAACAGCTGTCTAAACTGGCAACGGAATTTTCTGGGATGACAAACTTACTTTATCACGAAAACGAATAAAGCAGCATGGAGAGAGCGATCGCACGCACGGACTAGATAACGTTGTATCCGAATAAGACGGTTCGTGCATGGGAGAGATAGCAGACGGCAAGAGGGATGAAACAGTCTTCACTAAAAACGCCGAAAAATCCGTAGTGAAGCCCTATTCTTGTGTGCGATAAATCGCACGCAAGAACACAGTAGCGACTGTTAGAGAAACACATTTGAAATAGACATGAGTCAGTGAAAGGAATGAAAGAGCGCTTGTTCAAAGAGATGCGACAGCATCCACTTTGGGCCCTGTCTATGCGTGCGTCAACTCGCTTATGTAGTCTGCGCCAGACAAAGGCGCGAACCAACAATAGTCAAGTGGTCGCGAAGGCGTCGCAAAGGCAGCTGCATCGTTAAGAACTCTGCCATCATGTGCACTACGGTAAAAGAAGCGTGTTCGGGCGCTAGGTTCTGCGCCTTTGCCCAGCAGCAGACCTTAAGTTGACAACAGGTTTTGAAAAATCTAGCATATCGACGATCTATGAAGTGATGGAATAGTAGAGCAGTGATAGAAGAAATGAACAAGTTGCACTGCTTCAAAAATTCATGTATTCTACTCGAGCAGCATGAGTTTAATGGGAAAAATTTTGCATTTGAACTAACCTTCAATATACTCTCCGCTAGTCATGCTGCCAGTTTTGGATCCTAGCACTAAAACATTCTTGACGAAAACAGGTATTGAAACATACTGCTCAACTTTTCCCTAGAAGAAACGCAATAGATCAACATGGTTAATTACCGATCGTGGCTCAGCAAAAGGCAACAATGTACGAGAAACACAAATAAGATGATTTCGAATATAGACGCTACATCCTCTCCTGAGCAGTTTGAAAGTCAAGCATACGATAGTTGTGCTATCGGAATTCTCAAAGATAAGATCAAGAAAAAGCTTAATCAGGCAATGAGGAATACTTACCGACAACCGTGTGGCTGTCCAATTAAGAATTGTAACAAACATAAAATAGACATACACCGACAGTGAATTTCAAAATCGGCAAAAGCTCAGATGAACTCAAAACTCGTTGTATTTTACAACAAACTAGAAAACTAGAAAAACTCATCATGCCAGCGATTTTTGAACATTTGTGACTGTCTTGGGTGACAAGTATGCCTCAGCAGCAAAAGAGAAACATAGAAAATAAAGAAATCGATCAAAATCCGCCAGATAACGAGATGAATGTCATGAACCTGCCGGCATCTCGACGTGGTAGGGGCACGACGAGGTGCCGGCAGGTTGCACTCCTTAATGAACACACTATTTCTCTTTCTTTTCTGACATGAGGGCGAGATGCCGGCAGGTTGAGGGCGAGATCGCGGCAGAAATCTCGACAAAATACCTCACGAAGTTGCCGGCAGGTCAATCTTTTGGGTCCAAAATTTGAAGTTGTCGGGATTTTTCGGATTTTTTTCGATCTTCATCTGGTGCCCACCTCTGAGATGGACCGTCAGACCTGGAGAGTGCCAGACTGATTGCTTTGGAGAACCTCTAGAGGGCGTTGGCAGTTTTCATGACCTGAGGGCGAGATCGCGGCTAGTTGAGGGCAAGACCTGCCGGCAAGTAGGGTAGATTACTACGGACCCTGCTGTCAAATGCGTTATTTTCATTTTGTTACCAGATTCCACAACATTTCTCACTACTTTCTACGGATGCCATCGTATACTCGTATGTCACATACCAATGCGAAGTTTTTATGCGCCTCCCTAACAAGTATGTCATCTTTCGTCACTTATACGGAAGTCTTTATCTGTCTCCACAAGCGATTACGAAAGCCTTACCCGTAGCCAGTTTGCTCATCATTCAAAGTTCACATTGCTTCAATTTCTCCTGCTTGAGTTCGTTCTTCTCACAGGGCGTGCGAAGGTGTCTGTCCTTCAACAACAAGCCCCGCTTTCTCCCGGTCCCGTGAAGAACAAACCAGTGATCAACGCGTGAAGCAATTCTGTCCTTAACCAAAGCGGCAAATGGATGGGCAACTTCAACTGTACATGTGGGAATCGTCCAGTCCAATCAATTAATGGCATCTCCACAATAATGGTCAAATTCAAAAGCTCGAGGACAAGCTTTGCTATGGAACGACATGTCGAGATGAGGACTAATTACCATAATCTGACGGTCCCAACGCCGACTGCTCAGACAATTCACGGGAGCTTCCCGAAAACAAGCCAATTTTGGCAAACTTCCCGAAGAACTCGTTTAACACAGAGGTGAATGGAAGCGCAAAAATGGGAGTTTCCCGAAAACTTTGACGTCAGGAGCAACGCAGTTAGGAACTTCCCGAGGATTTCTTCGGGAAGTATCTATAAATGCGAAACTTTCCAAAAGCTTTTAAGAAAAGGGAATTTTCCGAGAGCTTCGCGGTATTTCGTAATAGCGCTACTTTCATTCTAATGACTGAATTGTCGTAAAAAGTCACAGAGTCTTCATCAAACTTATGTAATGGTCAGTGCGATATCTGATTTAGCGCAAGTGCGGACTTCTAGTGTTTCTTTTCCATCGTCCTCTCGTTTTATTCTGTAAATTGACTGAATTCTCTTCTTTCCATGTGGCATTATTCAAATGTATTTGCATCACTTGTCGTTAAGGGTGAAGTGACCTCTTGCTTGTTACTTCGCACATCATAATTACCGTCCTCTGTCGCAGTGCGAGGTGTGAAGCTATGACCCAGAGCCAAAACAAGCAAATAGATGATCCGGCTATTGAATTACCTTAATATATGTGCGACCATCTATTGTACAGCTCTTTGCGAGTGCGGCTGTTATGATGCACCATGTAATAAGGAAATGACTCCTTTTGACTTTACATTTACTCATAAATTTTACGTGTTTCGAAATTCTTCTAAATGTGACTTTGTGCTGTTTTACATATAAAAAGGAAAATATGAATTTAGGCAAGTCTTTTTCAGCGTCTGATTCTCCTTGCTTTCTTTTCTGTATTTCGTAACAGTGCACTTGCGCTATTTCACTATACTGCTAGTCTGTCAATCTGTTATAGATGGTGAAAGTTTAGCAATTCAAATTGGAGTGTTATCTTAGGTAGTATTTAGATTCTGGTTCCTAGCTGAGTGGTTGTAATTTCGATCTTTTCTCCTCCTACTAGTGAAGCAGTTATGTGAAGGTGCTATATGTGCGTGCGCTTCGGGACCGCACCGCGGTTTCTCGCGATTTGATGATTTTCAAACTGCGCTTACGATTCTTTGCATATTAGATCTCTTCTTTCCTCTTTTCTAACGTGAATTTTTTCAGAGCAAGGGCATCAGCCGAATATAGTCGCGACGAACAAATAGTTCAAGGCTTCTACTTTGAGGGCACAAGTCGACTTTCAGGTGAGCGTGATTGCGCTTTATTTGACACTAGTTATGCTTCAACTCACTTCTATGATAATGTTTCTTTCTCTTTTTTGATTTAGCACTGCTTTTCTTTCTTTCTTTTCTTAAAGTTTCCTGTTTTCCTCTCTGATTTAGCACTGCTCTCTTGCTTTCTTTCCGAAGCTGTGCACATTAGAGATCACTAATGAGAATATACAATAATCTTTAAGCAAGAGTAATGAAGTTGTTCGAGGATCTTTTATTCACCTCCCATCTTTCCACTTTCTCTTTCACCCTCTATTCTCTTCACCCACATTCCGCTTCATGCAACCTACTAAGACATTTCGTATTTCACTCACATTTTTTGTTTATTTTATGGATTGAAATCTCTTCTTTGTGTCTATTTGGATTCTTGCCATGCACTACTTCGTAGTCACTATCAATTGTTGCCGCTGTTGCTGATGTTACCGCTGTATCCTTGTTACTGATGTTGCTGCTGTTACCTAATCATTGAAAACTTGTATGGAGAAATGAGACTTGATTGTTCGTTCCATCATCTAACAGCAGTAGCAGGGGTAGCAAATAACAGCAGCAGTAATGGTTAACAACAGTAGCAACAGAACGTCGATAACAACTGACGATGGAAACGCTGCCTGCTAACAGCAGAAACAGCGCTTTTGTATGGTTGAAACTAAAGCTGTGATAAGTGTATTTTTGCACGATTGGTTTGGTGGAATCTTTTGCTACTCAAATTTATAGATCCATTAGGCTTTGGCCGAACTTTATCCGTGTTACCCATGTTACCGGTGTAACCTGTGTTACTAATGTTACTAGTGTTACTGCTTTTACCGCTTTTAGTGCTTTAAGTAGTGAAATGATCACAGATACAGGCTCATTCTAGAACGCGATCTCATTGACTAGTGGCGAGTGAGTAACACGGGTAATACGAGTAGCACTAGTAACAATGGTAATGCGAGTAAACGAGTAACACGGGTAAGACCAGTAACACGGTAACACGGGTAAAGTATGGCTAAAGCTCTAGCGGGAAGTTTTTAGGCCATTCTTTAATGTCAGCTCATATCAATTTTTAGTTGAATCGTACTGTCTCTCTCAACAACACACATTTCCATGAGCTTAAATTTGCCTGTACTAAGTGTGTAATTCTCATGGATATCCTCAGATCTGCTTTTTGTGAACAAGCGTAGTAATTTGTTTGCTTTTCAAATTCGCTACCTCATCCATCGATGTCCATCTCTCTTTTGGTGTTTTCTCAACATCTTCACCTTTCTTTATACTACTCTCGTACTCAATCTCTCATCCCAAAATTTCAAATAAATCATGCGAACTTTATCCCCATTTTTTAGCGCAGATGTTCAAGAAATGGAGACTATTCGGCGTAATCGTCATCGGAGACGTAGTGAGTGGGCTGGAACTGAAGTGGAGGATACCAGCGGTTCGGTAAGTATTTACTGTCTTTCTAGGCACTAGGATATGAAATAAAATCGACCATTAGAGAGGCATAATAGGGACAAAATTTGTTACAAGTTAAGAAAACAAAACGGAAGACCGAGGAAATGAGATAACAATGAAGACAATAAAACGGGTTGCAGTGGGTTGCAAAACATTGTGTTGATTAGCTTTAATAGGATAAGTGGGCGTAGCTGCAGCGGTTCGATAAACTGTTTTCAAGTTTAGCAGGCTAGACGTGCTCGATTGAGCCTTGCGCCGAGTACGAGTAGCGAACCTGCGGCTTTACTCTCTACATTATCACAAGCTGCCGCCGACGAAGAGGTAGGCCCCAGCCAAATTGTTGCTGAGGAGACGGCAGATCTTAGTGACGTTGCTCCTAATGAAACGGTAGCACTCGGAGAAGGTGGCGTTAGGAACGTGGTAGAGCTAGGTAATGTTTTGTTTGAGCAATTTTGGAGAGAAGAACTGTATCATAGCTTTAAGACTACCGGGACAAACTGCTCTTTTTTGCCTGTTATACTGTCTTACATGGCACTAGCACAGCGGAGCTTAGAAGGTTGATGATGCTAATAGAGGTGGCCACAGGGAAGGCAGCGAATATTGTGAGATTTTGAATAAGTAAGTCGATCTGAAAAAAGTTCTTTTCAAGGGTGTGGCGGATATTAGGAAATTTGTCGATAACTTGGAAAGTGACCTGCGTTCAAGAAGTTACACGTTCTGCAGCTCGTGTTTTCAAACACTTGTAAATAAACATGCGTTGTGCGACAATTCACGCTGCGAGCTGTATAGGTAAGCCACTCCCAGACCTCTGATGTAGGATGACCACTTTTGTTTAGAATTCATCCCAAGCGTTCGAAATCATCGAGACGGCCATCGTTGTCTTTGCTAGACATTCGGCCACAGTTGGAGACCGTAATCGCTACACACTTGTCCCTTTTGATCAACCTACATCGACGATTACATGAAAGTCACGTTCGTATCACTCGTTCCGGTAGTCAATAGTCAGAAATACCCCACTTCTAGTTTAGTTTGACTGTGGGACACGCTCCGATGCCATTGATTTCCCGCTGTTTAAAAAAAATATGGAATCGTCAGAAGAGTTCTCCAGGCGCAGAATCACTCTACAGCTGAGTATAGCCACCGATGGATTCACGCCAGCACGGCTAAGCAGGTCTTTCACCAGAAGTCTGACAGGAATCCTTTGTCTGAATTTACGACGTGTTTAGGCAGGAGCTTTGGCCGCTATATGTGCGGATTGATGACCTTCCGTCGAAAATAGGAAACATGTACCTCAATATAATCTTGGCTGGCGTGCTGTGGACAACAAAAACTCCACACGAAGAGCTGTGGGAGGGTTTATGGACTCACATGGTTACAGAGCTGGCTGTTGTAAATTGCAATGAACTGCTACAAATCCGGGATGTAACCGGTGATCTGTGGACTGTCAGTTTGAGACTGACACATGCAGTCGTAGACTACAAGGTTGCTTTAATCAAAATTATGCATTTTCTCAGTGGAAATACTATTATAGGGACTCCAAGACATATTTGGCATACCTCGTTGGTTTTCCCGTTATGGCTGCCATAAATGTCTTTTTCCGGGAAATTGTATTGGTCGCAAACTAAATTGGTACTGTAGCGAACCTCTACGTTTCGCGAAGAGGACTTCAGCAAATATATTAGAAGACGCAGAGTGCGGACGCAATGGTCTCAGGGGTGAGCTTTAGCATGAGTTCATGAAAGTCTGTCAGTTCTCTAATTTGAAGGAAAAACTTCTGCTATGCGTCTTTTCACACCTGCGCATTGTTGCGCAGATGCGTTACACGTAATAAGTGAAGGCGTCACTCACGATCGTTTAAGAGGTTTGCTTTTGCTTTGAGCAGCGTTCAGGCAAATCTGAGGACAAGGAGATCTCAAGTGGAAAGTAGTTTTCCATCGTGCTTGCATATTTTCGCGCGAGAATCCACGAGGAATTGATTGGCCGTGGTGTGAAAGAAGGCAAGCACAATGCAAGTCGTCCATTGATACGATACGTTTGGAGACGAATAACTCAGCCGAGTGCATCATCTAAGCTGCGGCTTAGGCAATGTTTTGATCAGGGCCTCAAAACTACTTCCCACGTGAGATTCCTATATATGCAGATTTGCCTGGGCGCTGCCCCGAGCAACACAGAGCAACATGATGAACAGCGTTCATTTTAAGATCTGCTTTTCCGCGCGTCAAAAGTTGATGAAATGAAGCTCAAATCTGAAACAGTTGGTGAGCTCAATAGAGCTCTGATGAACATCACTAACTACACCTACAGTTCGAGGTTTATTCTTTGTAACGAAGATTTACCCTGTATGACAGGTGCTGAAGTTGACGCGGTACGCTTGCCCTAAGTATTTCTTGCCGCATTTTTCCATGATTATCAAAAAAGTGACAATTTCCAGTTCGCAAATGTGGTTTTTCCGCTCGTAGGAGCACTAGCGATGTGTCCTTCTGCTCTAAGTAGCGCCTCTCTCGTGGGCTACTGGTTTTGCGTGAAAGAACTGCAGGCCTTGGAAGATCTCACTACAGTCAAGATTCGCGTTATACAATCTGTGGCGCTGCACGTGAAGCAAATTTGGAGTTGCTTGTCACAAGATATTTTCACAATCAAAACACATGTAGGCCCACGTTCTGTCTCTTTTTACCCTCGAAACAATCCTACCGTTTAGAATTTTTTCGATCATTGTATAGTGGATGAGATTGAGCAGCATGGGAGTCCGTATTTGTGGTCTGCAGCACCGTTCGAGGCCATCCACCGTGTTTTGCAGATACCCCACAACCAATTTGTGACAAATTCGGATGCAAGAATTTTGACTAGGTATCCACAAGATCAGCGCATGACCTACACTGTCCTTGCATTTTAGATTCGTCACCATCAAAAAATTGGTAAGGCTCTTGGAAAGGGCTGTAGAAAAAAATCGCTCGGAGAATTTTGCTAAATTGCTTCGCGATATGCAAAATGAAGAGGAAAGGTAAATTGACTATACATCGTGCAATCTTATTTTCTATGGGTTTATCCTTTAAGATTTCCCCTTCAAGTCCAACTGGGAGCCGGTTATTATATTCCGCAACATTCCGAAGTAAGAGAAGATAACCTGTGCGAAGAACATCGGGCAATCTTCCAGCGTCACCATAGGGGTCTACGCGATGTCAAAATATAGTAGGTTTTTTGGCTTAGTCTCTCATAAATCTAGTTAGGTCAACACATCCTTGATTCCCAACACACTCCTGATTCAGCTCGCGCTTGGTCGTCAGCGGAAAGGTCCTATCCTCTAAAGTGTATTGGCAAAGGACCACTGATACAGATGCCTCTAGCTTATACCTCAGAGTTTCATGCGGGAATAATATGGTGATTTCTTACGGAAAATTGCTCTTGGTCAGCTATCATGCGCTCACAAGAAGCTCATTCGCTCTCATTGAGCATTATTCAACTGTGGATCCTTTTTCAAATTTGATGGAGGCTTTGGAAACTTTAGAAGGCTCAGACAGAGCCCGGAGACTCCTTCGTATTGTCTCTCTTAACAATTCCCACTTTCATGAAGTTAATTTCCTTGGCATTAAATGGGTCAACTGCACTGATATTTTGAGACCCGCTGTTTTCGTTAATATGCGAAATAGAATGTTTGCTCTTAAATTGTAAGGCTCTGTGTAGATGCATATCACCAGTCTCCATCTTTTCTCTGTTCTTCGTCAATTCGGGATAAAGTATATATGCTTGCAATTTAGGATAAAGTATATATGCTGACTTTCTTATTTACTGTCTTCTTGAGGATGTTTGTGCACCTTTGATCCTTGATTCCTTACATTGATATTTCTTAAAAATCTCCATATGTTTTAGATCGCGAGGAGAAGAGGAGCAACAGTTTGCTGGGTTTTTTAACATCCTCTATTTCCTCATTCATGCGCTTTGTTTAGAACTCTGATGGCTTACAAAAAGGCTAAGTCTTTAAAACGCGTGCAGTCGCAAGTCAAAATGAAGACAGTCAAAATGAAGACTAAAAGAGGTGCAACACCTAAGCGCGAAGAGTCACCATTGTTTATGGTAGGTTCCACTCCGGAAAGACGAAGGAAGTGAGAGATTAGAGGCAGCTAAGGGTATGTTTGCCGGAAGGTTGAAACCTGAGTGGAAGCTTAATAAGCAAGTAATGTTGATTAGGCCTCTGCACACTTTTTAGTGCGAGCCTAAGAAGGAGGTTTTGGATGATGTGGAAGAAATTGAAATTGAAAAGCCAAGGAGCGACTCTTCGGATTCCTCTGAACGTGCGTTTATACCTCATTTCAAGCTTACAATCTCAAAAATTGGTGAAACATAATTTAGTGGGGTTGGAACGAGTATATGCGACTCTAGAGCCTGTTCAAGCACTGCATACGTCTACCGTACATTCGCCAGATGTGACAGGTTCGTAGCCATGTTCTGAACAGAACTATTTACTTCTTCTTCAGAGCATGGTTCAGCGCAGCAGATAGGATGGTCATCTTCTTCGGAGCCAGGCACATCGCAACAAGTACCTTGGTCAAATGAACCAGGTTTCTAGTAAACTCATCTGTATGCGCCAGAATGTTTTCTAGAGTCAAAATCTAATAGGAATTGAAAGGGCGCCAGTCGGTTCGGCACCTCCCTCGCAGCAACCTACCTTGCAGTCGGACGCTTTGGGTTGGCGATTTTGTTCACATGGTTTATTACATTGCAAAAGCCATTTTAGACGTAATGCGCACATGTTTGTCGCGTGAAATTGGAAGCACGGAATTTTCAACCCCGCTCTATGCAATGGTTGCAAGAGGAACGCCGTTATCAAGTGTCACTCTGCAGGTATTCCTGCTTCTTTTCGCAGCACGCAAGGAAAGAATCTTTTTTAGGAGACGCTCCACCATTGTAGGCAAGTAACTCAGTTCGATCTACAGGATCTGTCTAGATTGGTGCAGAGCGCCGAGCGCTCTAGGCATGGTATTTCTTTATTTGATAACATCGAAACAACGCGGCTCTTGGTAGAAAACGCGATATCCAACCGCGTGCTGGTGAGTGCAGCTGTGACGACTTTTATGTATCGGTTAAGGGGGAAAGTAGGATTCGTCACGCTTAAGCATTTGAATCAGCATTGCTCGCTACAGGTTAATCTTCTGCTAACAAAGAACAGAGATCTCGAGTCTCAAATCCATGTACTGCGACAGATCTGCAACAAGCTTACTAGCGGAATCAGCGAGTCCTCTTCCACCATAAGCTTCAGCCCTGATAATCTCAAGAAACAGCACATAATCAAGCGTAGTTCACCATTCAAGGTAGTTAGGATCAAAAATTAACCAAAGCCAATTATGCTTATCATAGGAACTAAACCTCAACGAGCTTCTCGCCGGCTACACAGCTCCGAGTAGAGTCAAACACAAGACTTCGCTCGTCATCAATGACTTTTCACGTGTGATCTTCAGACAGGTTGGCCATTCATGTTCATAACTTTCATAACCAATGAACATGTAAGTATAATAAAAAAATCTAGTTAAGTAAATATGAGTGGACTACAGCGAGATTTGTAGGTTTGTGGACCAGATCCCTCAGATATATGGAATTTTGCTCATCGTACATCTAATGTATCGCGCAAGCCGGATTTACAAGATCTGCCTGAGTCCATAGTTATCACACTCAACGGTACGAAACTAGTCATGTAAGAAATTCTCATTCAAATCATTCTTTAGATTTCGTATTGGATGCGCTTAGCCTCGGCAACGAGGATTTGGAGGGATACAGATTGAATTCGATAAGAAGCTTGCGCACTAGGTGCGTTGGTGTTTCGTAAGCAGTCTTTACCTACTCAAATGATTTAGTTACTGGATCTCTCTGGGTACATCCGATGAAGAACGCGAGAAAAAGTTCAACTATCTGCTGGAGCAAAAAACTTTCTACTGCGGCCAAATCAGGACCTGTATCGCAGAAGCACTGTAAGTTTTCCAGAATCGTCTTCTGCTTCTAAATTCAGTTTTACAGCGAGGATGTCCGTTATTATCGCCTCGACAAGGGAAAACTTGTGCCTTCAAAGGTTCAAACTTAGTCTCAGTTGTTTTTATACTAAAAATTTGTTTTCCAGAAATACAAGGCTACGCAGGTCGGATTTGGTAGAGAGGACAAGGCAAGTATGACGAAGTCAGAATGGAAGAGGAAAGCGCTACACAGTAGTGGAATTTGATCCCGTCGCTGTCCTGTTTGAACCTGATGTTTAATTTCTGATCCATCATAAGTCTTCTCATGTAACATCGTGCCTTTGCCTCATTAGTTAAGCATGTTTCTCATTAATCAGTGCTTCATTTACTTACTCCCCGCTTACCTCTATATTCACTACATGCTTACTTCATATCTCACTATCAATATGATACTCCTTACGCATTATCCGGGCTACTGTAATTCGATCTTTTAAGAACTTGAAGAAATTCTCCCATTCCCTCCGTCGATATGTTATATCTACTGCTATAACAATAAATGATGGAGCATATCTGTTTTTGCGTATAACTACTACTAGTGCTCCACCCTTACTACTACACTACTTTGAGTAGCTGTACTAAGGGTGCGGCTTTATGAAGTAGCAGGATTCATCATGAAGGTTCGGTACAGCTACGCGGAGCCAATGTGAAGCCCTCAGAAAGTTCTGTAGATAAGTTCTCGGGAGATTTCCCACTTCTTGCGAATTTCCCGAGGACTTTTTTGCAAACTTCCCGAGCGCTTCACGGGAACTTCCGCAGGTGACCCGAGGAAAGTTCCCTCACGGACCTCGGGAAGTTCCCATTGATTGTCTGAGTGGTCGGTGCCACCAACTTCAGACGAGCTGGTCCTCCAAATCACATCTGTTACGATATAATCATAAAGATCTAGTCAAGAATTGTAACGTTTCTACAAGGAGATTACAAGGGTAGAGGGATCAAGCTCAGAGAGTAATTTACTCTTCAACTTGGCAGTATATCTAAATTAAGAATGCGGTATTCTTCAAAAGATTGATTATACCACGTAAACAGCACTTGCAGACCACAAAATTCTGTCATTAGAGTTGACGTGTACATCCCATTAAGCAAATTCTTGGATCTATTTATAAACTATCTATCTCTAATCAGTTAATCTAATGATGCTGGTTTGCTGGGTCTTATTTGTGATCAAATAACGGAGGGCAATGATTCGCTCTGTACTGTAATTCTAATTTGCCTTCCAGCGCTGTACTCTGAAATTCGCACAGGACGTCGGCGCAGCAGACAAATCAACAATGTATACGTACTTGTGAAGCACTCTGTATGTACCATTTCACATGTGGGTTACCAATGTGATTTTACATATGCAGGGTATCTCAAGAGTACGTGCCCACTACTTGAATGTGTTATCGGACTACAGCTACAATTTTGTAGAACTGACTCCAACTCATCACAATACAGTACGAAAAACCAACTTCTCTTTGTCAGAGTCATGATAGGGACTTTCCGCATTTGCGATTATGAAATAGCTGCATTACGGCTGCATTTTAGAAAAAATCGAACAAATCTGAAAGGCGTTTAGCGGATTTTCGAGCACGCCAGCTCGACTTTCCTTTATAAGTCTTTTTAAACTGTGTAATTTTCAGGAAAAATTGAGAAAGCAGTGTCACGGTTACCGCATATCTTATGAACGAACTTTGCCTACAAAGCGCAAATTTCTTATCTGGGTTCAGCTATTTGACTATGATGGTGCTTTTAGATTGTTGTTTCTAGTTCCGCTTTTAAAGCAAATTATGACCCTCAATGGCTCACCACCGTTTTAAAAATGTTTGCTTAATTCTAAAGTAGGGAAGAGCGGTGATTCGTTTTGTACTGTAAATTCAACATAAGCTATAATCAGCCCTAGGTAATGGTACCCATAGCTCCGCTGACGAGTTCAGGTAAGAGTAATTTGCAATTAAGTAGCGTGTACATAATTTTGAGACAGTTTATGTTTTTGTAGGAAAATCGTCTTTACTTTACTTTTCAAATCGTCTTTATTCAACTTTTCCCTTTCAAGCATGTACTTGTAGAAGAATCGCCTTTACTCGAAAGCAGTGCCTCACCGAAATATGGTTGCCAAGATTTTTTGCATCTTACAACCTTGTGAACAATGTTGAGGTTCAAGATTGCATAAAGTCTTCAAAAACCCCCGTTTCATGAAGCCCGCATGGAAGCAACATGGAAAAGTTGTGCCTTTCATCTTAGCCTCCGTCACAGTACAGCAACACCAACATTGTGGCGTTGAGTGAATGGACGTGTTGGAACAGTGTTGGAACACGTATGGCGGAGAGATCGCCGAGTCCGAGTCCGGACCAAATTACTAGATGCGGACCACTTTGAGCGCATTTTTCTTCCTGTAAATGAGATCAAAAGGACTTGTTGCAATAGCCTATTTCGAGGGGCCGACAATAGAACATGGTTCCGCGCAACCTCAATTTTGACGAGACGCTGCTTTTAACTTCTCCGATTGATATGCTGAGAGCGAATATCAGTTGAGAAATTATCGGTTGTCATCAAAATTGGTCCAACTAAGTGCTTGAAGGTACGTCTACCCAAATTCTTCGAACTTGAGATTTTGTCCTTTTTCGCACCTCTTGCGCACGCTGGGTTTAAAACCAGACCTGAAATTGATCGGAAATCACAAACTATTGACCTCTACATGCCCTTCAGAATCCGTAGTAGAGAGAACTCCTCGCGCCTGCCGATCAGCCGCGGGCCAGCTGCTGACCCACCGCAGGGCAGAGACGCAGAGGACTGCTGTGTCATTTGGGCATTCTAGCATGATTTGATCGAATTCTTGACCTTTGCGCCTGCTAGGCGAAATCCTTCGGAAGACGGATTGGGGTGGAAGAACGTGCCGCTCACTCAAAGGCGAGGGGCCAACGTGGTGAATTCGTTTTCCGAAGGATTTTCGAAGTGATTTTCTCGCTTTGGAAGCAATTTCAGACAGCCCGAGTTGGGCAGTTGTACAGTTGAGAGTCCCGCAACGAAGGTAGGTAGCTGGCTATCCGAAGAGATTTCTTCGTGTGTTTGTAGGAGAAAGAGGGCAAAATGTTTTTTGATGGAAGCACTCCGAGTTTTTAAACTGTAAGAGATCGAAACTTATAGACCCCATTTTGGATGGACAGTGCCTCTGAGAAACCATGAAGGTAGCTGGCTATCGGAAGAGATTTCTTCGTGTGTTTGTAGGAGAAAGAGGGCAAAATGTTTTTTGATGGAAGCACTCCTAGTTTTTAAAATCCCAAACTTTTCGCGGTTCCCTAACCAGCTTTAAAAAGAGAGCGTGAAAAAAAAATGAAAAAAAAAATTTCTGAAAAAAAAATTCTTTCACCAGCTAGCTTGAATCTTCAAAAAATTTTTAGAAATTGCTTCAAATTATTTGCCAGTAATACAGCTTTCAAAATTTTTCTACCCATTCTTAAGGGGGGTCACCCTCGGTCTGCCACTGGAAGGTGGGCGTTCAATTGTTTTTCAGTTTCAGTAGGAACTCCTATCAGTCAAACAAGTTTGCTACTTTGTTCCCTTAATAGAATTGTAGTCCATAGATCAACTTCTTCCGAATTAATTGTATAATTCGACTAATGATTTTGCAATTAAAATAGCAAATTGTAGACTTGGCGCAAAACCATGGCGATTGGACTTGTATCATATGACGCTAAACCATGTAGACATTCGCTATTGCTGGAATAGATGATACAAGTGCGTGAAATCTGAAACAATATAGAAAGTGGAGTGCTCCTCATAGTGCTGTTGTATATGAGATTTACTTTGTTTCAAGTAATGTACTCTCTCTCTCTACACACGATAGCACAAACACGCTTCTCCGAAACAAGAGACACAACCTTTGTATGACTACGAATTATGGACAATGTACACCTGCGAAGTGCACAAATGTTATTGGTTATAATTAATCTGTGTACACTTCATGCATATAAAGCTATCAATGGTGCATAAACACAAGATATTTTAGTAGGTTATCCGGTTAAAGCAACATCCATCAAATGCATTCCTTTTCTATTACTTTTTCCGCTCTTCACTCCTTTTCAAACAAATATATTCTTCCTTTCAGGGGTATGCAATAAAAGCATAGTTAGTGCACCAATCTGATCGTAATGTGATTATGCTTATCGTTAGATCATACTTGTTTGTAACGTCGCTTTGCTGCACTTTTTTTTGAAATACATAAAAACAAGAAAAACAATGGGACACAAATCAAGTTTAAGCTACAGGTTTTGCTGGTTAGTTATATACAGAAACCTGCCTCACAAAGTCAACTTCCAGTCATTAGTCGGACACCTTTCCGAGCAAGAATTTGTACAGAATTGCAACTGAAACTTCTTCGTTTGCCGAACCAGTGTGACTTTTAACAGAATAAACCGTTTTGAGCATCCTTTGAAAGGAGTGTCCGGCCAGAACGGTGATTATTGGATTTCCCCTTGCACGAAAAGTAGCACCACCAATTCACAACCTAAATGAGGGGTCGAATCGAGAAAATTCTTTCAGAAGAGTGATCCAATCCAAGTTTTAGGTCCAGGGTGCGCATTTGTGACGTTGCTTAATTAAAGCGCTTTGGTATCATACCGAAAGCTCATAAACTCCGATCTAATTGGACACTGCTTTTGAGGTCTACAATTTTTTTTATTTAAGTAAGTCTAGTCAGGATTTTTGATGCAGTACCTGAACATATTAGAATGTCTCATAATTTTTTACCGTTTTTACTACAACCGTCGTCTTTTCGTATCTTTTCTTCATCTGATGTGGCTTGAGTAATCATTGGACAGGGCAAAGCAAGCTTTACAAGGTGGCTATCAAAAGTCTGCCCAAATCGTATTCCACTTAAAGTTTCAAGCTGAAATCTGATAGTAGCCGAAAACGAACTTTTCTGTTAAAAATCGTATCTCCGCCTCAAAGTATCTAAAAAAATTGCCTTTCTATTCTAGCATAGGCCTACACATCGCACATTCGCACACTTTCCGAATTTTTTCATAGCTAGAAATAGAGAAAAGAATGAATGAGGTAGAATGGCAAACTCCGCTCCCCGAAGTCCTGAGCTTCTCCCACGCATGTGATCATATAGCTCATACATACAGAAGTATGGTCATGTAATTGTTTCTTTATAGGTATTCCAGTTTTCGAGAAATGCTGATATTTAGGGTAAAAATGGTACAAAAATTATGAGACATACTAAAACATTGAATGGAATTCAGCTCTTCATTGAAGTCTTAATAACTTGCGCTGACTTTCAAAGAAAAACGGAGCCTGAGTTTGTGGTGACAGGACAAATTCAACACATTCTTTGCCTGCTAATTCAAGCTTTCACATTCCATTGGCTACAGGTTTCCATGCGATTTGCGATCTCACTTTTGATTGAATAAGCCATATTAGCGCAAGAATAGATACTTGATGATGGGTCGAAAGTGTATGGCAGTAGACGCGAATGTATGCTCATCTGTTAGTAGAGCTTGAAGGATTAAACCAATAAATCCCGCCCACAAACTTTTTGTCACGAATTTTGAATTACTACCGTACGTAGCACGATCCGGAGCTGGAGAAATCATTGTTTTATTGAGTGTGTCTCAATAAAAGAATGATTTACAATACTTTCAATTTTACTCTCGATTTTCCTCGATTTTATCGTGTTTACCAATCATCGTTTGGCTGGCTCGTCATTCACTTTCAAGTAAATGACAGCACTGCTCCTTGGGATCGTAAGACAGTTGGGTTTGAAATCGCATGGCTTCCTCAGAAGGAGCCGGTGTATCCAAGCGTCGGTGGTGTCTGGTTGGTGGATACCTGGCAGGAACAAACCGTAGACGTTTTGGACATTCCAGAAATGTGGCAATGACATTCTCCAATGCCAATCACTCGACCTCCCTTGACCAAATAGAAAATTTTCTTTTTATCAACACCTGAGGTAGCCCTTACTCACGGTTTGTGCTACGGCTGAAAGTGACAGGCTAGTCTATTACTAACCTAGCTACGATTTTGTTACTCGCACTGTTTTTGGCACACGTTCAGGTGTATGAGATAAAGATAGAATTCAAAAAATGATCTGTCGCGCAAAAAGCTTGACAGGAAAGTGTGACTTCCCATACCTTTGAAAAGCGAATTACAATACCACCCGTAATTTGTGAAAAAAAATGGCGGCGGCACTTAACTTACGCGGCGCCATTTTTTTTCACAAATTACGGGTGGTATTGTATGGTTGCTTGTTGATCTGCTTAATGTTCTCATATGTGGTGAGTACATTTTGAACTTTTATTATAGAATCGTGTGCTTCGAGAGTCGTGGAAGTGAATGGTATTTGGTGTATCTGCCTTGTGGGACAGTGCCTTCTAAAGAAGTTGAGTTTTAGCTGAAATCAAGCAGGCGTCATCTGCAGTATCCCCACAGTGATTAAAAAGCAGCTAAGAATCGCGAAAGTAATTCCTAGAATAAAGCATAACAGAACTTCTAAAACCACAGTCATTGCATGACCCACCATGTGGGTCACATTGTCGTCACTGTGTAATTATGTTATTTCGACTTGGCATAAAATTTTTGTGTCAAATAGTTATGAACCCGCTGCTGTTGCAGAAAGCTTATGTCTTACTCTACAGTGACCATAACATAATGCTATTCGATATTGCGAGACAGTTACATCATTATTTTTTGATGATATGTGATGTCCCCAACAACATAATTTTTGAATAGCCATATACGTGTCTTCAAACAAGTTTTACCAAGCATATGTTGTTGTTCGCTCAAAACCGAGGACAAATTATCAAAGCAACTTTTACTTTCTTTGCAACAACGATTTCTTCGCAAATTAGCATTTTAGTACTGTTATTATTGAACATTAACTGCGTTGTTAATTTGAATGAGTTAGCATCCACAAAACTGAATGCATGCAGATTACCCCAAAAATGTACTGAGATTTGAGCGCTAATAACTTCTTGTCCAGATAGCTTGTAACATATATAGGTAACATATACTGACCGGCTCCAACTTAAAACCACAGTAAGAAACGAGTTATAGGGCCGTGCGTAATCGTGAAGTTTATGAGATTGCGGGCATTCCACAAGTAGTATCTCCCGTCGAACGCTTTCCTGCCATCATATGTTAGCTTTTACTATCTAAAGAATTTGTAAAGTGCGAGTTTTGTTTAGCTGGTTTGGAGGCTTGTGACATTGTGCATTAGCAATGGCTGCAGTCTTACCAACCTTCACCATAATGCACAACCCTATACCTAATTCTTATCTTTATTAGAGGTTTACGGTGAGAGCCTTCAACAAATTAGCGTTGTAATAAAGTAGCTTCCATTTTAATCCTGCAGAAGCCCTACATATCGCCTCGGGAGTCTAGAAGAGTCCGAATCATAAAAGGCTACGCATCGTTGTAAGGCTGATTTTGAAATTTGATATTTTTAGGGACATCTAAAACAGCCATTACACATACCTGGCCGAAGTTTTGACAAATCTCTCAAACCACAGTTCGTATTTCAGCTACACTGATTTAGTCAATTAGAGTTCTTACAAAGTGCTATGTGGGCATCTTCGACTCTCATCTGGCAATAAATTTCTCAGAAGTTTTTATTTTTACAGAATAGAAGAATTATCGGGTGACTTGATAAGTCTGAAGTAAAATCTAGCCGTACGACTTGGTAGCGAACCTTGAACGATACCCATTATATTATTCAAGAACCCTGCACAAGACTACTTTTGCATTTACTGTTGTGACTTGTGCAGTTTCTATCATAATGCTCATCAGATCAGCTCGTCAGCGGTATCCTTTTCAGATGCTTCCACTATTACTGGAGTGCTAACTCCTCCACTCAACTACCTTCAAACGCCATAATCATTCAAGAGTCTCAAAAAAGCTTCATTGCTCCAACGTTTTCATGAATCCTGCCAATACGCTCGTTTCGACAACATTAATTTCGATTTCAGGAACAATATGCTCTACAAGCTGTTGCTTTTTGCACTTCTGGTATCCGTGTATGGTGGTGGTCCCAATCAGCCGAAGCGCTTTGATGTCGCGCCGTCCAGTGATGCCGGACCATTGAGCATTGGTTCTAATGGACCGCGGCCAAGACCGCAACTAAGACCACAACCTCATAGTGGTCGCGGACACGTGCATCCCGGACCACAGTGCCCTATCAGAAATCCCAGCTATGAAGCCTGGTACAGCAAATTCAAGAGAAGGGGATGGGATTTCAGTAGTGATCAGGGCGATATTTTACTCGAGAAGGTTAGAAGTTTGCCTTGACATGACGTGGTCGCTTTTATAGTTTCGTTTTACAGTGCATTCGTGGTTGCTATGATAGAAACAATCAATTTTGGGCCTGTAATGCGTACGAACGGTTCAAATTGTCATTTGTAGAATGCTTCAAACAGTGCTTGAGCACGAGGGGCCTAAATACCGAACTTTTATTGAGTGACGCGTTCAATGCGTTTAATGCGGAATAAACTGCTGATAGTTATGTGTCTGATGATATTCTGAGTTACGACCTTTGAGTACCGTATTTGAGTTCTACTTATGGAATTCAATAGACATCGGCAGTTAATGCTGCAGCCGATGGGCGATGCTAGATACTATTAGCAAAAGAAGATTGATTTCAATTCCACCGTAAGAAGTCGCTTCAGCTTCATTATCGTGATTACAACCCGATTTTGTTAACGGTACAAGTCAGCTATGAGTACAATATTTGATATAAGAAAAATGTTACAAAGACATGAGGATTACAAAACTTTGTCCGGATAGCAAAATTTTTTTCTTGACTTTCGCAAATGGATAGCAAATGTTTGTCCATTGATTGATCAAGATCCATCACACGTTCAGAATGTCTAATTAGTAGCTGGTGCTATGTTTTCTGAAAATTATAGATTGCAAGAGCTGTAGAAGAAACATCGCTGAGGGAGGTTCACGAATTTGCTCAGATTCAGAAAATGGTAATTAAAAGCAGCGGCTAGGCAGAATGACCACTTTTGGATTTTTATAGTTCTCGGCTCTCCAAGATGAGCTAAGTCCAAGACTATGCTTTGCAGCTTCAAAAGATGTCAATAACCCGCTTTTTCAGACGTGCTCTATTTGAGGGCGGACGCATATCCGCCCTCTAGAGCGCGATTGGCTCGTGGGTAGAGATACTGTACCCACCGTACCCACGAGCCAATCGCGCTCTAGAGGGCGGGTACACGGTCCACCCTCAAATAGCGCCTTTCACGTCTGGAAAAGAGGTTATTGATATCTTTCGAAGCTGCAAAGCATAGTCTTGGACTTAACTCATCTAGAGGAACTGAGAATGATGGACAAAGTTGTCATTCTGCCGAGCCGCTACCTTTAACTGTTTTCGAATGATTTTGAGAGAACAACTAATTGAGCATTATTTATTGCAAGCAACATTCTAGTGCGCATTTTATAAAACCATTGACAAGTTCGGCTTGTACAGTATCAAATCAAATGTTATTATTACAAATGAGTAACATTCCAAATAAGAAGCTTGAATGACCTAAATGTTATGTTTTGCTTTCTAAGCGCTCTCAAAATCTTAAATTCCAAAATCGTTTTTTTTCAAATGTTACTCGTCCGAAAGTTCGCGCCGTTTTTCGCTCATCATCAAGTCACTACCAATAATGATAGACAAATGCTCTAAGCCTTGCCCGATGCAGAATTTCTACTTCTTTCTAGCAATTATGTTTTTGTTCCGAGTCTTGTAATAATTGTTCAAATAACCGTCAAAATCCCAAGTAGTAATTTTTTGTCCCAGTTTTTGGCTATTTTTCAGAAATCTTCTTTCAGACTTGGAAGAGCTTGATAATATGGCACAAAGTGCAACACGGAAATTTTTTGGACCTTTAATTGGCTCTTCAGCATTTTCGAAATAATTTTTCTGAAGGAACTCTGCAAAGTCGCAAAACACAAGAGCGCTTCAAATATTGATAAATCATCTTAATTTAAAGCGTTCAAAACTTGTTTATGTTGAATATTAATTTCGCTAAGCCTCTGAGCGTTTACCGCTTGATATAGCAACTTTTGCTTGATTCCTCGATGTGACGGTTTTATATTCATATAGCGCTCAGAATAACATGCGCAAATAATTGTAAGGCACCCTGTACACCGCGGAGGATTGGGGAGTAAATCACAAGTCATTCTCATACTTGAGCGTCATCGTTACCATTCTACAAAATTTGCAGTTCGTGGAAATTTCCTTTTTTAGGTTGTAAAGAAAGTTCCGCAGCACTTGCGAAAATTTTTTTTCAAATCGCTGTAACTTCAAGCAGACTGAATCTTCCCTCTACAAACTTCACTGCAAAGACAATTTTGTTTACAACATATATCTGTCTTGCTGGCTTTTCAGCATCTCACTGCGGACCATTAGCATGCGCAGAAGAGAAACAGGTCGACGCAAAAAGTGGCCTATATGTGCAGGATTATCTCAGGCATGATGAGAGCTGGAGAGCTCAGATGCTGCAGTTATATGGAAGTCCGCTGGGGCTATCATGGAAACTATTTAAGTCATTGAACGACCACCAAAAAAAGTTCTACCAGAAAATTTTAAAATCGACCATTTTTGGCCACCAAAAATGCACCATTTTTCGAGTAAGTTGCTTTGAAGTCTTCTCGTTCTGCATAGGTGGACCAGATCTCGCTTACTGTAGGCATTGTTGGGGTAATGCCTTGCATATCTTTTAGACCCATCATGCAAACGTGGCGATCCTCGCAGAAGCGACGCCAGCTGCGGAAAGAGATGCAGTCAGGTGCAATTTCGACGGCTTGTTAGTTCTGAGCCCAAACGTAAAACTCGAGTGCAGCTGCAAGTTAGAAGTTAGCAGACTCCTCAATCAGATCACCTATGATTTGGACGAATTCTTTGAATTGCACAAAAATGGCCGTGAGAATAAAAGTTGTGAATTTTTGTGGTTGGAAAGATTTCCCTTCTTGACAGGCAGATCAAACACGTCTTGGCATCGATAAAAGTCAGAAGGCTTGTTAAAAACCTCAGGCTTCTCTCTACTGAACAGTGTAAAAAACTTGGCGTCAAAATCCGACCGAGCGCCGAAAAACGCGTTTGAAAATGAAATTTTCAAAAGTGCCCGGGAACTTTCTTCACAACCTAATAATTCCCTAAAATTTACTCCTGCGAGCTTCTTCATAGTATTTTGCAGAATGACCTACTTACAAGGGAGCGTATTATCGCCTGGGTTTATGTTCAATAACGCGTTTCAAAGTCTGCATCTAGCAATTTCGAACACGGAAAAGGTAAAACGGTTTCCGTTGAGACAAATTCTAGACACTATATCTATGGTAGCTATCAACATCATTTAACACAACATCTGTCGGTTCGATTGTGCGAACAGCTAGCTTCCACTAAAAGTTCAATAATTTACATATGCAAGCAGGTAATAAAAAGCGCATATTGTGAGCGTAAACCACTATCTATCAAAAAATTGAGTGCCTTCGTCTGCGGGTAAGGCTATGGTTTATTGCTTTTTATTGGCTTATTCGGCGGCCCGTTGAGAGTATGTATTAGTTCGTAAAGAATGTTCCCGGGCACTTGCTAGAATTTTTTTCAAATCGTAACTTTAAGCAGATTAATTCTTTCTGCAGCTACAAACTTCATTGCAAAGACAACTTTGACCACTACATACAGCGACCGCCAAAAGGCGGACAAGCCGCCTTCCTTTTTTCATCTCTCATTTTCGGATGGAATACAAAGATGAAAAAATGATTGGATTGCATAAGGTTATAGAGCTGTTCAAGAGCTACATACTAAACATCGCGCTTTCTGGAAGACAGATATTCTAAAAATTTTAAAAATTATTTCTAGAAAAAGTTCGGAAACGGCCGCGTCGTCACAACGTGGCGGACAACAATTCTTCAAACGCGAAAATCTTCCTTCAGGTCTTTGTTTGAAAAAAAGAACAGAAATTTTCCTGACAAATGAGCATACTATACTATATTATAGGGCTCATCGAGGACAATAATCAGGTAGCGGTTTTACTTCCAAAAAACCCAAGCTTAAAATTTATTTTCCTTTTTTTCAAAAAATAACTTCTAATTATCTTTTTCCAAGCCAAATTTCTTCACGTGAAAACTCATTCAAGACACCCTAGCAAAGCTTTTCGGATAAAATGGATGGTCTTTGCCATACTCTATGCATCGGACTAGTGCTGGTGAGTTTCTTTGCTGAAAATGGCTCTCGACAGTGCGTGCATATGACCTCACCTGCACCCTACCACTGACTTGCACCGCTTTGCAGGCTTGTAGTTCGGCCGGCAGTCACTCCTATGAAGCACTTAGGCTTATTCTAAAGGGCGTGACTTTTTCGACACGATGGTGTGCAAATAACTTCACTTTGAGCAATCCCGGAAATTTTACGGACAGGGGAAAAAGCGCAGCCTTGGAGGTGATTGGATCGAAGGCGTTATCAACACCAGAACAGTCTTAGAGCATCCAAGTGAATTTATAAGTAGAAAATTGACAGTTTTGAACTTTCAGGAACGAACTGGTAGCTGGTAGCAAAAGGAACTCTGTTCAAATCTAGGTGAAAATAACTCGGCCTACCACTGATGCTGCGCTTTTTCACCCTATAAAAACTCCGGATTTCTCAAACTCAAATCGTTTGCATATCTTCGTGTCGAAAAAGTCACGCTCTTTCAAAAGAGCCTATCCATAGGCTCGTAGAATGACTGCTGGGCGAGTTACAATTTTGCAAAGCGGTGCAAGTCAGTGGTGAAGAGCAGCAAGGTAATGTACAGGGCACTGTCAAATGCCATTTTCATCAAAGAAACTCACCAGCACTCTGATGCATAGAGCATTGTAAAGAGCATCCATTTTTGGCAAACAGCTTTGTTAGGATGTCCTGAACAGGTTCCCGTTTGAAAAAATTTGGCTTGAATAAGGTAATCAGGAGTTTTTTTATAAAGCAAAATAAAATTTAAGCTTGGGTTTTTTGCATATCTTCGTGTGGAAGTCACGTTCTTTCAAATGAGCCTATCCACACGCTCGTAGAATGACTACTGGGCGAAGTTACAATCCTGCAAAGCGGTGCAAGTCAGTGGTGAAGAGCAGCAAGGTAATGTGCAACTACTACCTTTGGGAGTAACTTCTACCTGATTATTGTCCTTGATAAGCTCTATAACATAGCATGCTTACCTGTCCAGAAAACTTCTGTTTTTTGCTCCAGAAAGAGACCTAAAACAAAATTTTCGCTTCCGACCGCGACACTGTGACGCCACTCATTCCTGAGTGTTTCAGCACGTAAATAAAAGCGGTTGCAGAGTATAGCCTATGGGATAACCGTAAGCTATTAGGATATAGAGTTGTTGAGGTTGATGGTAAATCATCGACACATAACACTCTTTAAAGGCACCGTCCACCCAGATTCTCGACTTCCAGGTATTTGTCGTTTCAGGGCCTTCTCATGTCCCTAATTCCAAATTTGAGGTCGAGAATCCGCGAAAACCCCGACAATCCCCATTTCGAAGAACCCACAGGCCGGCTTTCCAGAACGGTGATTGGATGAGCGCGCAGAAATGGGCGGGCATGGATGGGGAGGGGCGGGCATGGATGGGGGGGGGGGGTCCTCGTGCATCTTCGCTATTTCAAAGCGATTTTATCCTTCCGAAGCGGCATTTTGCACCGTTACTTGGACATTGGCTTGATAGGAGGCCCTACTGTTACATGCTGCCAAAAACTCAACACCCTCAATTTAGGGTGGACGGTGCCCTTAACATCACTCTTTTGCTTTTCCCTTCAAGCACGCTGTCTTCATGAGAAAGAATAAAAACGAAGTCAGCATGCTTGCAGAAATTTTGCATTAGGCCCTTAATCTTTTCCAGGACGCCAACAAGACGGCTGAGTTAATCTGGAGTTCTGAAGTCAAGCCAATCTTTCATGAGTTTACTTAGGTTTTTGGTTGTTTTGCCATCAAGGAAACTTCCCTCGTCAATACGACCTGTGCTGGACTTTGGTTCTAACTAATCTTTCAATACAGAAACACTCATAATTCAGCGCAAAACAGCTTGGCAGAAATCCTCGTTTGGAGTATTTGATGAAGGAGGTTTAGACGGCTTCTGTAGATTTATAGTTTTCAGTTATGAAGACAAGAAAATCCTCGTAAACCTTTCCAGACGGGAATCTAAACAACTTAAATTACAATTTTTCAAGACAAAAAGCTCGTAACTTCTCTAGATGGAGCGCTAGAACAACAAGAGTACCATTGAAACGGCTTTGTTCTTTGCCTTCAGAAAAGATATGCATTAAAAGATTGACTGTTTTGAGACAATCAATAACGAGCGACGTCTTTGTTCTTTTCCTTTTTGCCAAGGTCAAAAAATACTTTCTTCCGACTATTTTGAAAGTAAGTTCTAAAATGTACCGAAAGTTTTGAGCCAAATGAAAACGGAAGAAATCGAAAAGTGCGACTTTTTTATATCCCAGCATGACGAATAACGTGTTGATTTAATTGTTGAGCTACGTCCGGGATTGGTAACAATATTTATTAGGCTAACGTTTCGATGATGTCGCCTTCTTCAAAATCTAAAATGTTCGACAGTAGTCCATAAACTACCAGACCAAGCATCTCGTCAGCCTCACAAGCAAAATTCTAAGCTTTCTTTCAAATCACAAGCAAGCTGCCACATGTACAATCACCTTTTCGATCGCCGGTAGAATTCTTAAGCATAAACGAGCGCTGACTGATCGCGTGAGTGTATGATTAAACATGTCTTTACACCGAGTCAGAAAGTCTGACCTAGATGTGGTGCGAGTTCGCGAGTTTTAGAAAGGTACTCTTCCTTGCGATTCATTTCAGGGTGTTTAAAATAAACCCAGAACGCTTTTAATGTTTGCGAGTAGGTGTTTGACGTTCACGCGCAAGGATTTCTACATTCACTTCAAAATTCACTCCTTGATGCTCTTGCACTCTATGGGCGCCCAGTAGATAGGATGGGCGTGATCGTTCCTTGCTGTTAAGATGTTCTTTGATGCGTACGCATAGTGGGCGCGCTGTTTTCCTGATATACTCGTCACCGCAATTTGCATGAGATAAGGTAGACAACCCCTGCACTCATACATCGTATACCCCATCGCACTCATACGTCGCCATCCTTTGCTGTGGGACATATCAAACGGTTTGGCGTGGTGCAACTGCGGTCGTACATGCGATTCCGAACAAGAATGCGTTTCAAATTGTTCGGGGGCATGTCTACTACCAAGACTGAATTGACATAATCCAACAATCCAACAAATTGGATTGTTGTTGCCCATTTCAGGCTCTGAAGAAAGCGACATAGCCGAAACTTAGCCTAATAAGTATTGTTACCAATTTCGAAAAAGGAAGGGTTTGGCGAATAATGCCAATCTTTTATAAAATATACTTAACTCCGACCAAAATTTATCATGATTGTTAGTGAATTGTGGACTTATGCCAACAAAGACAGGTTTCGAATCCGCGTTCAATGGTCTTTGATTGTTCGAGGTACCATCCATGGCCATCGCTGCCGAAGATTTTAGACGTCGTACAAGTGCCATGATTTCCTGAATTATAATGTTATTTTATCAAAATACAAATACCTTATCTGAAGTTTTATCATCTTCAAGTTGAGAGAGGAGATGTAATTACATCCCCTCTCTCAACCTGAAGATGATAAAGCTTCAGATAAGGTATTTGTATTTTGATAAAATTTGATTGATTGGATGATTTGGATTTGGCAAGAGCTAAAATGACATTGCCTCCTGTCGCAAACTATGAAAACTTTTTAATCTTTAATCCAGTGAATTGAGCAGGAAGCCCACCAACAAAATAGCTGATCGCACTGTCATCCGGTTCTCCTGCGAGAGTCGTGGTTTTCTACTGGTAATGTTGTTATCTATATCCTCCCGAAGCAGCTAGCGTAAATGGTAATGGAGATTTCACAGGTTGCGATATAGCGTTATCTCATGCATAATTAATCCTAGCATTATCTAGAAACGGCTGTCACCTTTTTGTGCTCGATGATCCTTTTTTAAATGAGCATTTGTTCCCTTTCACATTTTCTTATTTGGTAGAGAGCACATTTGCCAAGTCCTTTAAATCAAGACATTCACTTACTATTTTTCATTTCAAAAAACTGCATGCTCAAGGTAGCAGCCTCAATCATGACTTCTGCGTTTTCTTTATTAATCGAAAATTGATGCATCTTTTTCATTTTTATTAGAGCGTGGTTTTGAAATTCTGCTCATTTCAGACAACCGCAAAATGCAGTTCTTCAAATTCTGGATTGGAATCAAGTCGCTATTTGAGAAGCAAGCTTTACGAGGCGGATTGCAACATCCGCTCAAAGTCCATCCTCACAAAATCACAAGCCAGAGTCTGGAATCCTTATCTTAAAGCTATTTCACGAATTTCTTACCTGCTCATACTCTCATATCAGACATATGAGGTTAGCGCGAAAAGTCATGCATAAAGTTTATGCGTGATTCAATAATCTTCAAATTTTAACCTTGGTCTATGATTTTGTAATCAAAATTAAAAGAGGTTGGCGCTTTACAACAAATGTTCAAACGCAAACTTTTCTCAGTTAGCTTTCGAGTATACTTGGGTCCGAATCGAATAAAAATTTGGTCATTCGAAGAAAACATTCGAATATATTCCCATTCGAAATTCGATGTTCGGAGTTTTTCTTTTTTCGAATAATTCGAAACAGTCAAAAAACGTGATTTTGAATGAAATTCGAAACTGGAATAATCTAAAATGGGTCCGAACAATAGAAAAGGGATAATTGAAAACTGAATATCAAAAAAGAGGTATCACATAAAATTCGAAAACTCGAGTGATCAAAACGGCATTTCGAATAGATTTCCTTTGAATGTTTTGTCCGAATGTTTTATTCGAACTCGTATTCGCATGAAATCCGTATTTTATTTAACCGAGTTTGTTGCAGAGCCAACTGCTGGGTCAATTCGCTTCGGCTGCGCTTTCTTCTCGCAAAACTCGATAATGCATCTTTTTGCAGCCGTGATTGCCTTTGAACTGTACGGAAACTTGCATTCTTCCAACCTGCTTCCGACATTAAAAAATAATGTGGGTTTTTATTGCTTTCTCAATTAATGAGATAGTTCGCGCTGCTATTGGCACCAATTCTATAACCAAATTTAATCGATATCAAGTTCATTCAGTCCAAAATCATATACCGAAAGATGTTGGCATGCCTTTTTTGCGTTACTCATGCTTTTGGTCCGCAAAGGTCCGCATTAGTGGGCACTCTTGCTTGTAAAACTCACGTTGCACAAATGCCTCTATTTTTTATCTTAGAGATTTTCCGAAAATGACCGTATATTTTGAGTAAAGGACATTGCAGCTGTAGTGGAGAGCTAGATGGTTGCTGTTTTGCAGTTATATCACGTTGCAGTGAAGTTTTGTTTTCAGTAGAGTACATGATAGCTTTGTTATCATAATGCACTCAAGATTTGTTTGCTGGTTTGAGTGTCAATTGTTGAAAAATTTGAGCTACAAGGCTGGGAGTTGATACAGAGTATCTGAGGGTGCTGGTTATTAAAAAAAAAGTACTTTGTAAGTTTATCGATTTTTGGAAAACTTGTGCTATGGGGCTGGGAGTTAATACAATGAGTTAGATAAGGATGCTCATTTTGAAACACTACTTTATCGAGTACATCGATTTTTGGAAAATTTTGAGCTATGGAGCTGGAAGTTGGTACGGAGTAGGTGAGAGCGCTGGTTACAAATGAAATGAATAAAATGAATGTGAGAGTGCTGTTTAAATGAAATAAATAAAGGCCTTTATTTCAGCAAGTTCTAGATAAGGTTGCTCTGTATATCTGATAAATCATTCGAATATTGTTCGAAGTTTGACTCACGACCTCGAATATATCATTTCGATATTTCAATTTTTCGAACTAAATCATCCATCCAAAAATTTTTAAATCTCGGATTTTTGCGATATTCGTTTATTCGATTAAAAAAATCTTTACTTTTCTTAAGTATACTTCGAATATTCCAAGTTTTGCAATGTCTACGATCATTATATCATTGCTAAGCGACCTTAAAAGAAACTATCAAAATTTCTAGCTGTGGCTGGCTTTAGTCTCGCATGATGCAGAACAGAATCGTTAAAATGCCATTTCACATTCGACAGTTTTCCACAAAACTTTCCCAGTGCTTTAGATTTTCATGTAACATTGTAGCCTTCTGCAGTGATGAATGCTAATTTGTGCACGAAAAATTCACAATTTGAGGCTAGCTGGTGGCAATGTAGATTTTCGCGACCATACTAACAATTACGAAACTTGTAATGCCGTCTCGAGAGTTTGTTTCTTTAGGGTTAACAAACGAAAAGGTGAATATAAGGGTGATTTTTGTATAGCGCACCTTTCATTTTCTGAGCAATAAACTATAAATAAGAAAAATAGCAAACTTTTTGATTTAACAACATCGAACATTTGCAAAATATCACACTCAGTTGCTATATACTTTTGGCCTAAATTAAGGAAAGAAAATTATGCCAGAAAAATATTTTATAGAGCTAACACCTGTACAAGGCTAAAAAATACGATTGTAATTCAAAGTTTTAATTGAGAAATTACCCAAGTGAAAAAGCCTCGGATGGCATTGGGACAAAATAACCCCTATACGGGCTCAAATCTGCGTGAAAATTCCAAAAGAAGATCCATCAAAAGCAACGCCAATTTTCCAGCTTCTGGCGCAAGATTGAACAGTCGACAAGGACGGCGTCCAGGCCCGGCGCATGGTTTGAAGGATTGTTGAAGATCAAGTCTTTACATGACTTCGAAAATTATCACCAAAGTCGCCGACGTAAAAACTAGTAAGAATCAACAACACTTTAAAAAACAGTGAAACTATGAGCAGGTATAACTGACGGATAAAGGTTTTTGATCCTCATCCAAGTGAATTTGGGTTCAGTTTATATTCGCTTTTAGATGGTTGCGGCGGCTTCTAGTGCAGTTTCCAACTTCACGACTGCAACAGCTGCAGCCGTCGCTAGGGTGCTTCGATGCTTCCATTGTTCGTTGGTGCGAATTTTAACATCTAGAGACGATTTTTCTTTTCCTCTAAACTTTTAAATATATGCTGATAAGTTGCGGATAACATGATGGCCGTCTTTTACATTTTAGGATTTGAAAAGGGTAATGATGCCATGATTCCAGTTTCAACACACTGAAAGATTTTGCGACTGTGCTGCTCCTCACCCAAAAAAATTGTGTAGGAGAGAATTAGTATTTTGCGAGGCATAATGGTGTGACCGCGCAGCTTGAACGACGCAAAAGGTCCGTCTTGTACTTGTAAAATTAGCTTGGAAGTACCTCTCGTAGAAAAATTTCCATTGGATCCTGTTATTGTAGCAGTTCGCTGTTCCTAATATTACCACACCCGCATGATTGCAACAGTACAATCTCCCCGGGTGGCGATCGGCATAGATTATTGGCGTCACCGTAAAAGAATGCATTGTAGCTGGTAATGAGTGCAAGCCGCATTACTTTTTCGGCTCATTCCAGGCGAGACTTTAGCGGAATGTAATTTTAAACCCAATTATCTGCATTGCAGATACAACTGCTTTCTTTTTAGAAGTTGCTTATATGCTTATTCCGTTGGCTTCCGTTCAATTTTTTCGGTTTCGCGGACAAAAGTCTGTGCGGTGTCATTTCTCCTATCACGAGTCGGGTACTTTTCTAAGGAGAAAGTAGTGATACGCTATGAGACAATACCAGTAAAGCTCTTGATATCCTAGCCAGAGATGACTGGCTTTGAATCCTGCAATGTAGATTTCCTTTTCATTATTTCTTGAGGTAAACATTGAAGATCATTGTCATATAGGGAAAAGCTTAACTGATTTTGACCCAACTACTTGCTTCACTTTTTGTTTCACTGCTTAGAATACGGTGCGAGCATATGATTCAGAAAAAAACGAACAATCAAAACGACATTTTTCTAATCAAGTCTTGACGTTCTCTATATTTCAATCTTCACAATATCTCATCGGCCAAAATTGGATGATTTCCATTAAAAAAAGAACCTCCATTCTTATTCGCGTTCCTCAATCCAAACAAGTGTTGTGGAGATGTGATAAAGCGATAATGTCTTTGTATGCTTGATCAGGGCGGTGACCTTTTGGTGTAACACGATGGAATTCGCTGTGTTTACTTAAGAGTTAGTCCTTGAATATTAAAGAAACAATTTCGGCATGATACCAGAACATATCTTTGTTGCAAAGCTTAATCTTCTTCACAGTCAACTTCTACATCGTCGTACTTCTACATCGTGATATTGAAGAGTAGCTTTCTGTGAGCTTTTACCTCTTTCAAATCGGCTTGCGCAGGCCTTCACACAGACCTAATTATATCGCCAATTAACTTACTCCCAAATGTGGCAAAAAATGATTGCAGAAGGAATAAGCTCAAGATGTTTATATCACTCAAATTTGTTCTACATTTATTTGATTCACTAATCTACACGTTGTTTAATTCAAGACTTCGATTGATATTTCCATTACCTGCGGAGTTTGTTGTCAAAAAGTTGTTGGGAGGGTTTTTGCCTGAGGGATCCTCTAGGAGCACATACCAAACAATATGCAAAAATGCGAAAATGTCGGCGGCATAGGGACTCGAATTCTTGACCATCTATTAGGTTGTCCGGAAATTAATGTCCGTTTTGAATTTCAACGGCAACAAGTCATACATTTTTCATTCTTGGATATGCTTCAAGATAATATTCGATAGAGCAAAGCAAGCTTTACAAGATGGCTATCTTGCTTTAGCGACAGCTCTGATCTACCTCGAGTTTTAAGCCAAAAACTAAAAAGAATCAACTGCCTGAAAAATCGAGAAAAATCATAACTCATTTCAAAAGAATTCTACAAAAATTTTAACTTGCTCACGTAAACACTACCCACACAAAAACATATATGTACGCCGTTGCCGTACTTTTTCTTCCGTTAGAAATCAAGAAAACGAAAATTTCCATGCTTTTGCCAAAGTGATGCTGTGTCGTCCCCACCTGAGTAGATGTATACTACAAACCTGTAGAAGTGCAAACGTAAATTTCCAGCTCTCTACAAGCTTTAGTTCTGGAGAAATTTAAATTTTAGCTTGAACCACCTGAATAATGAAAGCTATATTCCATATTTCTTGCGAACTAAAGCTTGTGGAGAGCTGAAAATTCATGTCCGTACTTCTACATATTTGTAGTACACATCTACTTATGTGGGACGACACAGCATCACTTTGGCAAAAGCCTGGAAATTTTCGTCTTTTTGATTTCTAACAGAGGAAAAAATACGGCAACGGCGTACATATACGTCTTATGTGGATAGTTTTTACGTGAGTAAGTTAGAATCTTTGTAGGATTTTTATGAACTGAGTTATGATTTTTCTCGATTTTTCTGGCAGTTGAATTTTTTTAGTTTTTGGCTCGAAACTCGAGGTAGATCAGAGCTGTCGCTAAAGTAAGATAGCCATCTTGTAAAAATTGTTTTGCTCTATCGAATGGTACCTTGAAGCCTATTCAGAGATGAAAAATGTACGAATTATGGCACTTGAAAACAAAAACGGACATTAATTTCACGCAACCTAATACTTCACACTTCAAAGTCTAGTCATCATTAATCCACATCTGCACATTGCTTTGCGCTTCCAACTTATAGTGAAGTGGTTACTCTGGGAAAACCGTCTTTTATAAAGTCGTTTTCAATACGTATTGGTCTTTTCTACCGTATATCCTTCCAGGCTCAACATGACGTGGAATGGTGCGGCGCCGCCTGCGCCAAGTAGCGCACGCTCGTTTTGCGTGGCGCGGCGAGAAAAGAAACCTGGCACAAGCCGGAAGCGACGCGGCGTCTCAACAGTCCACGTCATGCTGAGGCTGGAAGGACACGGTAGAAAAGACCAAAACGTACTGAAAACGACTATACTTTTTTGAAAAAATTGAGCAGCTTACAAGGGAATGGTCAGAAGTCGAAGTGGCCAAACCAAACAAGCTGTATACCATTCGATGCAGTATAAAACGCTGACTTCGAATCTTTCTTTATTATCTGCTTCCCGCTTCTGTGGACGAAGCTACAAGCGGTTTTATTGTGAAAAAATCACACATAAAAACAGCGAAATTGAGCACACTGTTGCATTTTTAGCTCAGCTTCTTTTTTTAAAAATTTGAAGTAGGCTAGCTGCATGTTTTGGCCCAGAATTAAGGCGAACGTGGCTCTGCACGGCTAAATTTTGAATTTCACGCGTAATTTCTTAGCAAAATAATGGTCTTTAATGGCTTGTAGCTTCGCCCACAGAAGCGGGAAGCAAATAAGAAAGACAGATTTGAAGTCAGCATTTTATAGTGCATCGAATGGTATACAGCTTGTTTGGTTTGGCCACTTCGACTCCTGACCATTCCCTTGTTAGGAACACGGATCTGATATTAGTGCCGTGTCCCCAAAATTAGCAGAATGATTTGCATTACATGTGGAAATCCCCTTCGACGGAGGGTCTTTCTCGTAAGACGAAATAAGCTGAATGTGAAAAGAGTACTAAGAAGAATTGGACACGCTCAAGCTTTCTTTAGTGAAGGAAAAAAACGAAGGCGAGTTACGTTTTTGTTATGAAAGTAAAAAATGAATCAGAGCGAGTCACTTGCGCTAGGAACACGTCTTGACATATCAAATGTGGAGCACACAAGGTAAAAGTATGCAGAATCAAAAGAAATGAACAATGATGAAGAAAGGTGGTTGCAGCAGTCAATTGCAAAAGAAAGAATACCTTTAAATCATCTTTTTTGACGCAAAAACGTGAAGGACAGCGTATAATTATTCCGCTGCTTGCAAGCATAGCGACTCTTTGAGAAAAAACGACGTAAACAAAATGCACAGTAGCAGACACCTGATAACATCAACGAGCCGAAGAACAACTGCAGGGAATGAAGGAACTTTTGAAAAGTTTTGTTAAAGATGCAATGAATACAATTAGGTATAATTGTTGTTTGGCCACTAAGACAAAAATGGGCAAAACTTTCAGTACCAAGAAAGAACTAAAAGTAATTTTCGAGAAACATGCATACCACTTTGGGTTGGGCGGCGGCGTAAGCAGCGTATGACCTAAACCCTTGAGCCCTGGCCATACGTGCAGCCATTTCATCGTCGCGATTCCGCCTCCAGGGAATTTCATGATCAGAGCGACGAAATCAGAATATCAAATCGCTGGGGGTTTTGGGCATACTTACCTGTTAGCGATAAAGTAAAAATACAACCTCAGCACTTGTTCTACGTTTTCTTCCGGCATCCAAAAGCTGTATTCAGAGTGATTTCTCTACATTTGCAGCGATACGTTCAACATCAACAATTCATATTAGTTTCTCGCGCATTTGCAATTATCGTTCAACTTCCATTAGATTTAGGATGCAAAGCCAGTTTTCTCAAATTGTAGCTGTGGTTTCATACCTTGCTAATTTTTCGCGATATTCTTAACTACACATGTTTTTCAACCACGAGTTTCAAACAATTGAAGATATCCATTTCAACTGATGGCACGAATCAGATGGGACGCGCATCACGAATAAAATGTAATTTATGAAATCTGGATTACGTTTCAACGCCTTCGCAAACAAGACGAAAGAGAAAAGAACCGTTCCAAAAACTTCAAAAAATTTCAGTCTTAGCGATATCACCCCGACGCTGATTTGAACTGGCGACGCGATATCGCAAGATTTCGTTCAATCCGTGCCGATATCGCTGGATCAGGTATGGCCTAAACACGGTCAGCAATCCGTCGCGCCGGACAGCTAGCACGACCTATATGCATGATTTGCCGGCATGCATAGAACGACAGTTGTTCTATTGCACAAAACGCATCGCGATGATTTTTTGTCGGTATGGCCAGGGCCTTATACAATGAACGTGCGCTACTTACGGGGCACGCCGCTTACGCTGCGCAGTCTGGGTCGATCCTTTAACACCAAATCAGTTTCTTCAAAGGTAGTTTCTCGGCAGGGTTGATGGCACTAGTGTTTATGGTTTCCAAAAAAGCGTGCCACGACTATCACAAGCGTGGTATGTGATGAAACTATGTGAGGACTTTAAAGTGTCTCCCACAGGAAATCCTGATATCGATCAGAGAATATGGGTCTAACACTTGGTTTTCTCTTAGGGGTCTTGATTTCCTCTCAAACTGTTTGTACGTGTCACCATTCATTATGTAGCAACATTTCGTCTTGCGGGGATCGATGGATGCTTGAGGCGACCTTTAGGTCTTTTTTTTGCATTCTCGGTTTTATTTATAATACAACTCCAAACTCTTTAGATTCGCTTATGTCACTAAAATCAGTGGTTTAAAGTTCACGTTGATCGTTTTCATTTACAGAATACCTACTTGATTTAGATGTTGAGATTTCAGCTCAGATCACAGTATAAAGCTACGCTTTATGCTGAATTGACTGACCATAATACGCTACGCAGTTCACAAACTATAGTTTTTGCACTGATTTGATCTATATTAGGTCGGACAGGATGGAGACGATGCCGGGATCAGTACAGATGGCTTATAAGCAAGCTGAATATCGTTTTTGTCTCTCAATTGTTCGGTCCGTTTGTGTATGTATGCCTCTCTATATGCACGATATAGAAATTCTACAGTAGTTGAAATAAGCCAAACTTTACGCGTGCTCTTCAGGCCAATAACGGTGTCGCAATCGCTCTTCTTACCAAGGTTTGACGTGCTGGTATTTTTTTAGATGTTTGCATGTGTCTCCCGCTTATGCAGGATCTTCTTTCTTGCCAAGTGTATTAGGTTGTCCGGAAATTAATACAGGTTTCTTCAAATGCAATTTCAAAAGGATCATTCTTCTGTGTATGTGCATCTTTCGACCAATTTCGCATACTAAAAGAAGCCGCTTTTCATGGTCTCTCTTATATATACTACTTCCACGGCCAACTTCATCTGTTTAAAATCTACAACCATCCGAAGATGAAGCTTTAAATTACCAAATTTACCCTTTGCACTATTTTGGCTTGAACTTATTCGGCAGGAGGGGTATTTTCAATAATATAGCTGAAGCAAGATATTGAGTGAACCTACAGAATAGATAGTAGCGCTTCTTTTGAACGATTGTGAGAGCAGAGAAACTGAGGCTTTAATATGAATAATTGTCGCGGCCACTCCATGGCGTAGAAAACTTTTCTAAAGAAATCAACTGTGAAGGTCTCTCCTCATGCTTGAAGAGTGAGGCCAGTGCCGTCAGATATCATCTCAACTGGCACCTACCAGGCTTTATTTTTGGTGAGCTATTAAAAAAATCAAAATTATCGGAGATCGCAACCGTGGAGGAAATATCGAAAAAATGGAGAATTTTGATTCCGCAAATTTTTCTTTTGCAGAAAATTTCTAAAAAATTTTTTGCATAGCCATATATGTAGTACTTGTCTGTGGCTATAAGCTACAGACGTTTCTGGCTGAACACTCATATTCGTAGGAGTTTACAACTTGCCAAGTATGACCTTGTCAAAAAAATTTCTTTTTACTTTCTGGCTTTCAGTAATTTGCTTGTTGGAGCTACAGTTACAAAAGAAAATGTCGCAAATAGAAAAAGACTTGCTGATCACAGTGATTTTTACCTCATTTCAAAATATACAATTTTAAAGGAGTTATGACGCTTTGAAGTGAGAATATGCAAAACCTGCATTAATTTCCGAACAACCTTATACTATGCTTTTAGCAAGGCTTACCTTGCAATGTGACTTTTCCCTATCTGTCACAATGCCCACGACATCGTACCCTGTTTTCCTGTATTTCCTGAGCAATTTTTGCTGCTTTCATTGGGCTGTACAATGGCATTGCAGAGTAGTCTTTCAAGGAGCTGTATGTATGCTGTAGGAGCTTACGCTCCTCGTTACGCGTAAACGGCCAGCACTTACTCTCATACAGTGCTGGCAATACAGTCGAGACTTGAGTCGCACTTGCATTCTTTCGTAGCAAACTTCTCTCAAAGCTCTCAAGTTCATTCACGCTCTGTTCATCTTGTCCGTAACTTTCTTTTGCAGAACCTCATTCCACTGGAATGTAATTGCCTAAGTACTTGCATCACGTTGCCTTTTTGGGTTCCTTCATATAACGCCGCAAGACGCGGCATGCTGTGGCGCACACCGCGGGACACAGCAGCCTGCCGCAGCACGCTGCGTGCGCCGCTGCAGTCGCAGTGAAAGTATAAAGTCGCTTGCCGTAAAGGTACCTCTCGGAGAACACGAATGTGTAGCGAATATAGATGTACATCCAAAACCGACGAAGCTGTGCTGCCGTGAGCGTATATTTTCACTGTGACTTCAGCGGGGCACGTCGCATGATGCGGCGTGCTGCGGCAAGTTGCTGCGTCCTGCGGCGTAGTGTGAACGGACCCTCTGGCTCTTTCCATCAATATTTATGGAACCTATAGTTTGTTCCCTCATTTTCACATACTCTGCCTTTGTCGCTGAACTTCAAGTAACCTCAAGCCTGTTTTAGTTTTGTACCGTAACCCCTTTACTGCTATAAAAACCACACTATCTGTGTAGAGAAGTGTCCAAGAAGGTTTTTCTTCGATTGGTTTCATTACGGCATTGACAATGATGAGGAAAGCGAAATAGAACTAAACCTCAACTCCAAGCTTAGTTTGGAACTCCTTTGATTGCCGTGTAGCTGCTCGTACGTGATTCAAAGCGTTGTGGTATCACAATTTCACCTTCTAGCACCATGTGTCTTCCAAAAGCCCGCCGTATGACTCTAAAACTCTAAACCCTATCAAAGGGCTTTCTTCAGGTTCAAGAAACCTGCATGCAGTTTCTTCTGCTTCTTTCCGCATATCTCTATCACTATCGAATGGACGGCATCTGTCCTACCCTATTCCCTTCATAGACGCGCACTGATTCGGTGACAACCTTGAAGCCGCTTTCGTACGCGCTTGAGATTTTTCAGTGTGTGCCACTCGAATTGGTTGATAGGTTGCCCAGTCTGCTGTGTCTCCTTTCTTCTATATCAAAGAAGTTGTATTTACCAATCGCGGGGCTCTTGCTCAAAATTTTACTAAGGAGGCTTGTCAATCACGATGCTTCGGATTGTTCAAACTCTCCAGAACTTGCTTGGCAATCGTCTAGTCGCTTGCTCTGCCATTCTTTTTTCTTGCAATTGACCAAATATCTCTTCCTTGCTGCTGGTACTGACCCTTTCACGTCAATTTTTGGGATATAATTGACGGTGCGGCTTGTGGTGGCTATTACTTGTGATAGGAAGGAAGTACTCCAAATTTTTTGTAGACTAAACTCTTTCTGTCAGGTATATTTCACGCTCTGCCTCGCGAGACTTCGAATTTCATAAAACTCTTTTTTGTACAGCTTCTATTTCTTATTTACGGAAACCTTCGCAACGTGTTTTGCTTGCTATACGTCTGATTGTCGTCCTTCGTGTAATGCCATTACTTGTACGTTTTTTTATCCCTTATGACTCTTGGCATGTAACAATCAAACACCATGTTTTTCGATTGATCCTTTTTTCCTACCTTGTAGCTTGTACCTCCCAGGATCATGTGAGCGTTAGTGGACACAATCTTTTACGCTTCTTCAAGATCGACTTGAATTCTCTTGTTTAAAAGACTTGTTAGTATTGCTTTCTTTGCCGCGCTGTCAATCTTCAATCTCCACCGATTGCGCATTCTGGCTCTGTGGCTCCCCTGATGTGCCTACTTATTGAGGTATTGAAGCAGTAGTCTGTTGGGGTATATGCAATTTTTGACATTCACAGGCAATAAAGGCCAAGACTTGTAATAGACTTGAAGTTATGGTTCATTTTTAAAATCGTGACGACGAGTTTGACTGCGGTCTTTGCGCACAAATGAGCGTAAAACACCCATACAAACAGGCATCACCTCAAAGTTCAGCTCAATCATCCAGTGTCTAAATACTATCATATGGAAGCAGAAAAACCATTCGAGTAGAGATAGAAACCAAGAAATGGAAGTGCGTGCGTGTCGCGTGCGGTCGCGCCATCGTCACGATTTTTCAAATGCCCTATACTGTATCTGTAAGTGGTAAATGCTTAGAAAAGAAATCAACTTCACTTGTATAACTTGTAGTCGTACTCATCAGCATAGCTTGAGTAAAATATACCTTGAAAGCGCATACCCGATTCACAAGATAAGCTCAATCAAATGCTAATGAATTATAGAATAGCACAAATTAAGCTGTCAGTATAAAACACCGTATAACCTTCAGCAACGTTAAATCATGAGCGAACTTAGCTTGAACTTACATGAAATATTCTTTTCGACGCTTGTAATACACATTCGGTCGGGTATCCTTGAAGTAATAAACAGCACTTTGATCTTTCGCAAAGAAAGCAAGCCACCAGCCAAATGTTGAAACGGGTGCAGACATAAAAAAAGATCGACAGATTTGGGATGACAAATACAGGTCCATAGCCTCTTGATAATTCGAAACAATCACAGCCTAAGAAGCATATGCCGTTTATACTAACAATTACCGTAGAACGGCCAGTTAACTCACATCGTTCTTCCATCCACCATCTCTTATGATAAGTTGAGACATATTGATCATGACTTGCTGATCATCTCCAAAAAGCAAAAAATGTGACATATTCTTAAAGAGTAAACAATACTACGCTTAAAAAGTTTGTGAAAGTACGCTACATTTCAGGAATTTCGCGGAATCCACGCGAGGCACGCGAACTACGCGGTGCCATAACTTCCTTCAGAATGCATATATTCTAAATCCAAAAAAGCATTGTGTTCAGCTCGTTAAGGGAGCCTCCACACCGCGCCGGGACCGCGCCGGTTGTCGCTTTTGCAGCCGGTAGCTGCTTTCGCGCCGGTTGCCGCCATTGCAGCTGATACGCACAGTGTCGGATTTTGTCCTTGGAGCGTCGCGAGAGCCTATGGGCGCTAAATGCTAGGCTTTTCAATTCTTTTGCCACCACTTTTTTGTTTCCAAGGTCCTCTTCTTTCCGTAAGTAAATCATGCAGGTTCTACGATGTTGGAGTAATCGACCCATTGCCGAATATTCAATTTGTCTACCTCCCGCTGCAGAGCTGTTTCTTTAGGCAGAAAAAAGTGATGAACGGCGTTTTGTCTTTCATTCATTTCCAGGCTATTCTTTTACGGTGGTTGATCGATTTCGTAAAGAACAAAGTTTCTTTAAATTTGTCTTTAGTTTTGAAGCTATGCTACTTCTATCAAGAATCATCGGGTTGCGGACTTTCCCTGAATGTAAGTCTGAACTTGTTGAAACTTCATGCAGCATTGTTTTTCGTACTCTCTCGTCAACTTTATCATTAAAATCAGGGAAAGCCCCACTTGCCTTCGCTCAAATCTGGGAGCCCGTAAATCTTTGCGGAACGCTTTTTTTGCACAGCTTTCGTTTTGATGACATTGCTCTGCTGTGTGGTTGTGCAGGCAAGGTTTTTCGATGTGTTTTCCGATTCAAGGCTGGTCTACTATGCTGAGTGGACGATATCGTCGCAAAACGCTGTTTTTTGCACTTTTTAATTTTGAAGCTACATTACTAGGCTTGAAGGTACACTTACTGATCTAAGTTTCGTTTAACTACTCAAGATTAGCTATTTTACTTGGCTAAAGTGAACGGTATATACCTTGAATGGAGAAGGAGAAGGCACCAAATGACTCCGTTTTGGGATAGATCGTTAGTCAGCGTAGTGAAGCACCAAAAGCAAAAATAGTACAGAGAGTTTGAGTTCTGCAGCTAAATTGCATATCTGCAGTGTGAATTACTATAGCAAAGAAGAGAACTTTGGAAACAAAAAAGTGCTGACAAAGGAATCAAAAAGCCTAGCATCTAGTGCCAATTGGCTCTCGCTACGCTCCAAGGACAAAATCTGACACAGTGCGCTTGTCGGCTGCAATAGCGGCAACCGGCGCGAAAGCAGCTAGCGGCTGCAAAAGCGAGAACCGGCGCGGTCCCGGCGCGGTCTGGAGGCTCCCTAAGGCGAATTTTTTGGTCTACTTTATGTCCTCCATATTCCATTTCCAGTTTTCTCAATTTGTTGAGGTCTGTTTGAGGATGTAACGCAGCGCCTACCTAAGGCCTAAGGCATAGCTCCCGCGATCCCGCGCGTCGCAAATTCCAACTCGGGCATATGTTGCGAGTCCGCAGCGCAGGCGCCTCCAACTGTGTGGTCCCGCCGCGTCTGTATTAGATTGACGCTGCGACGGATCGCGGGCCGTTTTTGGAATGGCATACCTCAACAGAAATCGTAGCGACATCGCTGAATCTCCGCGATGTCGCCGTCGCTAGTTTCGACCCAGCTATGAGCGAATCGCTCGAATAGCTTCTTCTTTGTTATAAAGTTTTGTATTTTTTTGCAAATCCAAATTTCATTTAGGACTAGATGTCACAAAAGCGCTTCCTCTCTGCATGAGAGAAGGTAGGTCCTCGAACATTCCATACAATTAATCCTTGAAAACAACACATGCGAGTTATATAGTATGAAATGCTTCTCAAATGTCACCTCCCCTTTGTGTTACCTTCTGCTGTTCTCGCAATGCACTAATCTTTTCCTGTTCTTTTTTTAATAACAAATGGTGACCGAATCTCAAATTTCCTTGCTATAATCTCTGGAGCAGTTTAGATGTGCATTGTCGGTTGCTCGGGCATATACGTATCCGTTCGCAGATTGGCAAACATGAGCTCGCGCAGCACTCGTTGTTGAAATAGTCTACCCAGAGTTTTTTACAAGGCTGAACGCATGATTTTACTGCTACAAAGCTAACGTATATGCCTACCAGTAACTGAAAGAGAACACATGTTTATGAATTAGTTGTCGATTTCTTGCAGATGTAACTATTGAACTTGCGCCGGTAGAAAAACGTTGGCTGATACTGGGATTCGTTTGATGTAATGTTCTTTTAAAGCATATGGCGCCACATTCTGTTCGAATTTCTTCGAAAAAAACGCACTCCAGACAATTTAGCGCAAGTTTTCCAAAAGTGCGCATAATGCGGTGTGGTGTGTGAGCGTCTACAAAATCGCTTTAAGCATGCCCAGGAATCAAGCAACGAGCGATTTTCAAGCTGTGTACTGTCCCCCCGGGGGTGCAGGAATTTATCTACCCAGAAAGGTAAGCCGCCATGTAATTAGCAGGAGACATGAGAGGTCATGAACTGTCAGCAAGCTAATTTGCACCGCTTTGCACCGAAGACAAGCAGAATTTGCTTACGGCAGATACGACACCATCCTACAGTGTACGAAATCGGGATTTCATTGAAATTTGAATTCAAAGTTCAGTAGTGAAATTAGCCCAACTAGGGTAAAAATTTGTACTTGGGGGTAATCAGGGGTGGCGGTCAAGATGAACGATAGCATGTGCCAGCCGCCAGCTGGGTACCGTACAAGGTGCGCTGATCGCTCCGCCTCCTTGTTAATTAGCCCAGGAATGCGTTGCAGCTATTGGAAAACTTTCTAACACTTTATCTATGCTTCTTCAGTTGGTTGCAATTAGGGTAACAGTAGTTTTAGAATTTTTAAATTGAAAATCAGTTTTTAGATCATTTTTCATTATAGAATTAGTTCGCAAGCTCTTTTTTATGTATTTCAATTATTTGTTCCTAGTAGGCTTGTCCAAAATGATTCTTCATTGCAGGATTAGAAAATTGTTTCAAAATGCTTGGAAAATGTTCTTCTCTATTCACATCTGTTACCATATTGAATATGCTTTGTTGTGCACTGTCAAGTTTAGTTCAAAAAGAAGTCAGCTTATCAAATTTTCTCAGGTTTCAGGAAAATCATATTGCACTTAGATATTTTGATTTTCGAATCTGCTTTAGATAACAAAATTCTTTTATTTTGCTTGCAAAAACTGCTACCCTTAATATAAATCGATCTGTAACTCAATCGAAATTGCGTGCGAACTAGTCGTAAGTTGTGAGGTCACTCAGATAATCATGCCTGAGGTGTTTTAGATTGATTTCACACTTCAAAGTTGGATATCCAGGAATCACTCGGACATTCATAGGTAAATCAGCAAACCTCTCGAATTTCACGACCAACACATTAACTGTTCATTGATTGCCAAAAAACGAAACAAAAAATCAAAACAAGATTTTGTAAATAGTCAAGCTTCACCCCAGTTTGCAACAAGCATATATCTCACTATCAAAAGTTATTTTTACTTGACGGTAATGCCTGAGAGACTCGTCCGCCGCAGTAGGGCGGAGCTTCGAGCAAACACGTTATTGCCAGTTCATGACCTCGCGCGCCACTGGTACCAGCTATCGTTCATCTTGACATATACCCGGTAATCAGCCATGCTGCTTCCAAATATGATGGTGGTTTTGCATGAAAACTCAAAATTTTTCTTTTTGAATTTTAATCTTGTTTTCTAAATCTGTTAAAAAGCTTAAAATTGCCATTTGAGGGTTTTCCATGATGCTGTTTTTGAATATGCTAATGTTTTCGCCGGAAACTTCAAAAACTTCTTCTTTCGAAATTTTGACTTTTTCATAAATTTTACTGCAACTTTGATAAAACTGGAAAACAAATGAAAAAGAATGCTACTTTCAGAAAGACTAGAAAAAAATTTGGTTTAAACTGCGAAATAACGAAATAAAAACTGAATTAAGGTAAGAAAAAATTCAATAAAGCTGAAACTAAGTTTGAAGGATTGGGAAAGATTCCCAGCTATCATTGAGATCTGTGTGTTATCAAATTATTCTGGACAGTACAATTAATTTCCTTAAAGAGCAGCTACTGAATTATCACTTAGTTTCTAAAAAAAATGATAAAACATTTGCTTTTATCAGCATTGATAGACATGGCTGTAACGCACGTGGCTTGAGAATATCTTCAAAGACAATATTATGATGTGCGAACACAGAGCCGACGAGTGCATGCTAAGATGAACGATAGCTGGCAATTAAGCATACTGTACTTCTGCGGTTGTCAATATGTCGCACATAAAGTCTTATTTTTTGAAGCTATATGTTCTAAACAGGATTGAAAATGGTGTCGAACAGTAAGAATCAAAGCATACAGAGCTTCCAGCGTTTTTTCCAAGTTTCGAGATATCGACACAGCGTAAATATGGAATTTGAAAAAGATTTGACTTGCGCAGAGCACGCTGGCACAACCTATCGTTCATGTTGGCTGCCCCCCCCCCCCCCTCCCCAGAGCCGACGAGTACGCCCAGAGCAATGAAATGACCAAAAATGACTATGGGAATGAAAGGCCGAAAAAACAGTTCAATGCTAAAATTTTCCTATTAATAGGAAAAAACTGTCATACAGAACGCTTATGGTATATTCGATACTCTCATCATGTCTTTTGATGGCCTTTATAATTTTGACGCTCTTTTTAATGTTCTGCAGCAATTGGTGCAGCAGTTTTATACAACGGTGGATCGGGTGAGGTAACTTAGGAACCCGAGCCTAATTAGCCGGACTCGGAAAGTGCATGCAAGATACAGTCATGCTCGCTATCTACGATTGCTTCCTAGGACAAAGGGACAATTCAAGCCCCGCCCCCCTAAGAGCCTGTTTTGGAACCTGGCCAAGGAATGCTAGAAAATCCCAATTGAACTTCATGTCACTGAAACTGACTCTTAGCCAAAAAACCTTCAAAATGGTCGTACGAAGGCGAAACCAGGTTCAAGCAAAAGCGAACGTGCCGTTATTATAACGTATCCACTGATTGAAACTAATCATGGGAATCTCAGGTAAATAAAGGCAAACGTCGAATTTCAAATTTAGAACCGATACTCAAAAATGATTTTTAGCCATTATTTCTTCTAATGATACTGGCATAGATAACTTATATAGGTACTTTTCCGTTATCCGGACCCATTTTTTTCAAAGAAAGATATTGCTTCTATCCTTGTACCATATTTTGTCCCAGCTTCACAGGAAGGAGTCTCAACCTTCTGCCACGTGTCAAAAAAATTTGACCTGTTATCTACATGTATAACAGGTTTTACCAAGAGTTTGTGTTACCCTATCTTGCGATGTAAGTTCAATTTGTTTTTTCAAATAATTTGACCTCATTTCGTTCAAACATTTTCAAAGTGAACATTGTCATGATAATAACGACATACTATCATCGATGAACAGATTAGACTTGCTGAGGGTAGAGAAATGCGCTAGGATTCCGTCATTTAAAAGACGAAATGAGCAGCAGCAAGGAACTTCAAGCTATCATTTACAGTCTTTTCAGCTAAATTCGCATGGCGAAAAGGGTTTCAAGAGAAATAAATTTGAATCACTGCTAAAAGCAAGAAAGATTTTCTAGAATAGATTCGTGATTGTTTTGTGCTTATGTAAAACACTTAAACAGCTCTGAAATAACCACAAATTCTCTTTTATCTCACTGGAAATGATTTCGAAAAAACATGTCAGAATGGACCAAAACCTGCCAATTTTTTCGTGACACGTGGCAAGGAGGCAGTCCTCGTAGAATTTATGAATAATTATTCTTGGACTAAAGAACGTATAATATGAGAGCCTTTTGAAAAAATGGGTCCGGATAACGGAAAAGTACCCTTATATATATAGCTGAATGTCTGTTTGTATGTCTGTATGTCTGTCTGTCTGTCTGTGTGTACGTATGTTCCGAATAGAAAATTCCGTTTCTGAACCGATCCGGACCAAACTTGGCACACATACACTTCGGGCCCCGGCGGGTGTCATAGGCTACTTTTCGTCGTCGATCAATGTCGATTTTATCGATTTTTATCGATTTTTTGCGGAGTTTACCTACGGGGCTGAGAGTTGGCACAGGGGGGTAAGTGAGCATGGGAATTCCGAATACAATATTAGTTTTCAGAATTGTTAATTACTTTTATCGATTTTATCGATTTTTTGTAAAGTTTGACCTGCGGGGCTGGGAGTTTGCACAGGGGGGGTAATCGAGCATGCTGATTACAAATACGATATTAGTTTTTGGAATTATCCGCTACATTTATCGATTTTATCGATTTTTTTTGCAAAGTTTGAGCTACGGGGCTGGGAGTTTGCATAGGGGGTAATCGAGCATGGGGATTCCGAATACAATATTAGCTTTTGAAATCGCCCATTATTTTTATCGATTTTATTGATTGTTTTGCAAAGTTTGAGCTACAGGGCTGGGAGTTTGCGCAGTGGGGTAATCGAGCATGCTGATTACGAGTTCGATATTAGTTTGGCGTTATTCGGCCATCGGGCACCAAAATTTTTGTGGTAGAGCTTGCTCAAACTTCGTGTATAGGGGTTATCTTAAGGGCCGGGCCTACTTCAAGCGATTTCAATCGCGACGCGATTTGACAATATTCCAGGTGTCCATAACTCATTGTAAGCACATTATAAATGTACAGAAGATAGGGCATTTCATCAGTTTACGTAAGCTATACACACTATGCATGTGCAGTTTGCTAAGTTGGATCCGAAGACTTCTGGCGAACTGCCAAATCGCATCGGGACTGAAATCGCGTGAAGTATGCCCGACCCTTTACATGCTGATTACAGATATCACACTTTCTCCGCAGAACGTCTTCCCGTGTGGTTACGATAGGTGTAGGTAGGAAGTCAAAATCATGAATTCGGCTGGAGTCCGGTCCATATGGCTTATTCGACATGCCAATCACGAATATCATTTCTCTCTGCATATTGGGACCTTTTCATAGAGTTGTGGTGATTATATGGCATGAAGTCGAAAACATAGATTTGCTTTAAACTTCGTCTGGGGTGGCCATTTAGCGCGCTGAACATGAATATCATGCTGATTTCGCAGGATAGTGCAAATTCTTTGGTTACAGCGGGTGAAGATGGGTCGAAGTTCCAGATTTGCTCAAAACCTTACCTATAACGGTTCACAAGTTATCGCTCATGAATATGATGCTTGCTCGCTGTCATAATGCGATAGTGAAGTTATGGTGAGTAGCAGGGTTTGAATGGACTTTTTTTTTCGCTTTCGGGCCAATTTAGATCCCAGATATTCAAGAGACAGGGAAACGGTCGTTTTGCATGGCGACCTCCAGCGCCATCCTGATAATCTGTCCCAACGCGTAACGCACGCGGCAAATTTCCCTCCCCTGTTTTTGCTTAGGCAAAAGCCGCCGAAGAATGTATCGCGCGCAGCAGTGGTCCTATAAGGAAACTGATAACCTGTCCCAATGTGTAACGCACGCGGGAAATCTCCCTTCCCTGTTTTTGCTTGAGCAAAAGCCGCCGAAGGGTGTCTCGCGCGCGGCAGTCTTCCTATAAGGGAAAGCACTACGGTCGTGGGAATCTTTTATACCACACGAATTGCCTTTGTCGTAAGGATTGAGCACGATATTCTTGAAACAGCACTTTAGGTAATTTTCTGCCAAGGTTTCAGGCAGGTTCATGATTTTTACCCGCCGCCATGTACCTACCGTAACTCTGCGAAAAGGTTTAACGCAACGAGAGTGTTTTAGACGTGGTCAGGAGGTCGAATCTCTCTAGACCGAGTTTCAGCCAAAACTGAGATTTCGCCCCTCTGCAGTATACCTACCATAACTCAGTGAAATCGCCTCAAAATGCCGAAGGAAAATGATATTCGTAATCAGCATGTCAATTAGCCCCCCTCCCCTCAAAGTTTCAGCGAAATCCATGATTTTAGCTTCTTATGTGTACCCAACGTAAACCCAGAAAATGGCGCTATATCGCGCGAAATGACTACGATATTCGTTATCAGCGGCTTTAGTAATCCCCATGTACCGACTGAGCAAGATCCATCACAAAAACATTTTGGGGCTGGGTAGCCGAATAGCGTCATCAGTTTTCAGAATTATCCTTACTTTTACCGGTTTCATTGCTTTTTTTTGCCAAGTTTGAGCTACGGGGCTGGGGGTTGTTGAGGGAGTAGGTGGGCATGCTAATTACTAACACAACGGGAATAGGGAATTGCACGTAGAAGTGGGCACAATGAAAGGTTCTATAGCGACAGGGATAAGACCTTAATCATAGAATTGACAGGGCCGGGCGGAGCCGGGTAAGCCAGCTAGTATAAAATATAAGCACTTCTCATGCACATTCAATCATCAATCAACTGACATGACCGCCATGGCCCTCTGCCTCTGGGCAGCTTGCTGTTCGCACCAAACTCTCCAATCTCAAACTTGATCAATATTATCAACACTTGCGAAAAGTTGTTTACAAAGAACACAGAAAAAATTTAGACAAAATTGCTGAAAATTCTGCATTGCTTCCAGAACTTAATTTGAAAAAAGGATTTGGAGTTTTTGTACTAAACCGTTATCATATTCTTAAAGAGCGCTCTTAGAAACCCCCAAATCCAAATTTTTATTCTGATTTACCAAATATCGCCTCTGAGCATTGATTTTAATTCCATCACGAAGCTCGGTTTCATTTTAACGCAAACCCACCATCATATTTGGAACCAGCAAGGCAGATTACCCCTAAATACAAATTTTTGCCCTAGTTGGACTAATTTCACTACTGAACTTTGAATTCAAATTTCAATGAAATCCCAGTTTTGTACACTGTAGGATGGTGTCGTATCTGTTGTGAGCAAAATCTGCTTGTCTTCGGTGCAAAGTGGGTGCAAATTAGCGTTGCTGACAGTTCATGACCTCTCATGTTCCCTGCTAATTACATGGCGGCACACCTCTCTGAAAGGATAAATTCCGTCCCCCTCGCCCCCGCACTTTAGTCGCAGCGATCGGAAATCGTAACGAGGGATGGCTGGAGGTATGCCTTAGGCCTTACATAAAAAATACCAACACAGTCGAGTAGATTTTCCGCTTAATATAGTGTGCTTGCACTGAAGGTGAAATGCGGTAAAATTTGCGTGTGAACAAATAGCCACCCCAGTAATGCCAGTCTTTTGCGCGCGCAGTTGGCCGGCATCACGGGCGCAGCTAGTTCACGCGCAAATTTTACCGCAATTCACCTTTAGTGCAAGCGCACTATATTAAGCGGAAAATCTAATCGACTGTAAGTACTATTCGATAGTACTGTACTTGCAAATTGTAACGCACTAAAGTATAGCCTTCTTTCCAAAAGAAATATAAGCATTGGTCTGTGTCTATGTCATCTCGGGCTCCAATCTGTGAATCACCAAGCTATGAGCCTACGAAAACACGTCCTCAAGAGTTTTGCCCGAAACATAAAGCTCGCACACTTCGTCGAAATTTCACTGTGAGTGGTTGTATAACATATCAAATCCGTTCACATTGTTTAATAAATCTTACTGTGTTAATTTTTTATTTGGTAGATCTGAGCTCTAGCCACGAAGTGCTTTGATATTTAACACGTTGACGACAGTGTCGCGCAATGGTGCGCGACAGGCAGTCTGTCCCTGTGGACGATGTCGCGCAATGGTGCGCGACACCCCAAATCCCAGTTCTAATGTGCACAATAGTTCCAATTTGTGTTCACATAATCAATTTAGGCTCAGAAGTTTTTCATGTTGGCCCCACCCCTCTTTTGGCAAACTCCGCCCATTCCGTTGCCCTGTACAAAAAACTTTTTTCTTTCTCAAATAGCATAGAAAAGCTCGTAGATGACCGAAGAACCTTCAATAATCTTAATTTTGACCCCACCCCCAATTGTGCAGGCCCCGCCCCCTGGGTGGCAAGCTCCGCCCACTTTTCAAAAATGCCTGAATTTGCATGAATTCATTGATTTTGAGCAATTTCCAGCATTTTTGAAAAGTGGGCGGGGCTTGCCAAAAGTGGGCGGAGCTACCCTGCCCACTTGCATTTTTGTACCTCACGCATAGGTGTATACATACATACATGCAGCCGGCTGTGAAAATGCCCGGCAAGGGTTCGTCCACAGGGACAGACGTCAAAAAAACAGCTCGTCGTCAACGTGTTAATCAAGCAGCTGAAGAGCACGCAACAACTATATTCGATGCATAAGAGAAAGAAAATAATTTCTAATAAGAGCATTTTTTGCTAAGAGCAGGCGGCATGAAACAGACTCCATTGAACCTCTATACCTGTGATGACTTCATATATGTCTAAACAAGCTCACTCCCTTTCCATTCCTAGAAAGATTTTGCGGACTTGACTGACTGACTGACGGACTGGACTTGAACTGATTCAGTGGGGAGTTTGCCTTTTTTTTGTTTTATTTTTTTTGTTGGTTGTTTGGTGTGATGCTTCATTTTTCTGTTGTATGGGCAGCCTTGTGCGTATTGAATAAATAAATAAATTGGCATCCCTTGAGCGAAGTGAACATAGTACTAGGTTGGCACATAAGTCTTGCAACTTTTCCTGTAACTTTTTTTCCTATTTTATGTAGCAATCCCATTTTGTGGCATCATGTAGATCGTGATGTAAGCTGCAAGTCTGCACAAACCGTTTGATTTTTGATAACGTAGTACAAAAAATCTAAGCATGTTTTGAAAACTGCTCAAAATCGAGATTTCACGATTTTATGGCAAATATGAAGCCCTACGAAACCTGATACATATGAAAAAGCAATCATAGGCGGCATGTAGCTGGAAGTTGGCACATTGGAATCAGTGAAAAAGAAATGAACTTTAGACACAAATTAAGGTGGGGCGCCTTTGAGAAGTTGAAGAAGTCAAATGCGTCAAGTTTTGAAGGCAATTTGTCAATAACTAAGCTGCGAAAAGTCAGAATTTGCTATAACCTTGCACTATAGGGTAATCCTATACGGTGAACACGAATATCATATTTTCATTTGTCGCTAAAATGAAATTCATCTTTTGATCTCACGAACGAAACCTTTTCATGCGAAACGGATCTCATTTTTGTGATCAGCATGTCAAATAAGCTTTATAGGCCAAGTTTCAGCAAAATCTGATGCATTCTAAAATTTTTCCCATAGTACCGTAAACCTACCGTAATCCTCACATAAGATGGTAAATTTCGGCAAAAAATGTGTGCATTAGAAGCTTACATCATATTCCTTATTGTCAAAAAATGAATGCGCTACGTTCAAATAGACAAAAGTTATATAAAAAGTTGCATTACCTATGTGCCAACCTAATATTTGAAATCAGAATGTTATACAACCACTCATGGTGGGATTCGATCAAGTGTACGAACTTTACATTTTGAGCAAAACTCATGAGGACGTGTTTTTGTAGGCTCGCAACTCGGCGATGGGTGGAGGAACGAACACCTTAACTAGACGCCGTCTCCACGGACTACTGGCCCCAACACGATACACAACAGGAGGACGAAAAGGACCAGCAGCTCGCGGAGGCGTTGCCTAATTGAGGTGTTCGTCCTCTACCCCTCGGCTCATAGACTGGAGCCTGAGACATGAACCTTGATGGCATAGTTCTTACTATCTTTGACATACAAAAGCAAACAGCAATTTCTTTGACAGGTAAGCAAAAAGCAAATAAAGATACAAACTTTTATGACTATCTACAGTCACCTCACAATATTCCTGCAAAAAAACCTGTCTTCTTTAAAGAACTCTTTCGCTTGTCCGAAGACCTCTGTAGGCGAAGTTTCCTTTCAATCCAAGTCATCAATACTCTAGCCGGAACCCATCGGCAGCTTCGGAGCATAAAACGAAAATTAGCTGATTACGAAACTTACATCTGCTCAGCAAGAAAGCTTCGTATTCTAGAATTACGGCGAGTAGAATTTGGGACGACAATTTCGCAAGTCACCAATTTCCAAAAGTCACCAAGTCACCAGTCACCAATCTCCTTTGGAAAAAATATTGCGGATGCTTTTTAACGATCCAAAATCTACAGATAAAGTGCTATCGAATCGTCCTTACTGAAGTTTACTAGAGGCAATGCGCGCAACTTTGCAACGTCAACGTCTCCTTGCGAAGAGACGTCGCAGAAAGATTCACGAATTTCAAAATCACCAACGCTTATATCTCTTTTGGAAAGAAGTCTGCGGCTATACTTTAGTGCGCTATAGTTTACAAGAACAGTACTATCGAATAGTAATCACTGGTATTTTTTACGTTAGATAGGCGCAGCGTAACATCCTTGCAAACAGACCTCCACAGAACAAACTGACAACTTGTGAGAAAACTGAAAACGGAATATCGAAGACATACTGTAAACCAAAAGATTGGCCTTAACGAACTGAACTGCTCCTTTTGGATTCAGAATATATTCATTCTGGAGGAAGTTATGGCACCGCGTAGCTCGCTGACTTGCGTGGGTTCCGCGAAAATCCTGGAATGTCGCGGAATTCCAGGGATGTCGCGGACTTATGTGGAAGTCCCGGAGTTTCGCGACATTCACGGAAATTTTGCACATTTTGAGAGTGGCATTGTATAGCGACCGTTTTGCCGTTTTGATTTTCACCTTCTTCTTAGCTAGTGCATTAACAGCTTTGACAGTTTTGTTCACGTTTGTGTGCCATTTATGACTAGTAAAGTCCGTCGTTCGGATGTGTATGCACATTGAGTCGGAATGCCTAAATAGTGACCCTATTCAAAGACGCGAAATGCAAAGTCTTTTTTCACCTCTGCAAAGAATGTGTTATGACGCTTCCATTTGATTTCATCTCTTCTGAGAATTGCAGAAAACCGCGTACCTCAGCAACATAGTCCTCAAAATACCTAGGGTTCTGGGCAAGAATAAAGTCCAGCAACAAATACTGATCGGTATAATTTTCCAGCCTTAAGATTAGTCCTGCCAACTTAGAATAAGAGCATCTAGCTAAAGACACAAACCTTGATGGATTAGCATAAGCATCAAACTTTTTCGCAAATTTCACAACTCTTTGCTTGGTTCCCTTCTGAAAATGCTGGTTTGTAATAATTACTTTGATTTATCTCAAATTTTTATACTTTGTATTTTACAGCGGGACAGTCATGGAATCAGTACATTCATTCAAATCGTTGAGGACAACGTACCTTCGCAAGAACATAGGTTCTATTCAAAAGAGGAAAAACTTTTTGTAAGTAAGTTAGGTGCTTCTCGACGTATGCTCTGTGCCGCTCGAATGGCAAATAATGTATCCTGTTGATGGTCTTAGCAATGCCATATCCGGAAAACAGGTGGAACAGCTAAAAGATTGCATATTTTTGGATATGATCAGGTCTACGGTTGATAAAAGCGGGAAGAAATTTTTTCTAAGTGAAGGGAAGGGAGAAATGCAAAAGCCGTAGTTTCGAAATGCGGGAAAATCTGATATTTTTCTCAACTCTAGCAAAGCTATCTTGATTTCTGCAGATTGTATTAATTTGAAAATCAACAAGGTAAGAAAATTATAGAATTAGTCTGCGCAGGTCTGTGACTCATGTAATTTTTCAAAATCTTCGAACTCATATTTAAAGCAAATTTTAGATCAATGAATGATTCAGAAATGGATCTCAACTCAAGAGTATTTCATAACTTCTCAGCCATCAGGTAAATTTCGACACATTCCTCTACCTATAAGCATCCAACTGCTGTAAATCTAGAGGAAAGATATTGACCAAGAATTGGCAGACACAATCGCACGCTAGTTCTTACGTGTAGTTACATCCTGCATACCTTAGAAAGTAGACACATGATCATCTATAAGTCATCGAAAGAACCAGACTTAACCCAAAAATTCGAAAAAGCGTCATGTTTTTACCCATGTTTCTTGGTTTCTAAAATAGCTTTGAGAAAGTCTAGGGCATTCATGCGTTTCTGTCTCAGACAGTCGAAGGGATACCTCCGGCGGGGGAATGGCGCGAGTCTGCCACTTCGCGCTCTGGAGCGCTCCGGAGCTGCCATTTCACCCATTTTGGTGCTCCGGGGCTCTCCCAAATCTGGCGCACCTTCGGAGCAGAGTTTGCGCGTCCCGAAGAAGGGTCCCATTCGCCTGCTTGTGACGTCACGGTGAACGAATGGGACCCCTCTCCGGAGCGCGCAAATCTCTGCTCCGAAGGTGCGCCAGATTTGGGAGAGCCCCGGAGCACCAAAATGGGTGAAATGGCAGGGCTGCGGAGCGCTCCAGAGCGCGAAGTGGCAGACTCGCGCCATTTGCCCGCCGGAGTATCTCTTCGACTGTCTGAGATATGCGTCTGCTATCGTTTATCGTTCCAGCTTCTAGTGGTTTCTATGCGTTTTTTCTCTCTTTACTGACATTCTTCTTTTCTTTTTGTAATCTCTTTATTCTAGGTTTGAACGACCCACGATAGCTGATGGTAATAAGTTTTCAAGAGCCTCAGAAATCTAGGAGCTTTTGTCTCAAAAACTTCTCGTTTTTTCCCCGGTAGTAAAGATTGAGTGTTTTTTTTGGGAGATTCTCTTCAAACGTTTCTATTTACGGACTAAGCGTATCTATTCAATTGATTTTTTTGAGTAGATGCTTTTAGTTCTTTTTCGATGTGCCATTGAAGCTTCTGATTGTATAATCACGCCCTCGAGCTTATGCTTCTTAGTTTTTTTCAGTGATTTCAGAAGGAAAACGTTTCAGAAACGATCCTCTCGTTGTTACTTCCAGAAATTTCACCAATCATTGGTAGCATCATACTAGTATTCATGAAAACCAAGTGTTAGTGGAAGTTGTGGAAGCGTTCTCCTCTGCTTAGGCTCTTTTCGAGCTGACATTAGAGGATTCCACTTCTTATTTCACTTCCATCTTCACGTAAAAATGCTTTTTTATTCACAAATGGGATGAGAAGCGCCAGCAGAGCGCGCGTTGCGTATGCGACGCGGAGTTACCTATGGGAAGCTGGCCGAGGCCCACACTATAAAACCCTCGCCCCAGTTGTACATATTCGCCATTGTAGAAGACGTGCTCCCGCGACAATTCAGCCGCGCCGCGCGTGGTCAGCAACGTTTAAGCAGTCCGTGCGGTCAACAATCGACGATTTTTTGGAAAAAAAAGCAAACCGCAAAGCATGGCTCAAAATTCATGCAGCAACTTTAAACCATGTAAAGTTTGAAGCCGAAAATCGAGTCTCTGTTAAGAAGAACCCATCAGACCTCAAATATTAGGTTGGCTAAAAAATAGTTTTGTTTTTTTCATGAAAATCTTCATAACAACTTTGCCAGTTGTCCTTCACTTATGATTTTTTAGAGGTAAGTAGTTCCTAGCAATCATTCAGAAATTCTACTTGACAGTAAGGAACAACTATGCCCCAAAATGGCTAAATTTCTAAAAGCTCAATTCTGCGACCTTTCAAGCTTTGTTTTTATGCATAATGGAGAAAACAATTTGGTATTTGGATACAGACAAGTTTTGCTTATCTAGCGAATATCAATAAAAATTATGATCTTTTAACCGAAAAAACCAAATTTTCTCATACTTGCACACAGTGCGAAAATTTGGACTTTTCACTTCTTTGCGGATTTTCTTATTGCAGAATGGATATCACTCAAAACTGTATGTTTCAAATCTCATTTGAGTGTTTTTTCCAAACCGAATATTGCAGAAAAAAAAGCCTGCAGCATCTTTTATCATAAACCAACAGAAATTATTTACTAGCCAATGTAATAGCTCACACGCATACTTCCACGTCAAACATTCGTCGATACAACTGCTGTATTTTTTTTCAGCTGAAAGCTAAAATGGAAATCTCAATGCATTTAAAGCGATGCTGGACAGTTTCTATATAAGTATCATACGAGATGTCCCAAAATAATATGCACACTGTTCAATCGTTGGTAATTCTCTTGCTTTGAAGTCTTTCGCCGATCTTTAGGTACCATTCTGTAATGCTGGCTCCAACTTAGATATACAGTATAGAGAGAATTACAAATTGTCCTTTTTTACTGTAGGGTTTCCATAAGAACTGCCAGCATATGGAACCATAGTAAAATATGCCATATGGCAATTTTTTTTCAAAGAATTTGAAGAAGTGTGTACTAGAACTTTCACGCATGTTGATTTACTACACGACATTTCAAAAATATTCATGGCTTTCTTGACGATGTAATCACATTTCCGACTGATGTTTTAAAACAATTACTGCGGTTTAAGTGAGATAACTTCGAAAAGAAGGTATACAACAAGTTGAAAGTTCCACATTCTGAATCAGCGTCCTGAGGCAAAATAAGGCTCAGTGGCCTAACCTTGTCAAAGCTCTTACCGTAATGTCTTTCGCCGATCTTTGGGTACCTTGTTTAGAGCTAATGCTTACAGTATGGAGCGAATCACCAATCGCTCTTAATTGCTGTAGAATGGTAGAAACTTATAGCATACAGCATTATGGAATAAACCGTCTGACAGAATTTTTCGAAAAATCTAGAAAATTGTGCAACAGGGTTTGCTGATTGTGCTGATTTCACTACAAAACTTTTACGGTCTTTCTGGGCTTTTTTGATGGTGGAATCATATTTCTGGCGAACAAAGCATTTACGATTCAACTGGGGTAACTTAGGAAAGAACCATCACAGTAAAGAGAAAATTTCATATACGAGATCAGCGATTTTGATCACCTTAGTATGAGACTTCGTAGCTTATTTGGTTTATTTCCTCAGGCAAAATATGGCTCTCGATAGTCTGGAATCCTCATCGATCCTACCGTAATCCTACATTAATAAAAAGCGATAAGTGATTCGCTCCATACCGCAAATCTAAGATGAGTCCAGCTTTACAAAAAGGCACCCAAAGATCGTAGAAGACATGAAGGGAAGAGAGTTAAAGACGACCAAACGATGTGCACATTTGAGGACACCCTGTATTAGTTCATTCCAAAGTTTTTTTTTTCATTTATTGAAGTTGGCATGAGTAGGTGGGTATACCGATTACGAAGACAAAACGGGGATAGGGAAATAGCATGTAGAAGTGGGTCCAGGGAAAGGTTGTGCAGGAATAGGGATGCTCACATTTATCATAGTGTTTCGCAGGGCTGGGAGGAGTCGGATAAGCCACACCTAGTTTCTCAAATTCGCCTCTATAAATGGAAGAGTTCTATTACTAGTCCACAAGCGACAACAGTTTTTGCACAACGAAAGTGAAGCACTTGATATCTGTATGCGGGAGTAAACCGTGAGCAAGCATAAATCATCGGGGGTTCAGCTGATTTCTTACGCTACAAACAAAAAAAAAACTTGAACTAGGATCGCAGACTTGTGCGAGCCCAGAACAGTGCTATTCTGATTTGCTCATGAACTATGCACAAAAAATATTAGGTTGGCTAAAAAATAAGTTCGGTCGTTTTTAGCGGTTTGTAAAATTGTCACAAATCAGTTTCTGTGCATATGTATGGTACCAGTGGAAAGAGCAAATCAAGGAGAATCGGATGGTTTACTTCTTTTTCTCGAAAATAATTTTTCTGATAATGAATTGGTGAAGGGAAGAAAATCGGTCAGATTTTTCCCTCAAAATTTCGAAAAATCACGTTCCAAAAAGCGAGTTGAAGTCAAGTCTAATGTGTCGATTCGCTACTCACACAACAAATCTTTGAATTTCCAACCATTTGCATGACCATAGATGGCCGAATTCAAGTTATCTGGAAGCCCAAAATTTGACCTTCACGCACAAATGCCTGGAAATTTTCACAATTTTTATTGCAGAATTTCAGAAACAGCAGATCATAATCTCGATTGTGGTTCGCCGCCTAGCTAAAGGCTGTATGTATTCAGCCACCAAATTATTCGCCTGTGTACTCATTGTAGGCTGAGAACGAAAGCTAAAAAGTCAAAGGAGCGATTTTTGAGAAGTCTGACCATTTAAGCTTATAACTGTCATTTATGGTAACAGAAAATCTTGACTATTTGATATTTAAGAGTAGAGGCTTGACGCTATCTTCTCACAAAGAAATTTTAGCTCAATAGTTGTTACATGAACTGTTATGAAGCTTTGAATTTGCATGTCAAAACGAATTTATTTATTAGCCAACCTAATACATGTATTCTTTACGGTCTCATAATTTATTTCCTGGAATATCGGCCACTTAAAAATGGCAACTAGATTTGTCTGTTTGCCTGTCTCAAATGTGTATAGAAATAGACGGTTTTGAAAAATCTTTGTAAATCTCCATATCTTTTTTTACATCGCTTGCCTTTTTTACACGTATCTTTTCCTCATTATAGCTGATATCGCTTAATCCAACAAAATTTGATTCATTGAAAGATATTTTTGCAAATTGTTAAAAGTTTGGTACTTTTCCGTTATTCGGACCCATTTTTTCAAACGGATATTGCTTCTTTCCTTGTACCAGATTTGGTCCCAACTTCACAGGAAGGAGTGCCCACCTTCTGCCACGTGCCAAAAAAATTTGGCATGTATGTACATGTTCAGCAGGTTTTATTATGAGTTTGTGTTGCCCTACCTAGTGACGTTAATTCGGTTGTTTTTCAGCCGATAACGACATCAATTTCGATTAAACAACTTCATAAATGGACACTGTTATGATAATAACGTTATGCTATTATCAATGAACAGATTGGGCTTGCCCGGAATAGAGAATTGCACCAGATTTCCATCGTTTAAGCGACAAAACAATCAGTAGCGAGGTACTTCAAGCCATCAAATAGCCTATCCTGGCTGAGTTCGCATGGCGGACAGAGTTTGAAAAGAAAGACATTTTTTGAATCATTACTAAAAGCAACAAGATGTTCTAATATAGAAGACAAGTAAACAGCTTTCAGGTACTACAAATGCTCTTTTAACTTACCGGAAATGATCTTAAAAAAACGTGTCCAACTGGACCAAAACATGTCAATTTTTCTTGACACGTGGCAGGGAGGCTGTCCTCGTAGAAACTATAAAAAAGTGTTCTTAAACTAAATAACGTATTTTGTGAGAGCCCTCAAAAAATGGGTCCGGATAACGGAAAAGTACCAAAAATTTCAATTCAAAAAATCTTAGGACGGAACATCGAAACGGCCTAGTGCATGAAGATCTTTGATGATGAGGACGTATGAGCGAGTTTCAGATAGCACACTTGTTCTGGGCGGAGATTCAATTTTCGATACTTTTGAGCATTGAACTTCTTAGAACTCAGCTTCAATTTCAGGAAAATTGGTGCGAAAATTTGAACGCCATTATGTAAAACTGACTTTGCTGTGTGGAATGGCTCTGACATCCACGATTAAGATTGCCTTGTTCCGCTTGAAAGGAAAAACTTGATTAAAGGGTTGTTCTAAATATTGTTCCGGTTTTTTGAGCTATCGTATAAACTGGTAGAATGAAAAATTCAACCACTTACACTTCCTCTCTTCAGCAGTCATGTTTCTGGGTGATCTGAGTGAGGGAAGAGAAAATGCAAAACAAGCAGCAGAAGCAGAAAAAACTCTTCAGAATCGAAAAAATGTTGATCAGCTTAAAATATTTCATTTGGCGGTATATCGAATTTCAGGTTCTCGATTCAGCATCAAGCAGTACCCGCGTGGGGGGAGAGGGGGGGGGGGGAAAGAGGGATAAAGTTTGTTTTTTCTTGTGATTATGTAAGAAACAATCATGTATCAGAAGTGATAATTATCAAGAGATAAACAGGAGAAGAACTACCTTAATATCATGAATATGAGACGCGGAGGATTTAAGAGCACAGACACGCCTAAGGACTTCGCGACCAGAAAACTATATACAGTGCTGCATATTGGCTGAGAATGTCGTGCGGCATCAGCCTCGTTTTAAAAATAGAGAGAGGTTGAGCGGCTCACTTGAAAAATCGAAAAAGCTGCGTCCTATACTAATGAAACTAGGGTAGTTTTGAAAACGCGTTTTGTTTTCATTGAGTCAAAATGCACATCGAAGCTAATCTAGTTTCTGATGCGTCCTTTAAATTTTTACACGCTTCTCATAATTTCTTTTCCTGGCAACGCAGTCAGCCTGCTGCAAAATTACGGGCAAGTTGCCAGGAAGCGTGAAAAGAAATTGCTCATGCGTTTTTGTTCATAGCTCCAATTGAGAGTTATGAACAAACGCATTTGGAAACTTTAAATCAAGTATTTCACCACAACCGAAGTAGTGAATTCTACGACTTTGTCTAAATTGTGAGCAGAAGCAAGATCTATCGACTACTCAAAAAAAAACTGCTTGAGAAGCACATTTTAGAATAAGAGACTTTTGAAAATTCGGAAAAAGCCAGATTTATCGGGTTAAAAATGGGGTCTTGCGACACTGTCATCGTCAAAGTAGAGACAGCTAAAATTGAATTCGAACAACGAAGAAGGGGCACCAGAGCCAAATGCCAGCTTTAGCCTTTGCCAAACGCCCCGGCTTTAGCATAACTAAGTAACGCGTGATCCGTAGAAACGCAGACATCAAAGGAGAAAAACAGCCGACGGAAGGCGCCGACGTCGGTGTTAGAATCACTCATTAACAAGGTAAAACATTTTCGTGCGCTACTCTCTGCCAATAATTCAAACTCTCTGTGGAGAGTTTCAGTATTTTCTTGAAGGAAAGGCACCTTAACTAGCTTTTTGGAAAGTGACATATTTTTTGAAGCACTACAAAAGCTGATTTCAAATATGCTATTTCTATGCCGCGTCATTCTAAACCCGCGTTACTTGACTTTTTTCTGTAAAAAAATTTGCATACTCATCGACTCACTGGCATTACGGAATTATCAACTGAGTGCACTTGCATTGAGTTTCTTGTCAGCAAGAAAATACTCTATTTAATGTTATTTCGATCTCCCAGCACACTTTTCGGGCAGATTCCTACCTACAGCCACTTTACCCATGCTGACTAATATGCCCATTTTGCACAGTGAAAACTCATAACACGCTTCGAATGGTGCGCCCAGCTAGAAATGCCATTATTCAAATTAGCATTAGTGGCTAAAGAATATGTATGTCTTTTCGAGATTCAAGCTAACTTACGTATTTTCACTTATTGGTTTTGATTGATAACAGTCAAAAAACGGTGAGCGCAAGCTCGAGCTTGTTATTAGACAGTTACTTGTTGATCAGCTCGGCACCTGAATAAGGGATATTTTGTCAGCTCAACTTTAAGGTAAAAAAAGTTTCACCAGGGCATCATTTTTCATCATGTAAGTCATCTTGTGATTTACAAGTTGCACCATTCGCATGATTTTTAGTGGTAAAGAAGATCAATGTATTATGAAAACTGCTAAATTTAAGGTACAATTGGTCGAAAAAAAAACTGATTGCTCTCAGCGTGAGCAAATTAATCTCTATATACATAAAGCAGAAAATCCGTGTGTTTGTGTGTCTGTGCACATTTTCCATAATTCTCATCTGCACGCTTCCTATTTCCCATTTCCTCATGAAGGATGAGTGGTGAAACTCATTTCGATCTGCTGGTCATCAAGATATGGTAAGAACGATAGGTAGCTAACCCAAGACGAGTCGGAATCTAAAGAAGAGTAAATTTCGCTACATGAGAGATCAAGCACCATCGACTGGCTCGAAAGGGTGGAACCCGGGATGTGCCAGCTTGTAAGATAACAATAAAATTTGATTTTTTCAGGCTTAGTCAAAAGAACAAAACTGAATTGATTTGGCTGAAGGCAGCGGCTCGGAAAGAATGCAACTGCGTCTTTTCCACCTTTCCTTAGCCTTCTGGATGTGCTGAGTCCAGTATTGTGCTTGAACCTCTCAAAATTGTCAAAAAGTGCTTTTTATAGCGTTTTTCAGCCTTGAAGATCGTTAAAGGCACCGTCCACCCAAAATTCGACCTCCATGTTTTTGCGTTCCAGGGCCTTCTCATATCCCTGGTTCCGAATATTAAGTTGAAAATCCGCGAAAACCACGAAAACCCCCGTTTTCAGAACCCACAGAGCGATTTCTTCGGTACTGGCTGGACGCGCACGGATGGACGGGACGAACGCCACGCCCACTCCGAAAGGGGAGGAGCCAGCGTCGCGAACGCGGCCTGAAGCGATTTCCGCAATTTTCTCTGTTCGGAAGCAACTTCAGGCAGCGCGAGTTAAGCAATCATACACTTGGGGGCCCCGCATTTGCTAGGTATCATAATCTCACCAACCGCAATTTGGGTGGACGGTGCCTTTGAAGGGACTGGACAAGCGATTCCCGCCAACTCAGATACGATTGACTGCCGAGCCAAGCAGCCAATTGCCGCCAAAATGGGTGGATGAGTCTTCCAAACAGTCTTCTGCAGTTAATTGCTGTTTTTGACAAAATCGCCTCTTTCAGTATCTTTTAGGCCATAAATGTCACAAAAGCGCTTTTTCTGTCAACTTCGAGAGATTTCAAGCAAAGTGCTAGATTCAGCGCATCCTGAAGGCCTAGGAGAGATGGATAAATCGCAGCTGCAGTTTTTCCGAGCCACTGTCCTTGAACGAGTTGATGTACGCGATGCTGCTGCTGCCAAGGTGCCATATTTTGGTCACACTGGGGTTATGCAACCTTTGGACTCATCACCTTATTGTTAGGTGTTCTCTTCGACAAGGTGAGAAAATACCGAAAATCAACGACAATCACGAAAACTCCCTACTACACAAAATTCATATTTCCATGATCAGCATGTCAATAGCCCTCTGAGCCAAATTTCAGTCAAACGTGTAACCACTGTGAATTTAGATGCAATAGCAGTCCTTTAGCAGAACAGTGACTGCACTTGGGACCAGGGTCAAGCTTGTGATGCGACTGTGGCAACGGGAGGTCGTAAAGAGGGTATCTAAGGTACTTAAGGTAGAGGGGGGGGTCGTAAGAGAAGGTATTTAGGCTAAAATACCTTAAGCTCAAAAGGGAATCAAAAAGCAGATAATTAGTTATGTTCTTTACAATAAATCTATAAAAAAGTGGAAATTAGAATAAAAAAGATGGAGAAATTCTCAAAAAAAACATTTACAAGAGCTCAAAACACTTTTGAAGGATGTATGATTTGAAATGCTAAATGTATCGATTGCCCTAGAAATCTTGCTTCTGAAGCCCTCCTGAAGTCTCACACACTCAAGAAAAGCGAATATCTTTAACAGCTGTGACCATCATAAATTCCTAAATATATTTGTAATGTTTTTTACAGGCCCATATGATTTATCTGTACTTTGAAGATGCTCCGCTATATTACTGCAAGATTTGGTGTAATTTTGTCAGCTGGGGATTTTCTTATAATATGTATGGTGGCAAAAAAATCAGGAAGGGGGTCGTATCTGGGTCGCATCTAAATTTCTTCGGAGCTGTTAAAGCTTGTTGGCTGCAATTCTGCTGTAATATGAGGCCATCCTCCTACTTTCCCTCATAAAAATTGCAGGCTGTTTTATAACTTCTCTGGTAAGTTACAAGATTTTAAGCTCAAAAATCCCAGATTTGCTTTTTAAGATCGCATCTAAATTTGCGAGAGTCGCATCTAAACTTTTTCGAGCTTACTGCTCTTCAAGAGCTGAAACTTTTTCTATGGATAGTCTGGGCACTATACTACAGAACCTGTGCTTTGCAGCCTCTCAGTCTTTTCCTGGCCTTAGTTACGAATTTTTAAACTACCGTACTCATGCACGTTTTTGACGTCGTTCTGGACGGCGCTCAAGCGGTTTTATCCGCTGGAAAAACTGTGAAAGAGGTAGGAATTAAGCTTCTTAGTCGAAAACATCTTTTGTAGTTCAAGAATGTCATTTTTTTCTCCATGCAAAACTTTGTGTCGCCTACGGGAATCGAATTTGCTGGATCTGGAGTATGCCTGAAAATTCAAAAAAAAAAACTTGCAAATTCTCAAATATTATTGAAGGTGTGTATGTGTGCTACAGATGCTGGACGCACCCATTGGCCTAGAAATTCTGCTTCCGAAACCTCACTGAAGTTTTCGCGCAGGTGTTTTTTGAGATTGATATTCGTTTATGCAGGTTACTTCGAGGCATACCTTCGATAGTCTAGAGACAGGGCGCCAAAAGTGAAGGTTGTTTGAACATCTGACGTCACAAATGGTGAAGGTTGTTCAAAGAAGATCAGAGAAGAGAATATGACGTAAAACAGACATAAAAAGCAAACGAAACGGCTGTAAACCGGATAAAAACGCTGCAATAAGATTTGAAATCTTTCATTTGGCGGCTTTACAGAGTGCAAGTTTTCGCTCCAGGACCAGCAATTCGCAACTCGGGGTTTTGATTTTTGATGCGTCCTTTAAATTTTACCCCCCGCGCCGTCCCTCTTGTACCCTGCGACGTTGTCTAGATTCTTCCGCTCATCATTCTGAGCAAGTATCGTCCAAGCTGGAGAAAATTCGTTGCGAAACTACTGAAAAAGAATAAGGTAAAGAAAAACGCATTTTTTAGTAATTTTCTCAAAAAAAGCGGCATAAGCAAAGAAATAAGTTCGGCGACGTTGTCTACATTATAGACAGAAACAAGACCTATCGACTACACAAAGAAACTGCGTGAAAAGAGTCAAACTAGGAGAAAAACGAGAGATTTTCAAAAACAAGGTTTTTGCCGGTTTTCTTGTTTAAATCATAAAAAGGAGTCCTGCGACGTTGTCAGCGTGAAAATAGAGATCAAGAGCTTCAAAATGATATATAGCTTGCTAAAATTGGGTTCGAAACAGCTAAGAAAAGGGTACCAGAGCCAAATGCCCCGCGCCCCGCGCTTGGGGTAGCGAGGTAGCGCGCAGCGCGCAGAGACGCAGACGAGCAGCGGAGAGAGACCAGAGCCGGCGGGGCATTTGGCTCTGGTCATTGATCTCCGCGGGGTCATAACGAAACCCTATAATATTATATATCGTTGTGATCCTCATGACACGGCCAAGAGCAATGACAACGTCGCGGGTCTTGAATCTCACTCCATAAAGAGATAGACCAGCATTTATGTGGCGACTCTCTGCGCAAGATTTCAGCGCAGTTTCTCGTTTTTGTTGAACTCCAGCGGCTTTCATGAACCTCCAACGCTCAATCGCAGTCTATAGAAAGGTTAACTGATAAGTTTTATCCTATTTTCTAACTGAATTTTTGAAGAAAAACCCTCTTTTCAACAAGAAAGGCCATGAAAACGCAATCTTTCGGTTTTTTGAGCTTTTCTTTGGATGTCACTACTATATTTGCCTCATTCACATTCATCCTTACACAGTTAGTCATTAGTTATGTCATAATATCCGGGGCTTCGCCCCGGATGACTTGTACTCCTTTCCAGGTGAAGGTTGTGTCCTCTCATGACACTCAAAGTGAAGGTTACCAGAGTACGTGGCTCTATGTATCGAAGGTATGCTTCGAGGAATGTGGGCAGGGGAGGTAAGGGGGATAAATAGGAGAGTGTGTGGGGGGGAGGGGGCGTACGGATGGGTACCTTCAAGGGGGGTGTCGTAAATGAGGGTCCCGGATCGCATCAACACGCTTGACCCTGCTTGGGACTCACGTCATAAATCTACATAATGCTAATCAACGAGTGCGTCACATGTAAGGATGAAAAAGTTAAGGATATTGTTGCAAAACCTGTTATAAACCTGTTATTACCTGATTTCCAATGCGGCCGGGGTTCAAGTGAAGCCCAACATACTTCTTCTGTTCGACGGACGTTTGGTCTGAAGGCGCATCCATGAGGTAAGGAAGAATGAAAACGCCAGCGGGTTTGAGTTAGTCATTTGAGTATGCGTTACCTGATATTGTGATTAACGACTTGTCAATGTATTTTTTTGCAAATCGTAGTTCGCGCTATTTATGCTATCTAATCACCCGTCGCAACAAGATTATAACAGTCACAAGTTTCCCCATTATGGCGTCTAAGATATTAGGTCATCAGGTTGTCATGTTCAGATAATTTTACTTTGACTCCTCGTTCTTCTAATTCTTGAAATCTCAGATGCTTTAGATAGATCTCATGTTCACGGCATGTGGGCAAAATGCACATTAATCAATACCGCCACATCTGCGGCTCGTGCGTAAAACATTTACTTTGTGGCTAACAATTCGTTTTGTCTCTTGTAAATGACTTGGCATTCTTTCAGGTGATGAGCAGAGACCGGACAGTGTGATGATCGGGATGATATATATGATCAGGCAGGCATAGTTTATAGTGTTTAGCTTTATGCGGAATGACACATACATGTTCACACACGCTTGTCTGAGTTGTTAGTCAGTATGCGCCATTTGTGCAATCTCTCTCTTCTTACAAAGAAAAAGTCTCTGACAATTCAGTTAATTATATCTAAGGTTTCTGTGTTTATTATTCATTTCACGTGAAAAGAAGAATTTAGGAAGGGTTTTTTAGGAAAATTTTTCGATACTTTTCTCCCCCTCCTTCCCCGTATTGTAACACTAAAGGCAGTGGAGCGTCTCCATGTAAGATGCAGTGCCAAACATTTTAAAAATAGAAAAGGAAAAGCACAAATAAGTGCAGAGAAGAAATTTTAGAAAAAGTTATAATTTGGGTGTGCTCACAACTGCCGTATACTTGCTAGTCATTTGTGCATTGCGGCACCAACCATGCTGGGCAGACAATGCTATCCTAAACGTGTTGCAAAATTGAGTTTTCAGAAAGTTTTTGAAATTCTTCAGAAAACTCAAAAAGTGTAGCAGAAAGTGTTCGATAATCTTATAATTTACACTGAAGCAGGGCGCAATCTAAAGTCATATGAGTCCTAGAGAAGTAGGACTCAATTATAATCATGAATGATGTATCCTGAGCTTGATATCCGAAGTTTTCCCACGGATGTTCTCCTAATTCATACAGGTAAGGTGCGCTTTCATTTACGATCAAAGTGAAGGTCACTTGAGTACATGTATTGAAGGCATGATTGCAGCAAAGCAATCGGGAAGCAAAAATTTCCAGGCCATTTGTGCCGAACCCTGAGCATGAGAGGACGATTCTGCGATGGACATGCTTAACACTTTTACTGCATATCTTCAATAAGACCGCTTTTCATGACCTAGGTTGGTTAATTAATCTTATATATAAAGCTGAATGTCTGTTTGTCTGTATGTCTGTCTGTCTGTCTGTATGTCTGTCTGTCTGTACGTATGTTCCGAATAGAAAATTCCATTTCTGAACCGATCCGGACCAAACTTGGCACACATACACTACGGGCCCCGGCGGGTGTCATAGGCTACTTTTCGTCATCGATCGATATCGATTTTATCGATTTTTATCGATTTTTTTGCTGAGTTCACCTACGGGGCTGGGAGTTGGCACAGGGGGGGTAATCGAGCATGGGGATTCCGAATACAATATTGGTTTTCAGGATTATCGATTACTTTTATCGATTTTATCGATTTTTTTGCAAAGTTTGAGCTACGGGGCTGGGAGTTGGCACAGGGGGGTAATCGAGCATGGGGATTCCGAATACAATATTGGTTTTCAGGATTATCGATTGCTTTTATCGATTTTATCGATTTTTTTTGCAAAGTTTGAGCTACGGGGCTGGGAGTTCGCACAGGGGGATAATCGAGCATGGGGATTCCGAATACAATATTGGTTTTCGGGATTATCGATTACTTTTATCGATTTTATCGATTTTTTTGCAAAGTTTGAGCTAGGGGGCTGGGAGTTGGCACAGGGGGGTAATCGAGCATGCTGATCATCCCCAAGGGGAGTGATCAGCATGCTCGATTACACCCCTGTGCCAAATTCCAGCCCCCTAGCTCAAATTTTCAAAAAATCGATAAAATTGATAAATGTAATGGACGATCTTGAAAACTAATATTGTATTCGTAATCTGCATGCTCGATTACCCCCCTGTGCAAACTCCCAGCCCCGCAGGTCAAACTTTACAAAAAAATCGATAAAATCGATAAAAGTAATGGACGATCCTGAAAACTAATACTGTGTTCGTAATCAGCATGCTCGATTACCCCCTGTGCAAAATCCCAGCCTCGCATGTCAAAATTTACAAAAAATCGATAAAATCAATAAAAGTAATCGATAATTCTGGAAACTAATAATGTATTCGGAATCCCCATGCTCACTTCCCCCCCTGTGCCAACTCCTAGCCCTGTAGGTGAATTCTGCAAAAAAATCGATAAAAATCGGTAAAATCGACATCGATCGATAACGAAAAATGGACTGTGACACCCGCCGGGGCCCGAAGTGTATGTGTGCCAAGTTTGGTCCGGATACGGCGGAGCCGGGTAAGCCAGCTAGTTGATTATATAGACCCGTTGCAAATAGTTTGTGTTTCTGGTTACCATCCATACAAAAGCAATGTACAAACATTTCTTATAATAAAGCTTTTCCGCACTGAAATTCAAGTCTTAACTGGGGGGGGGGGGGAGGGGAGAGGTTGACGACTGCTTATGTAGTCGATAAAGCTACGAATCATTGCTTCTGCGTTATTTGCTCACGAAATTCCAAAAACTCTTCTAGATTTCTGCGAGGAAATGTGACAAGATATACGTTCAGTTTAGTAGTCTTTTACTTTCTTTTGATCAGACTTCCAGAACAATGGAGGCTAATTTTCTCGAAATTTTTTCATTTTCAACAAAAAACTTCACGTAGATTTGGGACTTATGACTTTTGTCTCTGCAAAAATTATATGAATAGCAAATGAAAATAGTTTTTAGGAAATGAGAGAAAGTTGTATTTCATGACACACAATATCATCCAACGTTATCATTACGAAAGTCTCCTTTCCTCGAACAAATTTTACGTCAATTATCGCAAAAGAGTAACTAAAGAAGACTCAAAGCTCCTCGTACACACTTCATATTTGATAGATTAAACAAAAAATGAATAGTTCACTAGCATAAATAATTGCAGAAATTTGCAATGTATCATTCCTACCTATGCTGAACTTCCTCTTTTTTATACTTTAGTAAATTATCTTTCAAAGCCTAGTAGCGTAAGCGAATAAAGTTTATAACACTTTTTTTTGGCGTTATTTCAGTATCCGGGCTCCGAAATTCAGAGTCATAGATTTCGCTCAAACTTGGTTGAAGGAATTGTTCGACCCACTGATGCCGAAAGAGTGTTTTCTCAAATCGTAGGTCGGGTTAAATGTTGTGCAGAAAGGTTATCTAACATAGATGACGAATATGATACTCTCTAATTGCAATAACGAACTATTGTAAAGTAATAATCGGTTTTATGAGGTCTGCAACTTAGCTGGATATCAATCACGGCTATCATATTATCATTACTGAAAAAGGGTGATGTCGGTGATGATTTGTACTATAATTTTCATTAGTCGGCACTGAGTAATCTTATTGCAAGTGCAACATCCACATTCTATACCCTGCAACTTGTAATTACTCTTATATCAGTGTACCAGTAATCTAAAGGCGCTAGGTTTGCAGGAACGTCGATGCGAGAGCCGATCAATTTCCGCAGTTTCACCCCTTGTGGATAGTCACAACGATTCTTTATATATTAGACTAGCTGGCTTGCCCGGCTCCGCCGGGCCTGCCAGCTAGACCCGTGTACGTATGTTCCGAATAGAATTTTTTATTTCTGAACCGATTGGGACCGAACTTTGCACACATATACTTCGGGGCAGGGAGCGTGTCACAGCCCACTTTTCGTTATCGATCGATGTCGATTTTACCGATTTTTTGCAAAATTTGAGCTAGGGGGCTAGGATTTTGCACAGGGGGGTAATCGAGCATGCTGATCACCCCCTTCGGGGTGATCAGCATGCTCGATTACCCCCCTCTGTCAAATCCCAGCCCTCTAGCTCGAATTTTGCAAAAAATCAATAAAATCGATATCGATCGATAACGAAAAGTAGCCTATGACACGCTCCCTGCCCCGAAGTATATGTGTGCCAAGTTTGGTCCCGATCGGTTTAGAAATAAAAATTTCTATTCCGCACATACGTACAGACAGACAGACAGACAGACAGACATACAGACAGACAGACATTCAGCTTTATATATAAGATGTAATGATAGGAAGCAAATGAAATTTAAAAGTTGACGCATACCAATACAACGAAGCTCGAAACGCTGACTACATCTGCGAAGTATTTCTCCAAAGGAAGTAATGGGCATTTCTTATATTTGATAATGGAAGTTAGTTCAAAAAGGAAAGGTGTGTCGATAACAGCATAGCCGGAAAACACTCGAAAACGTTCAGATGACCGGATTCAATGTACGGTGCTTAACAAGAGTTCCAGTAAGCCTGCATCCTTCTTGTGGAAATCAATTTTGCAGCACAGAATGCATGCAACTTGGGTCTGAAGGAAGTTTGCATAATGGCATCTAACATTGAGAAAGGAAGCAATTAAAAATTTTTATCAGCAATTTTTGCTGTGATTTTGGACCTGTTGATTTACAAACCCTTTCGAAGCTTTTCCCATAAGAGTAAAAGTTTAGGAAAAGCGGCCCAATGAAGGGCCAAAAAATAATGTACTACATGCTTTCTTGTAGTTGTATATTTTCAAAAATATGCTCATGACTTGGCTCGCTGATGAGCAAAGCGCTTGCTTCTTTCTGTCTACCACATCTCAATACCCACAGCGGAATGTGCTTGCCTGTCAATTAGCTTACTTTTTCCCATATTTTGGTACGGCAAATCGTTGTTTGCGATAATCTTTCCGACTACAAAAACAACGACCTTTCTAAATCACATTGAATAATTATAACTCACCGAATGTTTCACCTCCATTTGTGAATTAGTGAGAGTTTCACATCGCCATCTTTTGTTATCGTTTAAAAATCATCGTTCCAACAGTGACTTTCTAATTAACGCCAGGAGAGACAAGGCGATTGTCCGAAGAGGATCTACCGCAGGAATGTGCGAGACAAGTGCGACATAAGCGCGAAGCGGGCGCAAAGAGATTATTGCCCCAAGGCGCGCCTGGAGAAGAAGCGGTAGGCGTTTGGAGGAACCTGACACGCCGTCGCTCTTTGGTGCTGTTATTGCAAGTTCAATGTCCACACTCAATATCCTGATTACAACTCTCTAACAGGATACAAAAAAAAAACACTTTTTGCGCTTTTGAGGGGTATTCGGAGGTCTTCGAAATCTAAAGAGAAGGTCTCATACAGGAAAAAGCATCATATTCGGCAGCACGTCGACTAAACCTCTCTAAACCAGGATTCAGCCTGGAAAGAGTTTTTGACCTCATGATGTACATCTACCGTACCTTCACAACAATGCGTTATTGCAGTTAGCCAGTATGATAATTCGAGTACTACGTCCTCTAGATCAAATTCGATTTTGTCCCCGACCGTGTACAAACCGTAATCCTATGATATTGCGCGGAAAGATATCAATATGATATTCGGTATTAGCGGATTCAGGCATCTTGAATTGAGTTTTAGAACTGATGACCTTGGAATTTTGGGGCACTACTGGAATAGCGCCAAGTTGCCGTCCAATGACCGTAGCTCCGGCACAAAGTGTTACATTCAACGATGAAATTTACTAGTATTGAGAAAATCAGTTTTGGCGATTCTCAACATCTCATCTTGCGACTTTGATCTCAAAACCTTGGGAATTACGAGGTTTGTGATGTCAACGATTTTGAAAGAAAACGGCACGATTAGTCTTTTACACGAAGTGCGAATTGGCCTCTAGTGTTACTCTCAAAGGCGCTTTGCAGATAGTTACAGATGTGAAGTTAGCGTCTTACATCCCTTCAAAGTTTTCACATCACATTGAAAACTTTACTTTAAACTCGATATCAGCGTGATGGAGATTCGACACAAATATATGAAGGAAAAAACAATTTCTTGCAATACACTCACTCGAAATCTTAGCCTATATTTCAATTTTGAACAGAAACAAGTTAAAGTCAAACAAATATAAAATAAGGAACAACTACCTGGTTCAAACGATTCTGGCACTTCCTTGTATCGCTTGATAACGGTATTGAAAAGGCTTGAAACATGATTGTGCATAGCCAGCAGACATAGGATAGCAAGCACGAAAACACCAACAGCTAACCGAAGCCATGCAGGTCTCGTCCACCTTCCTTAAACACAGATACGGCGACTATTGCGTTTTATTGAGTACAGCACTGAAAAAAATCTGTTTTTCTGCAAAAATTAACGGCTTCTTTTGTTATAAATAAATCCGACTGCATAGTAAAAACAAAGTCGTTCTTTTTTGAAAGCTGGTTCAAAAATTAATGAGAACAGAAGAGCTAAATTTGCTGTCATTTAGATAAACCAAGAGTTTGAAGGGATGGCCGGCAAAGTCCTTTCGTCACCTCCCGGCTGCGGCTGGCAACGAGATGATCCCGGCAAACGACGAGGGAACTGTTCCTTCAGGTGGAGCGACGCGCTGGGGAATGCACGATTTAGTCGTGTCACATATTTTGGACTATTAAGGATTTTCATTAAGCTACTAGGACGTTTCCCAAAGGCAACGCACGTCATTGTACGCATGTCGCGAATAGTGAGCCAGGGTATAAGCATGGATATTATAGTACAAAATAGATAAATCACCACCGACATCACGAGTCCAGGAGATTCTACTAGCGACGATCAACGTACAGTCGAGTAGATTTAGCGGTAAATATAGTGTGCTTGCACAGAAGGTGCAATGCGGTGAAATTTGCGCGTGAACAAGTAGTCACGTCAGTACCGCGGGTATCTTGAGCGCGCAATTGGCCGGCGTCACAGTCGAAACTATTTCTTCACGCGCCAATTTTACCGCATTTCACCTTCTATGCAAGCACACTATATTTACCGCTAATTCTACTCGACTGTAGGAACGCTAACGAAACGCAGCCGAGAGTTATTTCATAGACTAAAGGAGCGACGCATCGAAATCACATGTACGCAAGGAACAAAATGGAAGGTAAGGCAAGCCAAGGATTCCGGCGAGAGATGCCGATTTTACTACACTGGAGAAAACAGTCGCCAGAACGGAGTAACGGAGAATCATCGTCAGCGGTAATACCGCGAGTTGGTGACCAAAATTCATATTTTGGGAAGACTCATCACAACAAAGCTAGGGCGTCACACTCCGAGTAATCTCGCGCTATGTTTCGCAACTCGGATGACCGACTCTGACAGGGGAAGGAAGGTTGATGCAAGTGGCCTTCTGAAATGAAATGTATACTGTCGTGTAGAGCTTGGAACGTTAGTTCTAAATTTGCCTTCGCTATCTGCTGCGGGTTTTCTAAATCTGCCTTCGCTATCTGCTGCGGGTTTCTAGGCCGGGAGCTATGAAGGTTTTTGTGAGTAAAAATTTAAATGCAAGTAGTGTAAAATCAGTCGCATCCTTTTTTCAAGGCTTAACTATTATAGTAGTGTGGTCACACCGTGCAACAAACATTTTTGATTCGAATATACCAACTCGCTGCTGCCTCATTTGATCGTTAGGAAAAGGTTACGACCGATTTTATACTATTCTATTTACTCATAAAAACCTTCATAATTTCTCGCCCAGAAGCCCGCAGCAGGTAGCAAAGGTAGATTTGGAATCAACGTTTCAAGCTCTATAAAAAAGTGTACATCTCATCCTAAAAGCCCACTTCGACCAACCTTCCATTCCTTGTGAGAAGGACGCATTTTGAGAACTTCGATATTCTGCTACGAACATTTGACGCGGCAGATTACTTCTTTGTGGGAGGCGATCTTAACGGACACGTTAGTTACGCACTCGATGGTTTTGAACGACACCATGGAGGAAATGGTTACGCTCAGAAGGATGAAAACGGAGAACGCATTTTGGAAGCAAGCGAAGCACACGACTTGGCTATCGCAAACACTTATTCAAAAAGTGGGAAACACATTTGATCACGTATGCAAATGGAGACTGCTCTACTCAGATCGACTACTAGATGCTGCGCTGATGCACTTGTCGATGTGGAAAATGAAGCTGCGCAAGCACTGAAAAAAATGTCAAATGGTAAAGCTTCAAATCGAATGACATTCCTGCGGAGATATGAAAGATGATGGAACAACGTGGGTTGGTTCTCCTCACATCATTTTTATTCGGATTATCGCCGAGGCGAGGGTACCACAAATTTGTCAAAGAGTTTTGCAGTTCCTATTTGGGAAAACAAGGGCGACGTCAGTAAATGTTCTACGTTGCGATACACCTCTTATGTCATGCGATGAAGATTCTTGGACGAGTCATCGACAAGCGTATACTATCATGGCTATCATGGAAGTCACTTTAAATCAATGCGGTTTTGTGAAATAATTTGGTACCATAAATACCATACATGCCGTACGACTACTGATGGAACGCCACCAAGAGAAGCGAATTTGGACTCACATCGCATACTTGAATCTAGAAAAGGCGTTTGATTAATACCATGCGGACTGATCTGATATGCACTGCGACAAGACGACGTCCCAGAAGAGTACGCCCGCTAGATCGAGCTTCTTTATACGAATTCGACGGGAGCCGTACGCTGTGCAGCAGAAACCTCAATGCCATTCCCATTCTAAGTAGGAGTACATCAAGGATTAACGTTATCACCTCTGTTCTTCATGTTGTGCATGGACAACGTGACAAGAGACATCTAACTGCCGCACCCGTGGGCGTTTCTCTACGCCGTTGACGTCGACCTTGCAAATGAATCGAGGCAAGAACTTGAAGAGGCAACAATGAGATGGAAGACGCGTTTGTCAGAGTGTGGTTTACGACTAAGTCGAAAAAAATTGAGTACTTAGAATGTGGAGAGCAACGGAACAATCAGCATCGACGGACCGTCACTGATGAAAGTCTCCACGTTCAAATATCTCGGTTCCCGCGTAACTTTGGATTGCGAAACGATTAACTGGTGCACATACTAGGACGAATGCAGCCTGGCTGGAATGGGTTCAAGTGACGAGATTACTCTGCGGTCGTCAATTTCCAGTGCGTCTTAGATCAAAATTATATCGCACCGTGGTAAATTATGTTGCCCAGTGGTACTGATCGTACCACTGTGCGATATATTTTTGATTTAAGATACACTGAAATTACTGTATGGAGCAGAGTGTTGGCCATTTACCAGGAGCAAGAGATCCTGAGAACGATGGAGACACGCATATTGAGATGGATACTTACGAGAAAAAATAAACTGTGTAACAGACGGCGGCACATTGTCGAAGTTGCACCGATCGCATATAAAATGTGTGGAGGGTTACGATGGTACGGTTACGTTTCGAAGTGACGATAATACAGTACCAATAACAGCACTTCGTCTAGACCACAGAGAAGGCACACGGCCGCCAGAAGCAACGCTGGTTGGACACGATTCGAAACGACCTGCACATCGCAACCTCACACCACAACAAGTAGCCAGTCGAATGGAAACAGAAAGGCAACACTACCGACTCTGTGCTCGCGGGACAATGGCGAAGATAAAAAAGAAGAAGAGTTTGAAGGGCCGTCTGTCTTGCATGAATTTCCCAGCTGATGTCTATTAAACTGTGAAATTTTTGAAGGTTTTTTGCGTCCTAATTCTCCATTCAAAATGAAAACAATGTTTTAAAAATTTATAGGTATCATCTAAAAGCACTTTTCTTCTAGTCTTACGCATATTTTCATTTCCTTCGTTCTAAGCAAGGAACGTGCCCTGTTTTGTCGCATGCGCAGCTCACATACAGCTACCTCTTATCACGTCCGTCGGTTGAAGATGAATATCGTGACGGCGAAACATGCTCGTAAATGTGCAAAAAGGGCACACACAGCATGAACCGACCTCGTCCAGCTGAGCTAAGAAAAAAAAACAGTAAGCCAAGACACAGCCAAGACACGCAACCAATAATCAAGCACTACAAATTAGAATAAATTGATTTTTTTTATCTAAAAAATAACAAGAGCAGAACGGATTCAAATGCACCACCGCAAAGTAAATTCACCCTTTGTTCGCAACCTCATCCTTTCGATCCTCAAATAGAATTTTTGATTAAATCCGCAGCAATCTGTGAAATGACGAATAGCAAACTTGAACAATTATCTGAAAGCATCTAAATTTTGACCAGAAAGAATTGTATTTAGAATGCATGATTTTGTGATTGTACGAAAAAGATTTTTTTTACAATCACAGAAAACTAGAAGAAAAAAAGAAAGAAAAAAAGGAAAAAAGAAGTGAAAATACCAAAAACTTTCGGAAGTCTGACAGAATTCATAAAAATACTCCCAAAATCTTTGAATTAGCTTTCAGAATCAGCAGTGCATCGCAACATACATGTACAAAGTTTTGCAAATTTCACAAGAAAAAAAAAACATCTGCACCGGAAAGTTTTGTTTTTTCAAGTTTTGAATTATTGGACTGCAACGGTTTCATTTAAAGTAACGTTATAGCCGAAGTTTTATCACATCTACAATATTTACTCCACTTTTTCATTTGCTAGGCTTTCATCTTGAAATGTTGTTAGCATCATATGAAATCTTTCGAGTAGACTTATTGTATAGCCTTCAAATGTTGATGTGAACGCTAGAAAGGGCTGTCACAAACCTATTTTCGTCTTAGAATCAGATAAATTGTTTTAGTAGTTCAAAGTTCAAACTGTTTCATCTACACAGGCCTCCCGCGAAAAGCAACGTCTCGCTTTTCAGTTAACTCTCTTTTGAAAACCTTTAAAGAAATTTGGATAGCTTACGCAGGAGTATCCGTTGCTCTTTATACTGTGGATTTACGATTGAAATATTCATCACAACGTCGTCATTGCAATCATGCCAGCCAAAAATTTTTTGTAAACATCTAAAAATGGGGGAAAACACGTTGTTTCCATAAAATAACATCTAGATTTTCGCAGTAGTGTAAATGGCATTATCAGATTTTCGTTTAATATCTAAACATCGAGATCAAAGATTACGGTGTGTCTACGTAATATCTTATATAAAAAGCTGAATGTCTGTGTGCCTGTGTGTCTGTACGTATGTTCCTTATAAAAATTTTCATTTTCAAACCCATTCGCCAAACTTTGCCACACACACACACACTTCGGGGTCGGGCGGGCGTCATGGGCTATTCTTCGTTACCATTCAATATCGCTATCGACTTTTTATCCATTTTTTTTCAATTTATCGGTTTTCATCGACGTTAGCTAGTTCGAGGTAAAAATTGCGTTGAAGCGAAAAGCTCACACATACATAGCAAAAATCTTTAAGACTAGTAATTTTTTATTGGAAGTACGCAGCAACATAGACCTATGAAAGTTTGTGATAACCTCAAAATAACATAAACACCCGATTTGCAATAACCTTCCAGTTTCTCATACAGGACCTCGGACGCTTGCGGAACGCATGCTCCGTGACAAACAGACAGTTAACGTCGAAAATATCTTCCACGTTCTAAAGCACTCGTTTTAGACTGTTTAAATTCGGGCAAGCCTTGCTTTCCATGACTGGTCACACAAAAGGTCAAAAGCTCTTGGCTTGGCGATTGAAAGCACTTCAGTCTGAAAAGCAAAGTGAGATTTACCTACTAGGTTGGCACATAAGTTTGCAACTTTTCCCATAATTTCTTACTAAATGTAGCACTCTCATTTTTTGGCATCTTGTAGAGCGTGACGTAAGCTGCAAGCCTGCGCAAATTGTTTTTATGATAACGTAGTAGAAAAAATTTAAAGTTTTTTCAAACACCTTCAAAAATCCAGGTTTCATGGTTTTTTTGACAAATATGAAGCCGTACAAAACCTAAAACAAACATAGCATAAGGAAATCATAGGCAGTATGAAGTTAAAAGCCCACATTAAGATCATTATAAAAGAAATAAAGTTTATTAGGTTGTAACAGAATTAATACAGGTTTTGAATTCCAACCGCAATAAGTCGTACATTTCTCATTTCTAAGTAGGTTGCAAAATACCATTCGATAGAGCAAAGCAATCTGTACAAGTTAGCAATCTTGCTTCAGCAACAACTCTAATCCATCACGAGTTTCGAGCTAAAAACTAAAAAGATTCAACTGTCCGAAAAATTGAGAAAAATCGTAACTCAGTTCATAAAAAACCTACAAAAATTCTAACTTGCTCGCGTAGACACTACTCACATAAGACATCTATACACGCCTTTGCCGTATTTTTTTCTCTGTTAGAAATCAAGAAAACGGAAATTTTCGTGCGTTTGCCAAAGTGGTGCTGTGCCGTTCCCACATAAGTAGTTGTATACTACAAACCTGTAGAAGTATAAACGTGAGTTTCCAGCTCTCTACAAGTTCTCTGAAAATATCGAATACAATTTTCGCTAGTTATGTGGTCCAAGCTAAAATTCAAATTTCTCGAAACGCTGAGCGGTTTTTGCATACCTATACTACGAGCCTAGGTGAGTATCAGGTTGTCCCACAAGTTTCGCTCATTTTGATTTTAACCCGCGATTAATTATGCACTTCTTTTTTCTAAACTGGCAACCGAATACCTTAAGAGCAGAGCAAGCTCTATAAGAAGCTTTTCTTGGTTTTGCATCAGCTTCAATCTATCTGCTGTGCTGTTACCACATAAGCAATTGTATACTACCAGTCTCTAGAAGTAAAAACGTACACTTTCAGCTTTTTACAAGCTCTAGTTTTCGAATAATATGGATTTTAAGGTGGATACTCAACCAAGGGTTGTTTTACTCGCTGTTCAAAAACTAAAGCTTGTAGATAGCCTGAAATTTACGTTTGTATTCACTTCTAGAAGCTTGTAGTATACAATTACTTACACTGACCGCTAAGAAGTTGCGGACAAGCCGCTTTCCTTTTTTCATCGCTCATTTTCGGATGGAAAACGAAGACGAAAAAAGATTAGATTGCACATGGAGATAGAGCTCACCAAGAGCTACAACTCACGCATTGCGCTTTCTGGAAAACATGTATTATAAAAGTTTTGAAAACCTTTTCCTAAAAAAAGTCCGAAAATGGCCGCGTCACAATGTCGCGGACAATAATTCTTCGAACGCGAAAATTTTCTGTTAGGTCTTTCCTTGGAGCAAAAACAGAAGTTATCCGGACAGGTAACCATACTATATCGTAGATCTCATCGAGGGCAATAATCTGGTAATGGCTCCTTTCAAAAAACCCAAGCTTGAATTTTTTTTTGCTTTTTTTTTTCAAAAAATAATTTTTAATTCCTTTCTTCAAGCCAAATTTCTTCACATGGAAATCTATTCCAGGCATTCCAACAAAGCTGTTCGGATAAAGTGGACGCTCTTTGCCATCCTCTATGCATCGGACGTGTGCTGGTGAGTTTCTTTGCTAAAAATGGCTCTTGACAGTGCGTGCACATGACCCCACCTGCATCTCACCGCTGACTTGCACCGCTTTGCAGGCTTGTATCTCATGCGGCAGTCATTCCACGATCCTGCAAGTGGGCTCATTCGAAAGAGCGTGACTTCCTGGACAAGATGGCATGCAAAAGAGTTGGCTTTGAGAAACAGCAGAGATTTGGCGGATGGCGTGACAAAGCGCAGCCTTAGAGCTGAATATTTTATAAGAATATAAGATTTTTAGCCTATTCCGAGCGGTAATTCTAAAATTTCAAACTCAGCTTTCTTCATATTCAGTGCTAAAGCCAACATTCTCCAAAAACTACCGTTCGGAATAGGCTAAATTTCCAGTTTTACTTACTTAGGCTCGTAGTATAGAATTTTATATGCAAGAACATCTCAGCATTGCTTTGAAAATATGACAAAATTTTTCTTTTTTTTTTCAATTTTTAGTCATGGGAAAAATGCAGCAACTGCGCGTATGGATGCTTGATACCGAAAGTATTGACGTATGCGAGTGAGAGTTTCGTAGAAAAATTATTTGGACGGAAATCCGATTTTTTTTTGCTTTTTTGGGCATTTGGGAAAATCTTTAGAACTTTAGGTCAAACTTTCCATAGGTGATCAAACTTGGCGCGAAATCATAAAGGACATAATGTAGGGCTAGTTTTGCTCTTCGAGCGGTACCGCCCCCCCCATCTCTTCTTGGGTTGCATGGTTGCTTTGCTAAAGCAAGCAAATAAAAAACGACATTATTTTTTTGACTACTTATCGTTAGTGCTCTTCCATCCTCCTTCTAAGAACTTTGCTGAATATTGTTCGAAAGCCTCGAATTCCAAAAAAAAATCGCATAACACATAATTAACTCTACAAAAAATCATAATATTGAGTTTTCTAAACTGTCACTGTCTCTCCGAAATATGGAAATTTTCAATTTCAGAGTAAAACAGTGCGCCCATGTAAAATTTGAAAAAACGCGATTTTTTCTGATACCTGTTAAAATGGGAAAAAGCTGCATTGAATTGGTGCGTAGACTGCTTACTATTTCATGTTTTACGACTCTCGAATAGGGCGAGCATAATATTTACTCACTTTGGAAAATGTGATTTAGCAATTTTGATAAACATGTTGGAGGAAAAAGATGCTCTTATTAGCAGGCTGTGTTTGAACTATTCAGAAAAAATTCTGAAAAATAGCATTAGACATGCTAAAAATGAAGGTTGTAAGCTTCTGTTGAATATTCTAGCGTTTGTTTAAAAGAATCCATTAGTAACATCGCTGCTGAAAAAAGAAGAAATTCCGCATCGGATACTCTCAAAGTATTGTCGATCTTTACTCCAAGTGATCTGCGGAACGATTCAAAAGAAGGAAATTGCGCACTGTCTAATATACACATGGTGTCCTGAAATTATGTGTATATTACTCATCTGAGTCACTGAGTCATATGTTGTTTGTGCGCCATAAACAAGTTGATTATTTTACTCAACAATTAATTTAGAGATGCATTTTTGATCCGAACAGCCGCCTACAATCGCGCGGGGTCGTATTAGCAAGGTGAGACGCAACATTAACTGCTGCACGCTACACGGCAGCACCTTTCGCTTCCTTATCTCTCGGTTAGTCTCTCTTACCCTGCTTGAGGTGCCAAAAGACGCTATTTTGCAAATCACACAGAACGATGAAGCCAGTGCAAACTGAGCTACAAACAAATGTGCATAATTGATGATTATAAGACATGGTCGATAATAGCAAATCAAGCATTGCATGCGAACCACCATCTTTGAAACTCAAGGATCATTATATCTTAGCACAGTTATGCGTGGCACAACTGCAGGTCTTGCACTTGAACAGTGTACGAGAACTATGTATGACGTTTGTTCGAAACCTTCATTTTGAGAGTTTAGAATAATTAGTTAACATAAAACATGCTTTGATCTTTCGCGGTCATTTGAATGCTATCGTTTGTCCACAAAATTCAGCAGAGATTAGAATAGAAAGCAAGATTGTTGAATCAAGTTTGTATGATCTTCTCTTTATATAGTCTTGCTATGAAAACAACATAAAATCAGTGTTTATTGGGAATCTCAACACATGAAAACTCGAGCGATTGAATAAATTTAGTAATCCGATTTGCGCACCGAACGCACACTAATTCATAGTCGGAGAGGCAACTGTATGCGTGCGAGCCTGTTACAGTGACTTGCGGGGGCCAGCCGTTTACCAAGTCAGTGCTTTTATCCTCTCAGATCAGTCTGGTACCAATTCATCGGCCCCGGAGGGTAGAGGGCTTGGTTGGGCCAGGGGCGGGGGTCAACCTGTGTCTGATCTGGTCATAGCGGCGCCTCGTACCACTACGCCACTCGTCCCCTACATTTGATAGTCTAATAAATTTGTTCACACTCACTCGGTTTTTTGAGACTAACTGATCTTTGACATGATTTGAACCCTCATTTGAGTAATTTGGAAGTTGCTTTCAAATATATTGTCTAAGTATTTTCAAAAGTCCATTACTTAGACTCATTCGCTTGAGTTCTAAAGAAATTTTTCATGATCTATGACTTTCCACACCTCAGGATAGATGGAGTGCGATTTTGACCAAGAAAGTTCAGAGAGGCGAAAGGGCTGGTTGCGCCTCGCTACTGCCACTCGGCGTTACTGCAAGCGGCTGTCCGGATATCAATTGATACACATCCAGATCACGGTAGAGCATAATAGTCTTGTTATACCTTGTTTCTGCGTGTGCTCGTCTCAATTCTCATTTCTATGCTTGCATAGCATGTCTCAAGATTTGGTAAAAAGCAATATCCCTTTTGACGATAGTGCTTTTGGAACGGGGAGCGCAACCTCCACTACAGTCGGGGACTCCTCGTGTAGACTGTAAGGCGCAGCTGACCCGTGCACAATCAAATTTCATGGAGGATTCACATAAATAAAGCGGATGTCGAGGCTTCTGGAATAAGTGTTACTCATGGTAAGCGATTCGGCACTAAAATATAAGCGATTGTAAATTGTAGCCTGTAGAATAACCGTAAGCTAATAAGAGTTCTTGAGATTGATGATATATAAATCAACAACACATGATACTTCTTCACTTCCCTCTTTTGCATCTCTCTCCTTCAACATGCTGTGTTCATGAAAACGAAGTCAGTGTGCTTACAGGAATTTTATCGGCCCTGTTAATCCTCTCCAGGACGCCAAGAAGAAAATTGAATTCGTTTGTAGTCAATCTAAAGTCAAGCCAATCTTTTATGAGCTTACTTAGGTTTTAGGTTGTTTTGCCATTACGGAAACTTCCCTGGTCAAAAATAGACCCGTACTGGGCTTTGTTCTAACTAATATCTACCCAAAAACGCACATAACTCGACGCAGAGAAGCTCGGCAGATATCATGAGTTGTGTTTGAAATTACGTTGGCAAATCAAATTCCAAAAATGTTTTTCGTAAACAACACCCGTTTTCGAATAGTATGTAATTTCTCTGGGATTCTTTGATTGTGGTATTTGCTGAAAGGGGGTTTAGACGGCTTCTAGATGGTTACAGCTTCCCAAGACAAGAAAACCGTAACCTTTCCAGACAAGAACCTAAAAGAACTTGCATTACAGTTTTTCAAAGCAAAAAATCTCTTGACTTTTTTGGATGGAAGGCTATAACAACTTAAAGGAATACCATTAGAATAGGTTGTGTTCTTTGTGTTGGAGGCGTTGGTTTTGTAGTATTAGGTTGCTGCATAAGTTCTGTCCGATTTTTTTGCCTTGAGTTTGAAGCAGCTGTTCTAAGAGAATTTCATCTCTAATGCGGTATTGTTAATATCACTAGAAATTGCTTTTCTTGCTCTTTCTAATGCATATCAAATTTCAATAATTTTCTTGGTGTAATGAGAATTCAGGCCTAAAATCTTCAAGTGGCCGAGGTAGGTTCTCACCCTAGAAATATGTTCTCGCGAGAAAATCTCCACAATGCGCCCCTCAAGTCAAGTTCTTCCATTGTTTGCGGAATAAGGGTTCAAAAGGCTAGTATATGCAAAAGCTCAGTTCCATGAAGAAAACGTCTCGCTAGTGAAATTTGTTGTCGAACATCAATTTTTTGCATAGATGTTTTACAAGCAATAACTTTCTGCGAATAGAGGTAATCGATAAGTCCAAAGTTGGAAATGCTAGAGTAAAGCAAGGCTAACAGATCCCATCCACCGATTCCTTTTCGGCGCTCACGTCAATTGTAAAATTTTCCTAATTCGTAAATAGGCATGCACACATGCGCTGAAACGAGGTCAAAAAGTGGCTTCTTTTTTGCTTGGTCAAAAAAATCTCTCGGCAACGCAGACCCTATGGGCTCTTTTGTGCTCCAAAATAATCTACGGAAATTTCTCTATCTATCCATTGTTAGACAGGATGCCTATCAATTCTCATAAGGGAGCATTACCATGTCAAAAAAGACAGGTTTGAAGAGAAACGCTGTGAAGTTTTTGGGTTCTTGCTTCTTGCTTAACAAGGATTTTCGCAGGTTTCAATATGTATCTGATAGCCAAGGACTTGCTCAACACGAAATAACTAAAATCTTAGGAAAAAGTTGATTGAAAGAAGTTATGACATTTTGAACTCAAAAAATTTAAATCGGACAGAACATATGCAGCAACCTAATATATAAAGCTGAGTCTGTTTGTATGTCTGTGTGTCTGCCTGCACGTATGTTCCGAATAGAAATCCTTATCTCTGAACCAATCCTGACCAAACTTGAGCGATGAATGGGTGATGGGACCCTCATCATTCGTGGTGAAATGAGTGAAATGAAATGAAATGAAATGAAATGAAATGAAAAATGAATGAAATGAAAAATGAAATGACCAAACTTGAGTGATGAATGAGTGATGGGACCCTCATCATTCGTGGTGAAAAGGTTCCGTCACGAAACGTGGGAGGCGTCGGCTTTGTCGTCCACTCATCTATCGTCCATTTTGTCGATTCGCATGAGATCCTATCACCTCGACCAGCCATCCTACGACTACAACCTCCACGTCAGAAGACCATCAGCATCATCAACTGCTACTCGCCAACATCAGCAGCTGACGACTCAGAACTAGATGCTTTCTACGAAGACGTGGAGGAGGTCGTCCGCACCGAAAAGTCCTTCTACAAGTATGTTGTGGGCGACTTCAACGCGAAAATCGGGATGCCACTAAAAAAGAAATGTAGAGTTGGGAAATTTGGATATGGGCTCCGGAACGAAAACGGCAACCGTCTTGTTGGGCTTTGCTCCGCCACACAACTTTTTCATGGAAATTCCATCTTCATAAAGAAGGAATATCGCCGGTGGACAGGGGAATCGCCCAACGGAACGAAGGTCGACCACATCTCAAGGCTAAAAAACTCGTATCAAGTTGTGACTCATCGAAAAGGACCAAACGTACGACTACGACCGGCTTCTGAAAGGATTGCGAGCCTGCGGAGTGTGCGTTTCAGTGGCTTCTGGGAAGAACTTGAAACACATTTCGAAGACCACCAAAGAAATGTCGAAAGAAGAAGATTTCCGAGGCAAAATCCAAATGCAACCCATCTCGAGCGACTGATAGCCGACATTAATTGTAGAACAGCTGTGCAGGGGAATCTCAGGAAGTACAAGCAATCCAAGATGCTGGAAGCAGCCGAAGGAAGACGAAGTCTTAAAAGTGCCGAAGGAATCTCCGTGAATATCACGTAGCGCTGGCTGCACTATTGAACGAAGACGGCACTCCAACTTCTTCCCGATACAAGATGGAATCTATAAGAACTTCTGCACCAACCTCTTCCGCTCATCAACACCCGTGCCGATGCCCGGTGTGCCCACTGAAGAAGTACCACCACGAATTCTACCTGCTGAAATGCGCACGGCGATTCAGACCATGAAGACGTCTACGGCTCCAGGACCAGACCATCTTTCCGTCGAATTTCTGTGAGCCGGAGGACAACGTCTACACGAGATTCTCGTGTAGACGTTGTCCTCCGGATGTCCGAAGCGAGGGACAAGGAACAATGGAAACTTCTGTGCTGGGGGCCGCATGTGAGGACGGGCCATCTAAGCATTTAAGTAAGTAAACATAACGCAAAAAATCTGCTGAAGTGAAGGCAAAATCGGCTAGCAAATCTTGAAGAAAGCGATATTTAACTAAAAACTGTCCCATAGTCCTACAGAAAGAAGCTTGCGAACAGACGTGTTTCTATAATCACTAAGTCGAACAACCTCTATGGTCATAGTTTCCAAGGGAATGATGTCACTTAATCTTTTCTCGTTCCTCGCCCTGGGCCTCGCCGCAAGTTTTGGTTGAAATATTTATGTTTTCGGATTGAAGGGATACTTCAATCACAGTAGTTTTCGCCCCGATCTTCACAAGCTTATTTGAATTTTCCACCGAATTTCCACCAATTTCTTACAGAAAGCTAGAGTGAGATGGTAGCTAAGCCAGGCATCGCAATTTTGCCTGCACTTTTCGCCCGTCCATTAGAGAAATTGTATTCAATTAGAAACTCAATGAACAACGCTATTAGGCCATTCTCAGCACAGACGATCTGCATTATTCGTCATATTAAGATGTTACAAACTCACATTCTCATGAAATGTCTCCTAAATTTGAGAGCAGTGCCTGTCGAGATGGGCGAATGACAAGCTGGAACTCGTTTTGGGGTTAAAAAGCAAAGGGGATGTCGCTTTTTGCGAGGTCCGCGCGGAGGCCCGTAAAAATTGGTAGTTTATGCTCTCTGCTTATCTCAGCATATTATGTGCCTCAACAGAGACTCAGCGGAGTTCGCGCACATCAAACTGCACCGTCGCTAATTGCCGCACGCGCGACTTCGCTTAACCGATGACTTTTGGAGCAGCATACATGACTAGTTCTCAGTGCACGCGTATCGGCACTAAATTTCGTAAGCGAAGGAGAGAGGCTAGTGTAAATAAACTATTGAAAATTCAAAAACTTATATGGATAGAAAGTGTAATAAGCATTTTTTTTTCAAAACATAACTGGTGAATGAAGATGTGAGTTCAAATGGCTCGCTTGCAGCGCGCAGATGACGATATGGTATGAAAGATGGTAAGTACATAAACAGGGCCTGCAGGGGTTAACTGAGAAGTTTCACTGAAGAATTATGTGACTGAAGGTTGTGGCAAGCTTTTTCTGAAAATCTCGCGCTACCAAAGAATGGAAAAATGGCAACGCAGAATTGACGATCGCTCGAAATTTGGTATGTATCCGCGCAGGTTGGACTAAGGAACAAAGTCTGAAAGTTACAAAAAACTTAAGTGAATAAAAGGCTTGCCCAACTTTTTTCCAATTTAGATGGGCAACTGCCCATCTAGTGCCTACCTGACATAGGCAAAACTTCCATTTCGCATAAGTTTTCCAAAATTTTTTACATAAATCTATTATTTTTTACAACTGATTTACTATATAGTAACATTTTGGTTCAAAACTCCTCCTCTCCAATTTGCTAGAATCCAGAATATCATCAGCACGCCCATGCTTAGGAAAGCGCGCTCTAACTGATATGCAATAGAACGGTGTTCTCGGCCCTGTAACTGGTGTTGCTTCAATATATCTTTATTCCTCTACTTTTTCCTTTCTCGTGCCTTACTTTTTTCTTTCTCGTGTTTTACCCACTTTGATGTAAACTGGTTTGCCATCAATTTTGGGTCAGTTGTTCGCAATGCGATGTGCAATCATTTTGTCTCTGATCCGCTTCTGCAGCCAAGACTGCCAACTCTTTTAACTACTTCCATTTTCTACTCATGCGCAGAAGAAGATCTTCTCCCTAGACTCAAGTATTTTGCCCCCTTTCGGAAAAGCATCCTATGACCGCATCTTCTTCCTATAGTCTTTGAGCTCCTTTATCCTGAGTACACTCTGTTTTGGTTGTCGCGGTTCCTCAATTTTACGATACTTATCATTTAGAATAACAGCCACTGCTGGAATATTATACGTCCGTCCCTGGTGCAAATTGATGCAGCGATTCATCAGAAAATTACGACGTGGCGACATGACTGTAAAATGTAGAATTCCAAAAGTCCATGCAAGCGCGAATTACGTGCATCCCCAAACATGTTATGCAAACGCTTTACATTATCGCTATACTACTTCGTCATATAGTCGCCTGGACTGGGCTCGGGATGGCGTGGTAATTTTTTGTTACTGTTGTGTTTTCATGTGACTAATACTTTGATGTTTTTGTTTGAACGCCTCGAGCGTAAGAATGAAAGAAAATGAAATATGCTGAACTTTTTGCAGATTATGGTTGAGCAACAGTGTTCTCTCTTTGTTTTGAAATTTCTATAATTTCATAATAATTTTATCCTGAAATTTGCTCAGTGCTTCGCAAATAGTGCTTCACATACGTGGAAAAGCTACCGTATCTTTCTCATTAGAAGTAGCATTGCACTGGCTTTTATAGCTGATTTTGAGTGATGTTTCTCCTACCCATTGCTCCCTATCATAAGGTATGTATCTCGGCCAGGTTCCCATAAGCACCTCCGCGACGCACCCACTGCGCACGGGCTCCCTTCAACGCGTCTCTCGTTTCGCCCTTTTAAAAAAGATCTGTTACTTTTCTATCATCTTGTCGCACTTTTATTTGTTTATTTTAGGCATGATCAATCTATATTAGCTATCATTAGCCGGTAATGAGTTCGCTCTTAGTATTCCCAGAGCTATAGTCTTGTAAGTCACTCGCTTTTACTCTCAATTACTCAAGATCTTATTGATTTTTGAAGGAGTACTTCTTTAGTGGTGTCTTTGAGCGGAAGAAGCGCGTTTCTCAGTTTGAGTTTTCGGAATATTACGCTTCTAAATCGATGTGAAGCCTTTTAAGAAGTTGGCAGGACTTGTTTGTATAAATGCGCTCATCTCCAAGCTTAGGCTTGCGTTTCGACTTTTACATTCATAGAAGAGACGTTTAAAAAGATATTGGTTTTGATTTTGTGTTACTTTATTACCATTCACATATCAACGCATTTCCAGACTCTCATTCTGCCATTCGAGAGCTGATGAAAGTAAGATTTACATGTTCTTTGTTACGTAGGCTTCTATCGAGGTGTGCTTAGAGGTTCCCACTGCTCATTTCACTTCCGTTCGTGCCTGGGAATGCCTTAATGCTTGCATGCAAACTGGGAAGCATCGAGTCGAACGCGCATTGCGTGGGCTTCGCGGAGGTACAATACCGCTCACAGAATGTGCAAAATTTCCGTGAATGTCGCAGAATTCCGGGAATTTCGCGAAGATTCGCGAAATTCCAGGAATTTCGCGACATTCCAGGAATTTCGCGACATTCCAGGAATTTCGCGACATTCCAGGAATTTCGCGAAATTCATGTAAATCACGCAAATTACGCAGGGCCATAACTTCTTTCCGAATGAGTATATTTAAAATCCAAAAACAGCATTGTATTCAGCTCGTTAAGACGAATCTTTTGCTATACAGATTGTCTCCAATATCCTGTTTTCAAAAACCTCAAATTTGCATGCGGATGCCTTTTCGTATGGGTGTAACGCAATCAGCATCATACATGGAAGACTGCGGTTTGCACCGTTCGATAGTACTCTTTCAGTAGATTATCCTGCGCTAAACAGCATCCGAAGACTCTCTTTCAAAAGAGATAGAAGAGCTAATAAACTCTGGAAAAATCAAACTGCTTCAAGTTCTACTGGCCGTAACTTCCTTCAGAATGAACACCTTCGGAATCCGAAAGCAGCATTGTGTTCAGCTCGTCGAGGCGAATCTTTTGTTATACAGCATGTCCTTGAAATTCCGTTCCCAATTTTTCAAAATTTTCTGCGCGCGTATATTCGCAAGGATGCAACGCAGCGCACATCAAACATAAAAGGCTCCAATAAGTATTATTGGATTGTACTGTTTCCGCAGATTATCTAGCGCTGAAAAGCCACCGAAGTATCTTTTTCTAAAAAGATAGAAGGGCTGGTGAATTCTGGAAAAATCTTGTTGTTTCAAATTTTGCCCACCGTAACTCTAAATTGAGAAGCTCTCCTGTCAAGCAAATGTGATTTTCGTAATCAGCAGGTTAGATAACCTCTATCAGCAAGTTTTCGAAGAAATTCGGATGATTTGATTTTTTTCTCGTTTACGCCCTGACGCTCGCCGGTGGATTTTGGTCAAAATGTCGATAATCTTGAATTGTAAGGAAACTTCGCTCAAAGAGGTTTTCGAACACGCTGTTTACGAAAATCGTCTTTTGAGCGAAGTACAGAGTTTTCTAGCAGAGATATGGTGAGTGAACTTTAGCCAAGCCGCGATACTTCGTAGATTCGCCTGCATTTTTCGAGCACCTCTTGGAAAATCTGCTTGCTTGCCTCTACAAGTTGAATTCACTAGAAAGCGTGCTATTGAACGGTGCATGCACCTGACTTCAATTTGTAGCAATCGCCGAGTTACGGGCCTACGAAATCACGTCCTCATGAGTCTTGCCTGAAATGTAAAGATCGCCTGCTTTGTGGAACTTCCACCCAAGTGGTTGTAATACACGCTGTTCGCGAATTTTATGTCCACTCGAAGGATCCTTAGGTGGAAGTTCCACGAAGCAGGCGATCTTTACATTTCAGGCAAGACTCATGAGGACGTGATTTCGTATGCCCGTAACTCGGCGATTGCTACAAACTGAAGTCAGGTGCATGCACCGTTCAATAGCACGCTTTCTAGTGAATTCAACTTGTAGAGGCAAGCAAGCAGATTTTCCAAGAGGTGCTCGAAAAATGCAGGCGAATCTACGAAGTATCGCGGCTTGGCTAAAGTTCACTCACCATATCTCTGCTAGAAAACTCTGTACTTCGCTCAAAAGACGATTTTCGTAAACAGCGTGTTCGAAAACCTCTTTGAGCGAAGTTTCCTTACAATTCAAGATTATCGACATTTTGACCAAAATCCACCGGCGAGCGTCAGGGGCGGTAAACGAGAAAAAAATCAAATCATCCGAATTTCTTCGAAAACTTGCTGATAGAGGTTATCTAACCTGCTGATTACGAAAATCACATTTGCTTGACAGGAGAGCTTCTCAATTTAGAGTTACGGTGGGCAAAATTTGAAACAACAAGATTTTTCCAGAATTCACCAGCCCTTCTATCTTTTTAGAAAAAGATACTTCGGTGGCTTTTCAGCGCTAGATAATCTGCGGAAACAGTACAATCCAATAATACTTATTGGAGCCTTTTATGTTTGATGTGCGCTGCGTTGCATCCTTGCGAATATACGCGCGCAGAAAATTTTGAAAAATTGGGAACGGAATTTCAAGGACATGCTGTATAACAAAAGATTCGCCTCGACGAGCTGAACACAATGCTGCTTTCGGATTCCGAAGGTGTTCATTCTGAAGGAAGTTACGGCCAGTAGAACTTGAAGCAGTTTGATTTTTCCAGAGTTTATTAGCTCTTCTATCTCTTTTGAAAGAGAGTCTTCGGATGCTGTTTAGCGCAGGATAATCTACTGAAAGAGTACTATCGAACGGTGCAAACCGCAGTCTTCCATGTATGATGCTGATTGCGTTACACCCATACGAAAAGGCATCCGCATGCAAATTTGAGGTTTTTGAAAACAGGATATTGGAGACAATCTGTACAGCAAAAGATTCGTCTTAACGAGCTGAATACAATGCTGTTTTTGGATTTTGAATATACTCATTCGGAAAGAAGTTATGGCCCTGCGTAATTTGCGTGATTTACATGAATTTCGCGAAATTCCCGGAATGTCGCGAAATTCCTGGAATGTCGCGAAATTCCTGGAATGTCGCGAAATTCCTGAAATGTCGCGAAATTCCTGGAATGTCGCGAAATTCCTGGAATGTCGCGAAATTCCTGGAATTTCGCGAATCTTCGCGGAATTCCCGGAATTCTGCGACATTCACGGAAATTTTGCACATTCTGTGAGCGGTATTGTACTTATGGGAAGCTGGCCGGGGCACACTTTATAGCATTGTTACTGGGAGTGCGGGATGGGGTCGAGGAAAGGGAGAGAAATAGGAGGAGAGGAGCGGGGCTAATGAAGCACGTAGATAATTGTCGGACAGTACTGTCGTCAGAGAAGGGGATACGCAACATTTGACAGGCACAGTGTGTGAGGAATTAGCATTAGGTTCGTTCTTGCTTCGCGTGACGTGGCATTGAAACGTTTTTTATAAAGTGCAGTGCATGTATTGCAACTTTCTTACATAAAATCATTATCACATTTGCACAAGGTTTTTTTTCAGGGTATAAAGGCCGCTTAGAGTTTCGTCTCTAGAAAGTTTTGTCATTTGCAGATTGATGGCCCAACCCCTCCTATGTTGTTGGAACGACCAGCGATCCTGCGTTGCAAATCAAATGCTTAGGGAAATCAAAGGCTTGGAGGAGCTATTTACGACTTGAAGAGTGAGGTGAATTCCTGTTATATCGTGTGATTTGTGGTACTTTTCATTTTCTAGTCTCTCCTTTCTATGCCGCCTCTCCATGGGTGTCAGCATCAACATCACAGGATGACTTACTATGGTGTTGATTACAAATAAAGAAAGAAGATGTTAATATTGGCTGAAGGCGTTTAGAGTCAAAATAGATCAGAGGATAAATTTTCAGACATTTTTTGAATAAAAACTCTGTATTTTAGTAGATTGTTCACTGCAAGCGCAGGGATCAGTTTTAAGTCAAAGGGGTATTCGTAAAGAAATTTTGGGTCTAAAGAGTAATTCGTTTTCGAAAACTTTATTTGCCTACCGCGTACCTGGACTTGTTTGAGAATCACGTAGTTTAGGGAATCTTATCCCTATAATGTGCCACAAGCAGCAAAACAATGTAAGAATTGTTGCCAGCACATTGAGCAATTTGATAAGCAAAAATTCAAAGATTTGCATCATACATGCATTCGAAACAGTTATGACATAAGAGAAATTCTCGTCGTATTCGGCGACATCGGCAAATTCGCCAATTTCGCCGAGAATTTTCACATTTTTATGTCATAATTGTATTGATTGCAAGCAATATTTTTAAGCACGTCCTGCAAACAAGGAAGAATGTACCACGAGCGTTCATCATTTGATAGCAATTTTTGGTTTCTCTGGGTACAGCTTGTGCCGTGTTCAGGAACAAAAATTATGGTAATTTTATCGACGGAGCCATCACAATTCGGAAAGAAAACATTTCATAGAAGAAAGAAAAATAGCGTCGAATGGCACCTTAACTGCTTGATGTTTGAGTTCTATGAGGTTTAGGATGCGCAAATTTGGACGAAGGTAGCATCGGAAAAATAATTCCAAAGCTTTGAAGAACCCAGCCATAGATGTCAAAAAATGTATTGTATTGAATTTTGTTTGCTCTATCCAACTTCGCCAAAACCTTCCAAAAGTATAAAATAAATACCTTAAAAATAGCTTGAATGAGGGTAGGTGAAAGCCATGGGTTGGAAATTCCGACGATTATCAGACGATCACTGAAGAACTCGGAACAAGAACACACTACTAAGAAGAAGAAATTCTGCAACAAAACATCACAATAATCTGGGATAAAAGGATATACGTGACTTAGTCTCTAGTGGAGCTGTAAGTGGTGAGTTTGTGGTTCTCCCACAAATCTTGGATCGGCAAATCACAGAGCGCCACCTAAGCAATACAAATACTTATCGCCGTGTTACTAAGCGGGAATTTCAAGCACAATAAATGCGACTAAACCATGTTTGGCTAGATATGAGAAGGACAACAGGCTTTCCCGAAAGCTTTCTCACAAGGGAGGTTCACTTAGTCGAATTGGCGATTCGGAAGGAAATCTATACTAGTGGATAGAGCTTAAAACGCTGTTCTCAGACAGACCTTCTGTATCTCCAAGTCGTTCTGAAAAAAGTTATGAGCTTTTCTAAGGCCAAATTTTCGTGCATTTTGAGTCGCAAAATCATGATAATCGCTACCAAAAGTGTGCAAGCTTGAGCAAATCACCTAGTAAGCAGTAGGTCTAACTAGAGTTCATCCGAACGTTTTCGAGTGCTTTCCGTTGTTGTTTATTCACAGGCCGTCATTTCCTTCCTAGATCACACTTCCATTATGTATACAAAAGCCCCAACCTCCATCAGATATTGAAGATATATTTGAGAACATCGTTTTACGTTCTATCCATTGGTAGTTCCCAATAAAGTTTCCCACACGCAGAAACTTTTTGGAAACTGCTTATCAGGTGGTTTGCTTGAGCTTGCACACTTCTGTGTAAGGATTATCATGATTTTGCGACTCAAAATGCACGAAAATTTGGCATTAGAAAAGTTCATAACTTTATTCAGAACGACGCATCGCAGATATAGAAGGTATATCTGAGATCAGCTTTTTAAGCCCTATCCACTGGTATCGATTTCTTTCCGAATCGCCACTTCGACTAAGTGAACTTCCCTTGTCAGTAGATTGAAACTGAAAATACTACAGTCGCTCACAATATAGTCACACCATTTTTTATAAACTTGTGAAGACCCATGAACTAGCATTCCGTCGTATTTAACTAATACGAATCATTTTCTGGAACGCGCGCAATACGGATTCACAAACGAATTGCGTGTATTTGTGCACTAATGTTCGAATGTCGATCACTACAAGCAGTTTCAGAAATGCTCGACAACTTTGGCGGAAAGATGCAAGCATTTAGACTGAGTGAACGATCGGTCATGCTCTTGATCAGAGAGTGTCTTTCTCGTAACATCCTCAAAAGTGGATGCGGTGCAGGAAGAACCAAAGGCCTGCGCCTGTAGCCGTACGAGATAATTAGGAGCGCGAGCCTGTGGAGAAGATTTTGGCAAGGATCCAGGAAAATTAAGAGAGGACATCCATCAGAAACAAACTCTTATAACTCTTCTTAAAAGTAACTTTCAAGTATACGAAGGACACATTTGGAATCAGTACAGAAATGCGCGTTTTTCTAGTAAAACGAAAAAAAAATCTAAACTACTTGATAGATAAACAGTCTGTCTTACTACTCGAGTCCTATTTTTACCAAAAAGTGAGCCTTCAAAATTCCTGAAGAAATACAGGTTCAGTGCTGTGTGTAAGATTTTAAGTGAATTTTTTTAGGGGAAACTTCTGGATTGGAAGTTGAAAGTAGGGAGTGATAATCAGGAAACAATGTTAACTAAGCTGTTGCATGTGATAAACTGATGAACTTTTCTTAATGTGTACTACCTCAAACGGATTACCGACATAGTTTCAATGGTCAATCTTTTGAAATCTCTATTGTCAAAATTTGAGATTAGAATAGGTCTAAGTTATGAGACAAACTTCAACTGCATCTTGACTTAAGACTCCAGATGTGTTCTAATGACAATTTGATTGATTTGGTTCAATGAATCAAAAGGCAAAATAATCCTTTATTTCGAAGAAAAAAGAATGAATTTGAATGAAAATCCCGGTCTTCAACAATCTGTTACTTCAAAATTCATAAAACAAAAAGTTTGTATAAGTTAAATTTTCTTACCAATACAATTCCAAATTTTCACTTACTTTTAGGTCCAGTGAATGCGCCTTCCAATTTGCATTATAAACCTGTTTTTCAAAAGTTCAAAGTCATCTCCAGGCGAAGTTATGAAGGTTTCTTCCTAAAGAATGTCCTTGCCGAGTTTTCTTGGATCCCTGCCGAAGTATTCTCCACAGCGCTCGCGCTCTTAATTATCTCCTACGGCTACAGGCAGCAGGCCTTTGGTTCCTCCTGCACCACCCCCCTCAAATGTTACTAACATATTATACTCAGATAAGAGATTTGACAATGGGGCAGCAACTTGCGCCAGTAGTCGTTGTCTAGTTTTTGAGCAGAATGAATGAATCAGTGTTGCCGCATCTACGTCTTATGTACTCTTGTTAAATAGATGACTGTTGCGTCATAACATCAACACAATCTGAGATGCATGAGTGTTTCTGGTTGCTTAACCAACAATCACAGTGTATAAAGTATACACGACAGTACGACAACCGAAAGATGGCTGGCTTCCTTTCCTTAACGGCAGTACATCGGCAGAATGAGACCCGTAACAAAACAAGGTCACAGGACATCCATCCGCTACTAAAAGACCTGTTATCCGTAACATGATCAGCAGCTAACGTGTGCCCAGGAGAAGAAGAGCAAAAGGATTCACAAAAATCAGATTTGCTTCAATGAATGAGTTTCAAAAGAAACGAGCTAGACCATCAATAACAACCAGCACCACCAGAAATCACTCTTTGTCTTCCTTTCGTTACCAACGCAACTAGTGCTGCAGTGCGATGACACATTTAACATGCGACTTTGAAAGACGATGTCATTTTGGTTGACATTCCAAGTGACAACATTAAGAAACGGCTAGTACGTAATAGACTATATAACGACACTGCAGGATCCAAGGCTGCGTAGTCTGTTCAGCCGGTAGAGTTAGTGACTGCGGCAAGGCTGGTGTAGTTCATGTCAAAGTTAAATGTTTTGCTTACTCAGGGTTGAATCAAATTGTATAGGCATGCTAATCTGCCGCAGAGCAGGACATCAAGAAGGTGAAAAGCCTTCCCTCCCTCCTTCCATAGGGCATACGTTTTACATCTTTCCGACCACAGTTCCTGCTTTTGGTATGTTATAGTCTCGCTCTTTCGCGGTAGTGACCCATTGTAACCCCCCCCCCCCTCCCACACCACTGCAACTCGATTGGGCGGGCCTACGTTGAACGTAGGACGCCTCAGCCTAGCATTCAGTGAACTATTGAGCTGGATGCGGATCGGTTGAAATCATGACATTCAAGTACGTTCATGAAAAAGGAACTGCTTGGGCCGGTTTGATAGAACAGGTAAGCGGCTGGGAATGAATGCGCGCGGCCACGGTTCAACACCGTCTAGCGCCACACTTTTGTTGTCGCCTGGCGTCTTTGATAGCGACCAACATCGCAAAAACGATGATGACCGCTATCAATGATTTCGCCTAGCACATGCATGAATAAACCAAGAACACATTCTCGACGAAAATTTCGTGAAAAAATGAAATGTTGCAGCATGAACTCAATGAATCAAATCAATAATTTCTTGTCTTGAGCAGCTTTTTCAAAAAAAAAAGCCAGCAAACTTTACAGAGAAAAGAATCTGTTTTCTTCCTTTCCACGCCGAAATCAGCTGTTCATCGATTCTCACCTTTCGGGCAGCGGTACTGTGCAGTTTTGCGCCGATTTTGTCTACATTGTTAGACAAATTGATATGTATCGTTAGTTATTCAGGAGCAACTTACGAAAGCCTTCTCTGCATCTCCTCTTTTCCACACTATTTGCATTACTCTAACATCAGTTGACTGCAGCAGGTGGACGGATGGCCAACTGTCAGTTCACTTGGCATGCTTATAACATGGGAAAGTGGGTGGTCATCATTTCGCCTGACTTAAGCTCAACTGATGGGCTAAGTTCAGTACACCTAAACTGATCGAGCTTTACAACGAGCCAGTTCCAAGGAAACCCATTTCCGTATGGCACTAAAATCCCCCCCCCCCGCCTCCCCCACATTGTATGGACACTGCCTTTGAAGCAATGAGGTGCTCCTACAAGTCGATCGTTCACCGGACGTCTACTGAAATGAAGACGACATTTCTCGATGGATGTAGCTTTCCTGGTTCAATTTGAGTTTAGTTTCAAAAAATTTACATTAGAAGTGGGTTCCATCTTCATTTGCCAGACCACAAAAAGTGTCTTTTTTTTCTTCCTGGTAAGAGCTAATAGGTCAAAAACTTGCTTGAGGATCTCAGCTGATGTAGAAAATCAAAGAATACAGAGATCTTTTCATGATTATACGAACACCCCATATTTTGACATTTTCCGGACTTTTTGAAAAAAATGCAATAAACTGTTGGTATCATGTGAACGAGCGTAGCCGAAAACAGTCTAAGCAGCACAAGAATGAAATCCAGTGTCGTTCGGAAAAGCATTGTGCGTCGAACGCTTTTTTGACGGGTTCATAATTGTACGAAAACCTTATCAGAGCTTGTTAATAGCTTAACGTTGCAACTTTTTTCGTTCAAATTTTTACCACGATAAGGCGACGATCCAAAAGTTTGTGGGACCCGTAGCACTTCGCCGAAAAAAGCCCAAAAGCGGTCAAAAAAGCCCGAAAAAGCCGCAGAAAGCCCAAAAAAGCCCGAAAGAGTTGTAACGCAGAAACGAAATTATGGTAGAATTCTGACGTTATTTTGATGTGCAGACGACAGAAAATGAAGTAAAAAAACTTGATTGCGAAATCAACACCATGCCTTAGCGTGAAAACGGAAGAAGCGTTCCGGCTCTTTCTGGCGCTTTTGGGCTTTTTCGGGCTTTTTTGGACTTTTTTCGGCTTTTTTGGGCTTTTTTCGGCGAAGTATGACAGGTCTCTGAGATACACACTATGCGCTGAACGTAATGTGTTTGAAAAAGGAAACTTTTTTCAACTTTTATAGCTCAAAATGGCTCCGGACCGAGTCGGTTTGAAAATGCCGGTTTTACTGAAATTTCAAACTTTCGTTCAGCTCATGTGGATAAAGGATAAGGGATCCACAGATGTGCAGCCCGCCAAAAAAGCGTTGATGTAATTGTACCAATTGCCAACCCAGTCTCAAAATTACCACAGGGTTAGCACACTTTTAAGCCTCAAAACCCGACTTCTGCCGTCCGCAAAGTGTGATGAGGCTAATGCATCGCTTATATAATGATATACAATGTTTCAGAGCTGAAAAGCAAGAGAAGGCTTACCTACGTTGATTTCCTTATTCATTTTCATGAATGCCGATTGCATGGGAAACAATGTGCTCTACGTTTGAATTTTTCAAACAAAATATAAAATCCTTACATCACGCACAAAATCGCGTTTGCCGCGTGCTCACAACGCTACAAAATTTTTCGAACAGCAGAACTCGGGTTTTGAGGCTTATAAGTGTGCCAACCCTGTGGTAATTTTGAGACTGGGTTGGCAGTTGGTCGATTACATCCTCAGATAATCGCCGGGGCAGGCGGCCATGCGAATTTTGAGCAAGCGGGCACCGGAAAAATAGTACTTGGGTAATCAAACCATCGATGACACCTGTGCAGGGCCTGGTACCGATGGTTTGGGGTCAAACTGGACTTCGTTTTTGGAGTTAGAAGCAACGGGGACATCGTTTTTATGAGGTCCTGGAAAAAGCGCCAAAAAAACACGACGAACATGTCAGGTTTCACGCGTTGAACGTGTTCTTTCGCAAGCGCGCGAATTTCAAATGCAAGACTCAAAACAAACAAATGACTTATTTACAGCGCACAAAAAATCACATGGCTCCGAATCTGGGCTGTGTGTATACAATATTACTCCAAACTATGTTATGTAAAAAGTTCCCAAAACTTATGTATCCTAATATCCGTTCTCGAATTTGTTGGTTTCTAGACCAACTACCAAACCAACTGGGTTGGTTCGGAGCATAAATATCGGAGAGTTCACATAAGTTTTGGACCTTTTTGATTTGGACGATTAGAACGGTCAAAAATCTACCATATGTGAAGAAAGCGGATCAAACCGTTGCGTCTCCCCATTTTTGAGTCAAAAGTAGCATAATTCTACGCGTTGATAGATATCGCGCTCCAATCACTTGCAGTGTCCTTTGAAACATGTGGCGAAAAATGCATCGCAGGATTGTTGAGGCTACAGATTTGGTTGGCCTAGGAGATTTTCGACATTCCCAGCATCAAAATGGTACTATACCCAATGGCAGAGCCTTTAATCGACTCGAAATGTTTTCTTTTTGCTTTTTTGTTATATTACATGCCTCAAAATGCGCTTTTTTCGCTTTTTTGTTGCTATTTTGGTTGAATTAGGGTTTCCCCACTGATTTTCACGTCGAGAGGGACTCCGTAAATTTTTGCGAAGTCATGGGGGACTTCGTTTCCTAAAAACCTCCAAATCAACGCGTGCCGGGCCCTGCACCTGTGCCACATAGAGTCTTACCTGCCCTCGACGTAAGCCAGAAACTGCGTAAAAAGAGTCCGAGCGCCTGCTGAAGGTTCGGCCAGCGTTTGCTGAAAGAGATTATTTGACGAGCGCCTGCAGAAAATTCTGTATTGCTGCCCGCTGGCAGAACATACGACAGCAAAGGAAGTACCGCTTGCTGAAAGCCCTGTAAAAAATTTTGCTGACCGTCTGTAAGAAGGAGCGAGTTTGCGGACCGCCGCCCTCGGCGATTATCTGACTTAATGCTTTTTGGGCGCTGGGCTGCATATTTATTGGTCTCGCATCCTTTATCCGCATGAGCTGGACAAAAGTTTGTAATCTCAGCAAAACCGGCATATTTGAAGCCGACTCGTTCCGGGCCATTTCGAGCTATAAAAGTGGAATAAAGTTTCTCTTTTCAAACACTATTACGTTTCACTATTCAACATTATTACGTTTAGTGCATAGTATGTATCTCAGACTTTTGGATTGTGGCCTCACGTGAAAGTTTGAACAAAGAAAGTTGCAACTTCAAAGGCAGCGTCCCATCACACTGGGGGTACCTGGCTTTGGTTAGACCCACTAACTAAGCGACGACAGAAGTTTGCAGCGCGAAAGGGGGTCTACGAAGTCTACAAATCGCCTCCCTCCCCCAAGTGGCCCGAATCTTACGGTAGGCTCGGGCGAGTACGAAATGCATGCAAAGTGGTGGGGAATGAAAGCCGCCAGCTTCGGTCGCCTGCGCGGACTGCTGGTCCTGGAACGACATGCAACAACGTTGCGAAAGGACCACCGCAAAAGGCGGCTCAAACTGGCGGCTTTCGTTCCCCTACCCCATGCAAAGTAGAAACGCGGAGTTGCGGGACTCTGCGCTCATAACTGCGTGCGCTATACGCACTCTGGCCTTGCAAATCGATATTGCGGTGTAGGCGGCGCCGGGGCCTACCGTAAAATTCGGGCCACTTTCGGAGCAAATTTCAGGCTTGGTAGACCCCTCTCTTTCGCTCCGAACTTCAGTCATCGCTTAGATAGGGTTCTACTTTACATCGTCACAAAAAACCCGGCACTTATCTTTTTGCCGGGACGATGCCTTCAAGCGATAAATGAGCTGTGATCAAGGTGTTCGTATAATTAAGAATAGGTCAAAAAAGCGTTCGGCGCACAATGCTTCTCCGAATTTGACACCGGATTTATTTTTGTGCTGCGTATACTGTTTTCGGCTACGCTCGTTCACATGGTACCAATGATGTTCTTTGCATTTCTTTTGAAAAGTCCGGAAAATGGCAAAATATGGGGTGTTCGTATAACTGTGAACCGACCTTTATGTGGGAGTATCTTGGAGGAGTTTAGTGGAACATAGCAATATAAAAGCTGTATCGATCCAATTTGAAATACAGTCTGTTTCAATCGGCCTCAAGATTTCTTATATCAAAGGTCAAATACGGCGCAAAACCATGGAAATTGGACGAGTATCATGGCCATCGACTACAAACCATGTAGACATTTGCTGTTGGTGGAACAGATGATACAAGTGCATAATTCTGAATCAATATAACTTAAAGTGCTCTAGTGCTATTGACATTATATAAATTAATTTATTCAGGGTAATGTTCTACATGCGTTATCGCAAACATGTCTCCGCAGTCAGAGAAATCAGTTTTTGGTATAGAACAAGGACTACGTTGAACACGTGCAAAGTTCGCAGATGCTGTTGTCCATAGTAGCCATCTGTGTACACCTACAAGCATATAAGTTCATGAAACTGAAAACAAACTGCATAAGCGGAAGCTACCCTAATTTACTTCGCTACTTAACTTTCTATTCTAACAACCTCCATTACTGAATGCAATCTTTCTCTACTCGCGTTCTTTGAGCTTGTCTTCAAAACAGTCAAAATATATCCTTCCTTCCAAATGCGTGTTAATACAGGCATAGTTGATGCAAAAAATTTGACCGTTATGGTATCATACTTACGTTGTTGATTATAATGCCATTAGTTTGCCATCCTCGGAGTTAATAGGAAATGCATCAGGTCTAAGTTAATGAATTTAGGGTGTTTCATGTAATTATCTAAAAATGCTCCTCTCAAAAGCGAAACCTCAGTCGCTAGTTGTGCACCGCTTCAACACCTGGAATTTTTCAATCTAAAATCTCGAATTGCTGATTCTCGGTTTCACATTCGGAATCAGAGACATGAGAAATCTGGGTAGACGGTGCCTTCAAAGGTCCGTTTTGGTATGAGACTACAATCTGCAATTCCCGATTTGCCCGAACGATGCTTTCACGGTTCAGAAATTCAAAAACGTCTTATCTAATTGTGAGAAAGCAAGGAGTGGTTTGAGGAGGATAGACCAGAAATACCGTACCTAATATATCTCAAGAAGGTTTGGCTCTCTACTCAAACCTCATTAACGTATCCTGAGTTTTTAAGAAATATAGGGCTCAAAGTTATTATAAACTGTACGAGAAAACGTAATTCCTTGCCCTCGAAAAATAACTTGAGGTTACTCTTCAGAAACTTTTGACGGACCCGAAAATTTTGTGACATGGCAGCGGCGCGAAAAAGTTTTGCAATATGACGTTCAACATCAAATTATTATAATCGATTCAAAAAACATTCCAATTGCGCAATTTTGATACCCATGCAGACCACTTTCGAAAACTTCGCGGAGCTTTTCGTTTCTCCCCCCCCTCCACTTGCTCCGCTGGCAGGTGCATATGTAGGCCTTCTAACTGTCATGTATTTATGCGAAATTTGTTAGTTTAGTGACTGACTGAGTGATGTATTTTTATTTCACTGGCTGGGATGAACTGCTAGAATTCCTTTTTTTTTCAATTGAATACGCTCCAATCTGACACACTACAAAAATTTATTGCCCAAGAAACTTAGCATAGAAACTGCGCTCCAAATGTATGAAACTCACACTGTACTTTGCTTTTTTTGACCTGCTACCAGTTTCTTGTAAAATTTTGCGAACTTGCTGGCGCCGTCATTCTTAACCTCCTCGACTGGAGCAATATACAAATATAGAGGAAGAGCAGTGCTTGCGTGCATCGTTGCTACATCCGCTCCTTATCAATGATATCTTAGCGAATGTGGCTAAAAGTAAAACGCTTGCGGCAGTACTGTGAGAAACCTCAGAAGCCGTAGACTTACTGTAGGTAGCCTACATTGCCGCTCGAGTATCTAAAAAATGCCATCGAGGTTTGCCGAATTTCGCATCGCTATCTATCGAATTAAGACGAGTTCTGAATTGAAGGGTACCAATTCAGCTCGAGGAAGCGCATTTTTTGATGCATGGAGTGGTCGCCTGTATACGGGTGTACGGTAAATAGCCAATGTTCTGTCAGATTTCAGAACGTCAGATTTTTGCTTACGATAGGTCGTTTACAATCAGTGTGATAATCATATCAAGCACATATTAGCCACTGCTAAGAACTGACTACCATCCGTATCCAGAAGAGCATTTTTTGGCCAAAAGATCGCGTCCTCGAGCAGAGTTGATAGCCCTCAGGTTCAGAGTAAATTTATTCTGACGTTAGTCTAGCGAAGTGACAAATTTCGGTCGAACTTCAGCAATCGCCGCCGTTTTTTTTACAAATATGAGCGGCAACTGAGCCTATAGCATACTACTAATATGTTTGGAGAGCAGATAATTCGGAGTCTCTTGTTCATAAACGATAGCCCCCCCCCCCCCACAAGTGTCGTTCTTATATACCATATATCTCTTCCTGAGATTGTGCGGCTCTTTGAGCAAGCAGGGGCTCCTTCTCGACGCATATCTTGAGGAATCTATCAAAAAGCTGATATCAGCTCGAAATTCTGTTGTAATGAGTCCCGTTTCACTTTTATTGATGAATGCAATAAATTCAAGTCCAACAAGCGAGTTGTTAGCGACGCTCTCGTTGTCGTTGACAAGTGTTTTGGGACCATACCCTGCATGCGACTACTTTTGTTATGCCCACTGTGTTAGTAACTTTGTGTAGTTTCTTTTACAAATGCACAACATTCACTGCATTTTCTTCGTTAACTATAGCAATGAGTTGTGAGGAAATCAGCCCACCTACGACATTCCTTCAATGTTTCGATGAATGTAATATGTTTCTTTTATCCATAGTAAAATACTTTGCATTTTTCAGTCAACAACATGCTCTACAAGCTGTATTTTCTGTTGATTTTTGCGCCTGTGGCATTCGCGTGCTTTCCGCTTCCGTGTTTGAAGGGTGAGAAGGAGACTAATATTGCCGACTCCGTGTCGAGTGAGGCCAGATTTTCGAAGAATGGTACAGCAGCCAGGGTGGAATTGATCGCAGAAGGCTTTGAATACCCTGGAGATTTGACACCCTATGCTTATTTACAACATTTCGAAGAATACTTTGGACCCCTTTATATGCGATGGCATAGGGGTCATGGATATCCAGTACCGAGCATTCTCTACCATGCTTACCGTAGAACGACCACGAAACTTGGACAGGTTCGAGATCTGCATAACATTATGTTGCTGCTATAAGTTACAGTTTACAGTGCTATCGTGGATGCTATAAAGACAACAAGGATCTTTGGAGGAGACGTGGACACTGTATAGCTTACAATGTCATGAGATCTGCGTTCATAGACTGCATAAACGGTTGCACGAGTACGCAAGGCAAATTCAAACCCTTATCTTTAGCCGACGCGCTTTGTTGAGTTGTTCTGGTGTTTTCAGTCTTTCATACATTACAATCGTCGTAACGTATAAAGACTCGAGTTGTGATCGTATCGCATTGAATTTGAATATCAATATTAGATTAATTCATAAGTGTAGCGTTTGCTAATAAGCTATGGTTTACGTCAATACACTTGCAAGATGGATGAGACAATCTTGCTCTACAAAATCTGTTTCTTACCTCCGATGCAGACCTGATGCTTTTGTTTCATGAGTACACAAATTTAGAGGCAAAAACTGGCGATTCCGGAATTTCTATTCTGCATTGCTTTGCTGAAAAGAGGCGCAAGAGCTATTGATGACAAAGCCAGTATACTGATATACTGACAAAATAACGGTACGCCATTATCTTAAGAATTGCTCAAACAAAGTCTGAATAGACGCTGTTTTCTAGCTCTTGAGTTTGCGCAATATTTGTGACAGAATGTCCCGATCCTGAGATTGGACTATCAGTGATTAGCCAGTCAAAGTGGTGCACATGGCTAAATGCAAACTACATCCGTTTACCTTTTGCATTCCCAAAAATCTCCAATGTAGAGAATGAACAACAACAACATGAAATGATAGCTTGTGCCACCCATATGCATTGCGTAGGTCGAATTTCCTTCAAATTACATATCTGCTATTATGGTATTGAGAAGTTTGGAAAAACGTTGAGAGCTCAATGGGCCCTAGTCTTTACTTTTTGATACTTCCGATCCAGCAATGGAAATATTGCTCCAAAAAAGACGATTGATTGCGATTGGCAAACGTAGCAGGAGTAAGCTCATTTGCAGCTACCGTTCATCTTGGCACACACACCCAATCCTAACAAACTCAAGTCTACATCTTATATATAAAGCTGCTCAGGGACTCGCACCGTGCGGGCGGCCAGCGACGAACTTACAATCGCTCGTTGGTGTGTGCGATTGTACGGTCGTCAAGGGCCGTTAGCACGGTTAACGTGGGGCGCCCGCGCGGTTTCTAATGCTCGCCGCTTGCGCGGGGAAGGTCGGCCGCTCGCTTGCTGCTGGAGTAGGTTTATATGGGGTATTTTAACCATTTTTATTAGGTACTTAAGCATTTTCACATCCTGCGAACACGGGCTAATGCCTGCCGCACTACCCAAACTTTCCATGGAGAAGCCCACACCATCACTCTTGATAACTGTAGCCTCACGCAGGTTCATTCCAGCTTTGCGGTGAAGGGAAATGTTGATAACACGATAGTCGACGCTTAGCCAGCCTAAACGCTGCGTCGTATCTCATGCAGGTACCGTTTACGCTCACAGTGTGTGAAAACAATGAGCCGAAGGTAGAGGTCACTGTTGGCCGCTTGCACGGGCAAATGTTTGCCGCCCGATCGAACGGACACATTGCCTGCCGCTTGCACGGTCAATTTTATTGCGTGCCGATCGAACGGGTAGACTGTCTTCCGCTTGCACGGCATTTTTATTGTTGACCGCACGCAGGTACATCAAAAACTATGCAGTGCGCTCAGGCGGAGGGGCTTTAATGAGGACCGCACGCACGGCGCGAATCCCTGAGTGAATGTCTGTTTGTCTGTCTGTCTGTCTGTATGTATGTCTGTCTGTACGTATGTTCCGAATAGAAAATTCCATTTCTGAACCGATCGGGACCAAACTTGGCACACATACACTTCGGGCCCCGGCGGGTGTCATAGGCTACTTTTCGTCATCGATCGATATCGATTTTATCGATTTTTTGCAAAATTTGAGCTAGGGAGCTGGGAGTTGGCACAGGGGGTAATCGAGCATGCTGATCACCCCCCGTACCAACTCCCAGCCCCGTAGCTCAAATTTTGCAAAAAATCGATAAAATCGACATCGATCGATAACGAAAAGTGGACTGTGACACCCGCCGGGGCCCGAAGTGTATGTGTGCCAAGTTTGGTCCGGATCGGTTAAGAAATGGAATTTTCTATTTGGAACATACGGCGGAGCCGGGTAAGCCAGCTAGTATATGGTAAAAATGCGCTTTAGAGGTTTCTTATCAGCAAGAGGCTTCAGGATGAGTAATTTGTATTTGTGGTTCCCACATGCGGAGCAAAAAGCAAGTGCGAAAAATGCCAATTTTGCATTTCAAAAACTTCCACTTCTTGTCAAAAGTCAGAGCGCACTAGCGTTTATTAGAAAAGTAATAAAAGTTGGAAAACAAGAATAGTCTTCCGAATGATTTACATAGGTATATCACGTCGCAAAACGATATTCACAAGAAACTCTACGAAAAAACTACAAAAACACCATGTATTTTACTAAAAAGATGAAAACGATGGACAACAAAATTGAATGTTTCAACGATAAAATTGACTGCTAAATCTTCTTATCGCTCAAATAAGGCAATAGTGTGGTTAGATTTCATATGAAGGTATCCATCGCACAAAGTGCTCAATTATCACTGCTCCGTTTGAAGGCAGTGTTCGAGCATGATGGGGGCTTTGGGATTCCAGTGCCACGCGAGAGTGGCCCACCCTCAGACACAACATCGCGCAAGTGCAAGTCATAACGCTCCGCCTTAAACGCAGTGTCCCACCAGACTGGGTGTATCTGGCTCTCGTAATGATGTAATAGTAGACCCCCTACGCAAGCGATGACTGAAGTTCGGAACGAAAAAGCGGGTCTACCAAGCCTGAAATTTGCTCCGAAAGTGGGACGAACCTTACGGTAGGCTCGGGCGAGTGCGAGGTGTATGCAAGGTAGAGACGCAGAGTGGTTGTGGATCCCTGCGCTCATGATGTGTGCGCTATACGCACTCTGGTCCTGCAAATCGATATTGCCGGGTGGGCGGCGTTCAGCCCTACCGTAAGATGGCCCACTATCGGAGCAAATTTCAGGCTTGGTAGTCCCCCTTTTTCGCTCCGAACTTCAGTCATCGCTTAGATGGAGGGTCTACTATTACATCATTACGAGAGCCAGGTACCCCTAATCTGGTGGGACGCTGCCTTCAAGAAAAACGACCGGAAAGTGGGGAAACTTACGCCTTGAGGTGGGGTCCTCCAAGCTGTCCGAAATCCTGCAATGCGGCAGAGTAGGCATGCAGACACAGTTAAAATGTAGGGTCCCGCAGCGACTCTGCGTCTCTGCCTTGGTGGGGACTGTCGTTATCAAATTGTGCGGCTTTGCAAAACGTATGTTCTCACCGTTTTCGCGCCTTCTAATGTGAAGTTTCGGATTCAGCGATGCGGATGACCCCGGTAAGTGGATTTTTTTGAAATCGAGTTTTTGCGCGGACACTGCCTATAAGCAATAGAAAAAGCTACGCCTATTTTTAGCCTAATTTCACCTAACTTTTCAATCCAACAAAAGCTCATAACCTCTCGTCTAGGAATGCCGCAAATAAGGACAAATTTGGAATCAGCGATTTATGTATTTCAAGATGGTATACATCCGATCTTGATAGTCCACTTCGACTAACCATCCTTCTCTTGTAAGTCTAGAAATTTGAGTAACGGCAAGTTTAGATAAATGCAGTGCAATGAACTGTACGTTATTCTAAACGTTCTTTCTCACTGCGAAATGATGCAGATTCAGTTATAAACTTTTTTCAAGGCAATAAGCAGGTCAAGGACAAGAGATATATATCCTTTTTTGTTTCACTGAATTCGGTTAACCTAGTTAAGGATAACTGTAGAAAATCCCCAGTATGAAACAGAAATAATAGAGTTGCAGTGGAGATTTGGGAAAGAAATACAAGTGCACAAACTTATAAAGTGGACTTCACTCCGCTTTTTCTAGCAGTGAGTATAAGAGGTTATTAGCGTGTGTAAAGACCTATTTCAAACCTATGAATAATGTTCGTCGAAGCCCGCAGACGCTCGAAACTTGGTTTCAAATATAGAGCTTTTAACAGTTAGCACACATAGAGAGTAGACACTGACTCACTGCTTTCATTTGCTTACGCTATAAAGCTGCCCAATTCGCTCGTTATCTACGAAGGCAGACTCGATCAGCGCTTCGAACGTATTCACTGCATATGTTCTCTTATCGTCAGTGATTCGGATTCAAATACTGCTAGTCTATACAAAACGCTCAGAACAAGGTAATTCACTTTGCCGCAACAAGGACTTTTCAGCCAGCAATTTGGCATTGTTCAACTCAAAATAATTGCGCTAATATTTACAATGCGTTTGACGTGGCCAGCGCCGCGTAGTGCAGTCACACACTTGCGCGCGAGCGCTACCGTATGCGCAGCGTGCAGGGACCATGCTGCGCGCAAAATCGCGCCTTGTTTTTTGTCGTCGCCGGGTCGTCGTATTTCGTCATTTTTTTCTAGCTGTCATTTCTTTTTGTATCTATGCTCGTCTGTGGTCATATACGATCTCTCTTGTTTCCGGATACGATTTTGTTCCTTGTAAAGGAAGGAAGTATCAATCCTTTGTTGTTTTTTGAATGTATTTTGTGTGCTGGTGAGCGTTTTACATCACAATGGCATTTTCATCTATCCAGGATCTCTTCGGATAGTTGTAGGTTTCGATGTCATCATTCATTATATCGGCTCGTGCTTCACTGAATTGATCTTATGTGTTTAGGCTTGAAAGAGCAGCGCCAATGCGCTGATATCACACTTTCACGCTGGTTCGCATTCATGTCAATTGTTCATCGTGCGGTGCCTGTTATATGTTTTTCAAATAATTTTGTTGTTTTTCACTTTCTTTTTCTTTTCAGAAGATGTGTACGTGTCTCCCATATTCATCGCATCGCAGTGATCGCAGTAGTGCGAACACTTTTTGCTGCTGGTAGATACCATTAAAGACGAGCCTAACTACTTGTACACGGTTTAGAATACTTTATGACAAGAACTTGAAAGAGTAAGCGTTGTTTTTTGTTCAAATGTATTTCCACTGTTATAAATATTTCTTTCTATTGAATATTATCATGCATGACAGGCTACAATTAACATTCAAAACCGTTAATCTTCTACTTTTTCCAAATCGAGGTCACTCTCTAGTTCTTCTAACTCAAGATCACTCTCTATTTCCTCCAGCTCCAAATCGTCTATCTCGCTGCTGTATTCCGAGGAATTATCCCCAGAAATCTCGTCGGCAAGACTGTCGTCGTGCTGTTTTTGTCGCGCGGCATTTTCCAGTTTACGAGCTTCACGGAACCACGATTCTGTCAATGATGAAGGCACGTTGGCCAACCATTCCACTGCACGTGTTTTAACCTAACAATCAGTTTCGTGAAGAAAACGTGAAAGCAGTTGATTCTCTTACCATTCCCAGTCTGTCGGTGGTCTTACCGTGTTTGGTGAGATGTGCTTTCATTTGTCCCCAACATAACTCTATGGGGTTAAACATGCAGTGGAATGGAGGCAGTCTTATAAAATTGACGCCCATTTCACTGCGCCTACGGTCAACTGCGTACTCGCGGACAGCGCTCAAACCACCTTTCGAAGCCATGAAGAGTTGAAGCTAAAGAGTTAGAAGAACAATTACTGTATCCGATGTGAAAGTGAACGAAAAATTACCTCTGCCAAAAGACTGAATTTTGTGCTCTTATTGCCTATTGCTACTCCTTTTGCTACCAGATAATCGCTTATGCATTTTTTGGTAGAGCGAGCCGTGGGGACTTTGAGCAGTTGTCTACTGTGATATGGGGCGTTATCTATGATTAAAGCTACGCGCCTCTCTCCTGCTCACTCTTGCATATGCGGTATTGAGTTTTCCAGCCACTGCTCAAAGAGTTGGTGGTCCATATCTTGGTGGTAATCATATTCTTCGTCCCTTTTGCCACAAAGGACCAGCTTGGTGCAGCCTGGTAGTATACCGTTCTTAGCCATAGCTCCAATAACTATGGCCCTCAGGCCCTTATTTTTCCCTGCACTTCTCCCGTAGGAGTATTTATCGAAAATCTTTTTTGGGGCAAAGCGTGGAATATTGTCCTCATTCCAACATCTTTTTCTTAACCATCCCTCCAAAAATCCATGTTTCGTCCATATATATAAGAGAATCTCACGACTTCGCGCTTCGATGATGTCGGACAAGTACTTCACACGCTTTGCGACTAAATCCGATCGCTCAAATATAAATTTTTGCCCTCTAGTGTTTATTTTGTAGGAGAAACCAAGTGCTCTAACGAGCACATAGAGGGTGGTTCGCGAAAACCGTTCGTATTCTGACCATAGTTGGCAGTGCATGTCAGTGATGGTGACGTCTTCTTCGTTCTTAAGTTTCTCATGTATTGCTTTTTTTATAACTTCGCCCCACTCTTCTTTGTATTTGTTGAGTGTAATTAGACGCCGCTGTTTTCTGCTTACAGCAGGCTTGGCGCTTTTTCCTGTTCGATTATGCAAATTTTGCGGCGTGCGACTGACCGTGCTCGCAGAAACATCGCAAGCCAGTGCCGTTAGATCTCTGGGTCTGTCAAAAATTGCATGGGCTCATGTACCCTTCATCGCAAGTTTTAATTTTTCGAAAAATTCTCTAACACGGCTGACAACAGCTTTCGCTTGCGGACTGAGTTTGTAGCGCTGTCTGATGTTGCGTGTCCTTGAGCCTTCTATCGAGTGAATGAGGTCAGTATAGCGACGCTCGCAAGTAGTACTTTTTCTTCGTATGTCACACGTGACCTTAGTAACCTGAAAATCGGTTCTCTTGTTTTTTGGATGGCTATCATTTCATATAGGATAGAACTGTATATTGTGGAAAAGTACAGAATCGTGCGTAACAAAATCTGCAAGAACCAAGCAGAACACCAGTGCAAGGTCATGAGGGTGAGGAATCTTTCAAAGTTCCCACACTACAGCACCTGCGCTCGCGAGCGTTAGTAACGACTACGAATCGAAGTGATATGTGATGGATGAATAACTCTTAGGTTTGAAAATTGGATAACAAAAAAGTAATGGTCAAAAAGCTTCTCAGAAAACCTGCTGAAATCCCTACCACTGTTTCGGAGCGATATGAGATTTGTTGAACCTCTGTCAGACTGAGGGGACACTCAGTTGCGGTAGATTTGTATGTTCAAACTAAAATTGATTGTCCGTGCAGGAAAGTGATGGTATAGGCAAACCGAGGAAAAGCATGTCTGAACACTAACGCAACGTAGCTTTCTAGCGGTCTCGCATCCGCATACAGCAGCGATGTTGATTACGCAAAAGTGATGTATCGCCTCTCACCCTCAGACACCAAAAGCTCCGATCATCTCACCCTGGAGACTCATGATTAGGGTGAGAGAGATAAATATAGGGAAAAGTTTAAAGTAGTAAGAAAAGGGGGGTATACCATTTCAGAGCGAAGAAGTGCAGCAGTGGCTTGATTTGTCCAACGCGAGGGATATCCTGAAACATCTGATGGCATGTAATGGGCTCATTAGAATAATGCGGAAGCTTTCACAAAAAAAACTTATCTGTGGCTTCCGCAAGGAGGAGCACCAGTCATTCTCACGGTTCTTAAATGAGTTGTTTCAAATTACATCTTTTTTGAAAGACTTCAAACCTCCATTATGTCTTCCGATCGCGCGCTTACACTTTGATTGATATTGGAAAGTCCTGAAGCAGAGTTTCAAACAGAAAGAGCTCAGAAATTCAAAAGCAGGACGGAGAATAAGCTGAAAAAGAAGCAGAAAGGGTAACTAAATCAAGGACTACGCCGTTTTGCGCGGCATGGTCCCTGCACGCTGCGGCATACGATAGCGCCCGCGCGCAGGTGTGTGATTGCACTACGCGGCGCTGGCCTTGTCAAACGCTACATGTATTCATCTTAGAATATGTTGTCAACGTATTCTAGCCTTAGCAAGGGGTCAGTTTGGAAGGTTAACACCAAGATTCATAGAATTTTAGAATCTGCTTCTTCATCTAAACAACGGCGTAACGTAGCTAGGTTCACATCGCAAATTCTAGGATTTTGCTTGAGAGTAGCTAGACTCCCACGGGTACAACATAATTAGCACGGAACTTCTGTACTATCTCCCCGGGTTTGCGAATGTCTGTAACTAGCATCTGTGAAGTGGATTCTAATGAGCTAGGAAATTACGCAAATGCCCCAACCTCTCTAGCAGCATCTGAATGTTGTAGGCATGCTAGAGTCACAAATTCAAAGCTCACACAGAGATGCATTGCAGTTTTCGAGGCCAAAAGAGCGAACGCTGACTTTCCAATGTAATCCGTGTTCCCAATCTTTCTCGACTGACAATGAGAGGAAAAAAACTGGCTGTTGAACGAGAAGATAAATGAAATGCTTGTAGCCCAGAATAGAGATTTACAAAGAGAACTGTTCTAAGCAATTAGAGGTTGTGCATGCGTAATAATTTGCCTATGAAAGCATCGAATTTTAACAAACACCACTAAACACAAACCAGATTTGAATATATGTAAAGTATTATAAAAGATGTTGGTGGTAGAAAAATAACATGAACATGTAACTCGCGTGCTCTTAAAGGTATGTCCGGGCAGAAACTCGACTTCTAAAAAATCAACTTATCTGGGGTTATCCGCAACGCTGAATCCGAAAATCCACATCAGAAGGCGCGAAAACGGCGAGAACATGCATTTTCCAAGTCCTCACATTTCGAAATTTGGGGATCCCCGCCAGGCTAAGACGCAGAGGTTGCAAAGAGCGCACGGTTTTTAACTGTGGCGGCATACGTACTCTGCCGTCTGGCAGGAATTCAAACAACTCGGAGGACCCCGCCCCAAGGCGTAAGTTTCCCCAATTTGCAATCGTTTTTCTTGCTTTAGGTCGAACGTTTTATGCTCACAGTTGCGCGATGTTGTGTCTCAGGGGGGGCTACTTTCACATGGCAGAGAAATCTCAGAACCCCCATTTTGCCCGGACACTGCCTTTAAGGCTCCCGCCAGAGTGCCGAAGTTATGCCAGCGCTACGCCAGCATTTCGATCGATACCGTGTACTTCGTTGGAAACGTCGGCTAGCCCCGCCCCAACGAAATACACGTGTATCGATCGAAATGCTGGCGTAGCGCTGGCATAACTTCGGCACTCTGGCGGGAGCCTAAGATTTACAAATTGGTTCGAGACATTTTTAAAAATGAAAAATTTAAGTTATCAAAAAATAGGAGAAAGTTCCTCAACCTTGGCTGACTGCGATTAAGCAGGAAACAACATGCATGTGAAAAAAAAGTTGAAATCAAAAATGTTAGAGATTTGTAAACTCTTATTTAACTCTACACGTTTACAACTCGTGATACGCTTTGAAGTGTTTTGTAACACACCATACGTGCTGCAGAAGTAAATCTTACAAGAGATGCGATTGGGAGCCTTAACCACTCTTCCCCCTTCCCCCCCCCCCCCTCCTTACTTCCCCAGTTGAAGGTAGTTCGAACGGGCTACTAACCCTTGAAAATGGAGACCGAAGCTGCTCCTCAAGCAAAACGTCGACCGAAGGGGGGGGGGGGGGGAAGGAGGGTGGGACTCGTTGAAGGTCGACGGTCCGGTCACTTTCAGAAACTTGTCTCACCTAATACAAGCAAGGCCATCATCGCACTGGACGTATATACGGCCTCAAAATTCCCTACGATTTTGGAGAATGAGGCTTTTTGATGACTCCAGGCTAACCTGACGATGGTGGCGATTAAAGAAATCCGCTTGGTGTAGGCAGCAAAATTTTTTTGGACTGCTTTCCAAAACTTTTGCGGCTCTTTGGCCCCGAAATTTCAGAGAAAAGAAGGCATGGCGATGGCCATGTCCCAAAAAATCTTTACAGTTTGAGAAATTTCTATTAATTGCTAGTATAAACAAGTCACGTGCACGTTTTTCTCGGCCCCCGCCACTGCCGACTACCCTCTTTAGGGCAACAAACACAAACATTCAAAAACAACGAAGAAAAGGGTACCAGAGCCAAATGCCCCGCCCCGCGTTTGGGGTAGAGAGGTAACGGGCAACGCGCGAAGACGCAGACGAGCAGAGGAGATAGACCAGAGCCGACGGGGCATTTGGCACTCGTCGTAAATCTCAACGGAGTCTTCACGAAACCCTGCACATTATACAGGGTGTCCCAAAAGTATGTATACACTGTTTTGATCGCTGACATCTCTCTTCTCTAGAAGTCTTTTGCCTGCCTTTAGGCATCATTTTGTAGAGCAGGCTTCAACTTAGATCTGCAGCATGGAGCGAATCAACTATCTTCATTCACTACTGTATGATCACGGTAGAAACTTCAAGAAGGGTTTTTAGCCATTGAGAGCCCTATTTCGCCTTAGAAAGCAAACCAAACAATCTGGGAACTCTTACACTAGGCTAATTAAAGTCGTCAAAACCAAACATGAAATTCGCGTTTGACCGCGATGCTTCCTTTATGATTTATGCCCCGTAAACCGTAACAGCTGTTTTTGCGATGCTTTCTAAAATTGCAGTCACACCCTTTCAAAAGCTTTGTAAACTCCTAGAAAGTTGAGTACTGAAATCGGTGCACGTAGAGTCTCTGGTTCACCATTTTTTGGAATTTTTGGAAACGTTTTTGAAACACGATTGATTCACAATGACGATGTAAGTCAAAAGTTTTTACCATAATCCTACAGTATCTAAGAGAGACCGGGGGTCACTGTTAATCTAGAATTAGTTAGAGGCACTGTTAATCTATGTAAGTTGAAGCCAGCTCTACAAAATGGTACCTTAAGGTAGATAAAAGACTCCTTGGGAAGAGAGATATTGAACAGTGATTAAACAGTGTATACATACTTTTGGGACACCCTGTATATTGTTATACAAGTGATCCTCATGACACGACCAGGAGCAGTGATAAGGTTGCGGATGTTGAATATCACTACACGACGAGATAAACTAGCACTTAAGTGGCGTTCCATTGGCAAAACCTATCACCAGAACTCGACGTGAGTCGGTTCAAGATTTTATAAACGAAGCTCCCTTTGCTGCTAAAAATTACGAGGTTTCTTTCGACCCTTACCCTTACAACCCCTCCTCTCACCCTCCCACTGTCAGTGCATCGAATAAATCCACTTGAGCGAGATTTTCCAGTTCAAGTATTCGTCGAGCCAATCCCTCTATAATGTTTTACCCGGCTGCATGACAAATTGAGAATTCCAGCAAGACATTGTGTTAAGAAGCTGAACCAAAAATGAAAGTTTGAAAGGAACGAAGGCGGAAAAGTTGACACTGAAGCGCGAAATCTAACAACTTTTTGAAAAAGGGGGCAAAAAGCGGTGGATAGTGGAGAATCGATACTTGCTCAGGGATGTTAAAGGTTCTTGGCTGGGAAATCCGTCCATAGCGCGCTAAAGTGTAGCCGCAAACTTCTTTCCGAAAGAGATATTTACGTTGGCGAATTCTGGAAAAATCACGCGTTTCCAAATTCTATTTGCCGTAACTTGCTTCGGAATAAGTGTGTTCTGAAACGATTTTATTAACAGTACCTGTGCTTCGCAAAAGCTCCCATTGGTTATACTATTTACGTGCCTTACTCAGTCTCACATAGTGATGGCATTCAAACTCACCGCGCAATGCTGACACGAATGAATCGTAGAAAACTATTTTTAAGTTATCTGCAGAGGCACTAGCTGAGCCTGATCCGAATCAACTCTGTGTGAAATCATGACTTCGGACTTGGGTGGAGGCTTAGTTGGGGGTCCCGACCATACCGCGTGAAAAGTCCATCCTCTCCCTTCCCCCATTTTTGCCTGCAAAAGATGTGTCCGGGCAGCTCGATTTCTAGCAAATTCACTTACCTGAATTATCCGCAAGCGGAAGAACTCGAAAATCACAATAGTGAGCTTAAAAACGGTGAGAATATGCGCTTCCGAAGTCTTACAATATGAACTGGGACGAGTGGAACCGATCCCGCCCAAGGCCCGGCACGAATCGGCTTCTAGGTTTGCTGGAAACGAAGTCTCCCTGGCATACGGAAGTTTTACGAAGTCTCCTTTGACCTACCTACTTAGAAGAAGATGAAAACAAGAAAGATTTACTATTCTGAAAGAGAAACATGAGATAAGAGGGAAAATCTAACTTGGAGTGAATGAAGAGGAAAAATCTAAATTGGAGTGAATGCTACGCATGCACAAGAGGTTGGCTTTGGAAACGATATTTAACGAAGCGATTTATGAAGAAATTAAGGCAAAAAAAAAACAAAGGAAAGGCAATGATATGAAAGTGTCTTTATGCTCAGGGACAAATTCTGATCAGAGAATCCGTCCATGATAGATAAATCCGAAACTTATGTGAAGTGACAGAAATATATGCTCCAGACGATCTCAGATCGTCTGGAGACGGGCTAATTTTGGATTTTTTTATTACTTCACATTAGTCTTCAAAACCTTCTATAATTCTGTTACAAATAATTTTCTATGTATACAGTTCAGTTTTGGTGTCATGTCCGTACATGATAGTCAATTGTGTGATAAACTGTCCGAAAAGCTTGTGTTCGACTAAATGGCGCTCATTCTTGGTGCTCGGCTCGACTCGTCAAAAATGATATCTCCTTTGCTTTTTGCTCTGAAAACGAAATCCAGCCTGATCCAGCCTGCTTCCAGACGATCTGTGCCGGGACCTTATTCCGCCCGATTCAAGTGAGATGCCGACGCTGCGGATCCCTACGACTTTAACTGTAGCCACACTACTTTGCCGCATATAGGAAATTGAACAGGTGAAGCGACCCGCCCCAGAGCGTAAATTTTCTATCTTTCCGACCATAGTTCGTGCTTCTGGTACGTTATGGGCTCGCTCTTGCACGATGGTGTGTCCGAGGGGCGGTCCAACTTCGCATGGCACTGGAATCTCATACCCCCCCCCCCACCTTATCCGGACACTGCCTTTAAGCAATCGGCTCTCCTACAAATAAATCGTTTACTGGCGTTATTGGAATGACGACCTTACCTCCCAATGAATGTAGCATTCCTGGTTCAATTAGGTTTAGTTCAAAAAACCTACATTTAGAAGTGAGGTCCATTTTCATTTGCCAGACTACAGAAAGTGTGTCATTTTTTCCTCCTGCTAAGAGCTTATAGGTCAAAAACTTGCTTGAGGATCTCATGATGGGGAAAACAAAAAAGATATGTGCAGGAGTATCTTGAAAGAGCATAACTTAGAACATAGCAGTATGAAAGCTGTACCGCCCAAATTGAAATACAGTCTGTTCCAATCGGCCTCAAAATTTTGTATATCAAACGTCAAATGTGGCGCAAAACTACGGAACATGTAGACACTTGCTGTTGGTGGAACAGATGATACAAGTGCATAATTATGAATCAATATAAATTGAAGTTCTTTAGTGCTATTGACGTTATATAAATTAATTTATTCAAAGTAATGTTCTACACGCGACATCGCAAACATGTCCCAGCAGTCAGAGAGATCGACGTTTTTGGTATAGAACAAGAACTACGTCGACCACGTGATAGTAAGCAAATGCCATGGTTCATAATAGCTATCTGTGTACACCTATAAGTATATAAATTCATGGAACTGAACAAACTGCGTAAGCGGAAGCTACCCTAATTTAGTTAGCTGTGTAACTTTCTTAATGATTCTAACACCTCCATTATTGAATGCAATCTTTTTCTATTCGCGTTCTTCGAACTCCTCTTCAAAACAGCCAAACATACCCTTCCTTCTAATTGCGTATTGTTAAAGGCATAGTCAACGCAAAAAAAATTTTTTTGGGCGTTATGGAGTCCTGTTCATGTTGTTGATTATAATGTCATTGATGTCCCATTTTCGGATTTTATAGGAAACGGTTAGGCCATATATTTTGGATGTTTCATGTAGTTATCTAAAAATGCTGTTTTCAAAAGTGAAACCTCAGTCTCTGATTGTGCACCGCTGCAAAAACTGGGATTTTGCAATTAAAAATCTTTCATTCCAAACAAGTGCGAACTCTTAGCAAGAAAAAACGCTGAGCACCCCGTTTAAGCAGTCTCCGACTGAATTAAAGTTTTGTTCTTTTTGTAACAGCAAAACAGGCTTCGCAATGCCTGAAAGCGGAATCACACAGTGACGCAGGAGGCGAAGAAAATACTTCACTTTTTAGCCCATACACTCAATTGAGCCACTGTGCCCACATTCGCGCAGTGGCTCAATTAAAGGCACCGTCCACCATAAGTTGAAGGTTTTGAGCTTTTGGTATGCCCAAGTCGCGGTTTAGAATCTCGCTTCGGAAGCGAGAAAATCGCTTCGGAATAGGGAAAGGGCATGAAGACCCCAAGTCGGCACCCCCGTCTCTACTAATGCCCGCCCATCTGAGCGCGCTCATCTAATCACCGTTCCGGAGAAGCCTGCAGGTCCACCAAAGCGGAGATTGTCGGGTTTCGAAGATTCTCGACTTCAAATTCGGAGTCAGAGTCATGAGGCCCCGAAACGACCAAAACATAAAAGTCGAGAATCTGAGTGGACGGTGCCTTCAAGGTGGGTTCCTCTTTGGTATGAGACTATAATCTACAAATTCCAATTTGCCCAAACAGTGTCACAATAAAAAAAAATTCAGAAACATCCTATCTAAGAAAGCAAGAACTGTTTTGAGGAGGATAGTCTAGAAATACCGTACCTAATAAATCTCAAGAAGGTTTATCTCTCTATTCTCTCTATTTCTCACCAACCTATCATGAGTTTTCTAGAGATACAGGGGTTAAGTTATTTGACTGTACGAGAGATCGTAATTCTTTTCCCACGAAATCATTTGAAAACTTGTGGGCCTGAGAAATTCTGATAGGGGCATGGCGATAGCTCGAAAATTTTTTCGCAATCTGACTTTTGAAGTTGAATTATTTGATCGATTTAAAAAACATTTCACTTACGCAATTTTGATACCCATGTAGGCCAATTTTTCAAAATTCCGCGGAGCTTTTCGTCCCCCCTCCCAGTTGTTCCGCTGGCGTACGCATATGTAGGCCTCCTGGCGACTATCATGTGGCATTTGTGCCAAATTTGTTAGTTCATAGTGGCTGACTCACTGATGTATTCATATTTCACTGGCTGGGGTAAACTGCTAGAACTCCATTTCTTATTGAATAATATTACACGCTACAAAAAATTATTGCCCAAGAAACTTAGCATAGCAAATGCGCCCCAGATGTATTGAAATTCACACTGTACTTTGCTTTCTTGACCTGCCAAAAAACTTCATGGGTACACGTGCGAGCTCATTATGAACTTACAAAATATTACCAATTCCCTGGAATAATGTTTGTAAACTTTCTGGTCCCATCATTTTCAACCTCATTAATAGGAGCAACATATAAATATAAAGAAGTAGGAGCAGTCTTGCAAGAATCGTTGCTACATCCAGTCTCTCAGCGATATCTCAGCGAATGTGGCTGAGTGTGAAACGCTTCCGGCAGTACTGTAGGAAACCTCAGAAGCCGCATAACCTGTAGACAGCTTACAGTAGACTTACTGTAGATAGCCTACAATGCCGCTTGAGTATCTAAAAAGGCCATCGAGGTTTGCCGAACTTCGCATCGCCATCTATCGAAGAGACGAGTTCTGAATTGAAGGGTACCATACAATTCAGCTCGACGAAGCGCATTTTTTGATAAATGGGGTGGTCGTCTGTATAGGGGTGTACTGTAAATAGCCAATGTTCTGTCAGATTTCAGAACGTCAGATTTCTGCTTACGATAGGTCGTTTACAATCAGTGTGATAATCATATCAAGCACATATTAGCCGCTGCTGAGAACTGACTACCATCCGTATCCAAAAGAGCATTTTTTGTCAAAAGATCGCGTCCTCGAGCAAAGTTGATAGCCTCAGGCTCAGAATAATTTTGCGCTGAAGCTGGTTTAGAGAAGTGACTAATTTCAGCAAACCTCAGGGGTCGCCGCCATTTTTTAACAAACTATGGGCGGCAGGTAGCCATAACATATTAGTAATTGATCTTTTAAGAGCAGATAATTCAGAGTCTTTTATTCATAAACGATAGCGCCACAAGTGTCGTTCTTATATACCATATATCTCTTCCTAAGACTGTGGGCTTCGCGCAAGCAGGGGCTCCTTCTCGACGCATATCTTGAGCAATCTATCAGAAAATTGATGTCAGCTCGAAATACTGTTGTAATAAGTCCTATTTTACTTTTCAGTGAATGCAATGAATTCAAGTTTATGTAGCAAGATGTTAGCGATACTCTCGTTGTCGTTGACAATTCGCGTGTTTTGGGACCATACCCTATACGCGACTACTTTTGTTATGCCCACTGTGTTTGTAACTTTGTGTAGTTTTTTTTACAAATGCACAACATCCATTGCATTTTCTTCGTCAACTATAACAATGAATTGTGAGGAAGCCAGCCCACCTACGACGTTCCTTTAATGTTTTAATGAATGTAATACGTTTGTTTTATCCTTAGTACAATACTTTGCATTTTTCAGCCAACAACATGCTCTACAAGCTGTATTTTCTGTTGATTTTTGCGCCTGTGGCATTCGCGTGCCTTCCGCTTCCGTGTTTGCAGAATGAGAAGAAGACTAATGCTATCGCCGACTCCGTGTCGAGTGAGGCCAGATTTACGGAGAGCGGTGAAGCCAGTTTGGACGGGATCCCAGTAAACTTTGATGACTTACGACCCGAAGTTTATTTACATCACATCGAAAATGGCTTAGGACCCTTTTATATGCACGGGTATAAAAATCCATTCCCTACACCCAAACCCCACCCCAAACAATTCTACTACCTTAAACGCTCGCACTCGGAAGCACTCAAAAAAATTAGACAGGTTGGAAATCTTCATAACTATGCGATTGTGCTATAAGTTACATTTACAGTGCTATCTCGGATGCCATAATAAAAGCCATCGACTTTGGCAAGGGAAAAGGGGACAGTCTGTGGGTTTCAAAGTCCTGAGATCCGCGTTCGTAGATTGCATAGAGGGCTGCTGGAGGACGAAAGGCGAAGGTGATCCCTTTTCTTTGAGCGAAGCGATTTATTATTGAAATGTTGTTCTCGTGTGTCCAGTCTTTCTTACATTACAATCTGGTCGTAACGTATAAAGACTCGTGTTATGATCGTGTAACATTAAAGTCGAACATTAATACTAGGTTGATTCATAAGTATAGCGCTTGCCAATAAGCTATGCTTTACGTCAATAACTTGTAAAGCGAAAGAGAAGTCTTGTTTCAAAAAAAAAACCTGTTTTTATTTCTGATGCCAACCTGATGCGTTTTGTTTCATAAGTTCACAGATTTAGAGGGAAAAATTGGCGATTTCATAACCTTTATACTCTACATTTCCTTCCTGAAAATAGGCTGGAGAGCTATTGATGGCAAACCCACTGTACTGATATACTGACAAAGTGTCGGTACGCCATTATCTTAAGAACTGCTCAAACAAAGTCTGAATAGGCTGTTTTCTAGCTCTTGCGTTTGCGCAATGTTTGTGACAGAATGTTCCGATCCTGCAATTGGGCTAGTGAATAGCCTAATGAGTGATGCATATGGCTGAATGCAAACTATATCCGTCTACCTTACGCCTTCCCAAATTTCTCCAATGCAGAATTTTAACAGTTCAACACGAATAATAGCTTCTGCACCCATATCCGTTGCGTAAGTCAAATTCTCTCAAGTTTCATATTTGCTATGATGGCATTAAAAAATTTGGAAAAATGCTGAGTGCTCAAGGGGCCATAGTCTTCCCTTTTCGACACCATTTTCATTCAAGCGAAAAACATATTGCTTAAAAGGACGACTGATTGCGCAGCGTTTTGACAACCGTAGCAGGAGTCGCAGTTATCGTTCATCTTGGCACACAAACCCAATTCTATCGAACTTAAGAAGTCCACACATACAGTAAAAATGCGTTATAGCGGTTCTTGTAACGGTTTCTCATCACTCGTTTCAGGATGAGAAATTTCTGTTTGTGGTTTCCACATGCGGAGCAAAAGCAAGTGCAAAAAATGCCAATTTTGCATTTTAAAAACTTCCACTTTTTGTCAAAAGTCAGAGCGCACTAGCGTTTATTAGGAAAGTAATAGAAGTTGGAAAACAAAAATAGTCTTCCGAATGATTTACATGGATATCACGTCGCAAAACGATCTTCACAGGAAACTCTACGAAAAAAACTACAAAAACACCATGTATTTTACTAAAAAGATGAAAACGATGGACAACAAAATTGAATGTTTTAACGATAAAATTGACTGCTAAAATTTTCTTATCGCTCAAATAAGGCAATAGTGTGGTTAGATTCCATATGAAGGTATCCATCGCACAAAGTGCTCAATTATCACTGCTCTGCTTGAAGGCAATGTTCGAGCATGATGGGGGTTTTGGGATTTCAGTGCCACGCCAGAGTGGCCCCCCCCCCCTCAGACACAACATCGCGCAAGTGCGAGGTCATAACGCTCGGCCTCAAGAAAAACGACCGAAAAGTGGGGAAACTTACGCCTTGGGGTGGGATCCTCCGAGCTGTCCGAAATCCTACTACAGTGCTGGCCAAAATTATAGGTCCACTCTAATAAATGCCATAACTCAATCTGTTGTGAATGAAATCTTCCAAAATTTGGTACAGACGTGTGCTTACCAGCCTACTATCAGTCCTCAAAACGGTTCTCGTTTTCGTTTGATTATTCAAGAAAAAATTAGAAATTTTGAAAAAAGCAGGCCTTTAAGGCTAGCCAAAATTATAGGTCCACTTGGAGTTTTTACTGATTAAAGCACTTCTTAGCTCCCGAATTTTTTTAGGTAGGCACACATCCAAAAACGTTAAACAGCTGCTTTAGTCAGGCTGTGTCATACCTCCAAAAAGAACTGATTATCTGCTTTTTTGCCTTGAAGATGCTCTCACATGTATTTCGCTCCACAAACCTGCGTTGAGTAAGAAATTCTGCAGTTTCTCACCTGGATCGGAAGGGACGAGGTTTCATATATCTTCTGGATGCTTTTTGACGTGAGCATTGAGGAAAAAATCCGACTTTTTGCTGCTGAAGCAAATCTGACATCGGCTTAATCGGCAGAGTAAGCCTTAGTTTCTGCCCTAAAACCCTTTATGCATTGTCATTATAACCTCAAGATATTGTAGAAGCATTTTTTAACAAGAATAAAGCTGTTCGCCATACTCGCAAGTGTCCACAAAGCTGCCTTGCTTCTTTTTCGAAACAGAGTTGTGTGTGCAACGTAATAATGGTGTTACGCGATCCAAAATAGCTTTCCAAGTTCTACCTCACTTAGATTTTTGACAGCAATTAATTACTAGATAGTGGATACAGCTTGATTCTTCTGAAAATTTTTCGGAGCCACAAGTAGCTTTGGTGCTTGTCGTAATCAGTTTCTGCAGAGTGATTTCAGTAATTATACTCGAATGCTAGGATCTCTAGAAAGTTGTAACTATGGTACACGGACTCCCCTTCATAGAAACAATGCCTTTACTTTACTCAATGCTTCTGAGAACATTGTAAAAGAAGTTTGAAGGCAGAAATTTGAGCTCAGGATTGCAGTACTGTCAATATCAGATTTGCTTCAGCAGCAAAAACTCGGATTTTTTCCTCAATGCTCACGTCAAAAAGCATTCAGAGATAGATGAAACCCCACCCCTTCCGATCCAACTGAGAAACTGCAAAATTTCTTACTCAACGGAGGTTTGTGGAGCGAAATACATGTGAGAGCATCTTCAGGACAAAAAAGCAGATAATCCGTCCTTTGTGGAGGTATGACACAGCTTGACTAAAGCAGCTGTTTAAGGTTTTTAGATGTGTGCCTACCTAAAAAAAATCGGGAGCTAAGAAGTGCTTTAATCAGTAAAAACTCCAGGTGGACCTATAATTTTGGCCAGCCTTCAAGCCTGCTTTTTTCAAAATGGACCTATAATTTTGGCCAGCCTTCAAGCCTGCTTTTTTCAAAATTTCTGATTTTTTCTTGAATAATCAAACGAAAACGAGAACCGTTTTGAAGACTGATAGTAGGCTGGTAAATACACGCCTCTACCAAATCTTGGAAAATTTCATTTACAATAGAGTGAGTTATGGCATTTTTTAGAGTGGACCTATAATTTTGGCCAGCACTGTATGCGGCAGAGTACGCATGCCGCCACAGTTAAAATGTAGGGTCCTGCAGCGACTCTGCGTCTCTGCCTTGGTGGGGACTGTCGAATTTCAAATTGTGCGGCTTTGAAAAACGTATGCTCTCACGTTTTCGCGCCTTCTAATGTGAAGTTTCGGATTCAGCGTTGCGGATAACGCCCGGTAAGGGGATTTTTTGAAATCGAGTTTTTGCGCGGACACTGCCTTTAAGCAATGGAAAAAGCTACGCTTATTTTTAGCCTAATTTCACCTAATTTTTCAATCCAACAAAAGCTCATAACTTCTCGTCCAGGAATGCCGCAAATAAGAAGGACAAATTTGGAATCAGCGCTTTATGTATTTCGAGATGGTATACATCCGATATTGATAGTCCACTTCGACTAACCATCCTTCTCTTGTGAGTCTAGAATATGAGTAACGGCAAGTTTAGATAAATGCAGTGCAGAAATCTGTACGTTAATCTAAACGTTCTTTCTCACTGCGAAATGATGCAGATTCAGTGATAATCTTTTTTCAAGGCAATAAGCAGGTCAAGGACATGAGATATATATGTCCTTTTTTATTTCACTGGATTCGGTTAACCTAGTTAAGGAAGACTGTCGAAATTCTCCAGTATAAAATAGGCCGCAGAAATAATACCGAGTCGCAGTGGAACAAGAAGATAAATGAAATGCTTGTAGCCCAGAATAGAGATTTACAAAGAGAACTGTTCTATGCAATTAGAGGTTGTGCATGCGTAATAATTTGCCTATGAAAGCATCGAACTTTAACAAATACCACTAATCACGAACCAGATTTGAATTTATGTAAATTATTATAAAAGATATTGGTGGTTGAAAAAAAGACTGAACATGTAATTCGTGTGTTCTTAAGATTTACAAATTGGTTCAAGACATTTTGAAAAATGAAAAATTTAAGTTATCAAGAAGTAGGAGAAAGTTCCTCCTTGGCTGACTGCGATTAAGCAGGAAACAACATGCATGTGAAAAAGAAGTTGAAATCAAAAATGTTAAAGATTTGTAAACTTTTATTTGACTCTACACATTTACAACTCGTGATACACTTTGAAGTGTATTTGTAACACACCATACGTGCTGCAGTAGTAAATCTTACAAGAGATGCGATTGGGAGCTTTGACCACTCTTCCCCCCCCCCCTTACTTCCCCAGTTGAAGGTAGTTCAAGTGGGCTATCGACCCTCAAAAGTAAAGAACGAAGCTGCTTCTTAAGCAAAACGGAGGGGGGAAGGGTGGGAATCGTTGAAGGTCGATGGTCACTTTTAGGAACTTGTCTCACCTAATCCCCCACAATGGTCGGTCGCCTCATCGTGGCGTGGGGGTGACACTGGGTGTCGAACTGCGATGCACAGCCGAGTGTATACTCTGGTAGGGCCTCCCAAGCTGTGAAGGAGTTCGACGTTTCTGGTTTCGGCCGGATGCCTGGCTAAGAACCGGCCACGCCAGATCCCCCGCCGTCTGGCTTCTTTTGGTAGCTAGGCGGTTTCTCCCCGCTCCAAGCCCGGGGTCAGCGATCGCCTTGTGGAAATCAAGAGTAGGCCTAGTAAGCCACCTCTTGTAGGGGAAAATTCAAATTACTCCTCCAGTTAGAAGATTAGAAAGAAACCCTGCACATCGTATCCCGCCTACGGCGCCGAGTGGTAGCAAGAACGATGTCAGGGTACTCAGGGCGCCTTTCGGATTGGACAAAAACGACACGTCTGCCCGGACGACACGCCATGGAGACTGCCTTATGCTCTGCACCTACAACGCCAGGACAGTCTCCACAAACGCCGACTTCCACGCTCTTCTCTTCTGCAGAGCACATCAACTACCACATCATCGTTCTGCAGGAAACGAAGTCCAGGAAGAAGGACGTGCGACAGATGAGTGATGGGACCCTCATCATTCGTGGTGAAAAGGTTCCATCACGAAACGCGGGAGGCGTCGGCTTTGTCATCCATCCATCTATCATCTATCTTGTTGATTCGCATGAGATCCTATCACCTCGACTAGGCATCCTACGACTACGCCCTCCACGTCAGAAGACCATCAGCATCATCAACTGCTACTCGTCAACATCAGCAGCTGACGCTCAGAACGAGATGCTTTCTAAGAAGACGTGGAGGAGGTCGTCCGCAACGAAAAGTCCTTCTACAAGTATGTTGTGGGCGACTTGAATGCGAAAATCGGGATGCCACTAGAAAAGAAATATAGGATCGGGAAGTTTGGATATGGGCTCCGAAACGAAAACGGCAACCGTCTCGTTGGGCTTCTCTCCGCCGCACGACTCTTCCATGGAAACTCCATCTTCATGAAGAAAGAACATCGCCGGTGGACTTGGGAATCGGCCAACGGAACGACTCATGCTGAGATCGACCACATTCTCACCAACCGAAGGTGGAGCTTGCACGATGTCTCAGTAGTTCCATCCTTCTGCAGTGGCTCCGATCACCGCCCCCTTCGAGCGAAGATACGACTCAGCCGAAGGCTGGAAAAGAAAGTCTGTCACAGTGCCGCCAGAAGGAAGGAAGTCGTTTATGACGGTAACAGGCTGAAGCTCATATCAAGATTGACTGGCCCATCGAGGAGGACCCAACGTACGATTACGACCGACTTCTGAAAGGTTTGCGAGACTGCGGAGAATGTGCCTCAGTGACTTCTGAGAAGAACTTGAACGTATTTCGAAGACCACCAAGGAATTGCTCGAAAGAAGAACATTTCTGAGGCAGGATCCAAATGCAACCCATCTCGAGCGACGATAGCTAACGCAGTTGCAGAACAGCTTCGCAGGAGGATCTCAGGAAGTACAGGCAAGCCAAGATACTGGAAGCAGCCGAAGGAAGACGAAGTCTTAAGAAATGCCGAAGAGACCTCTGTGAATATCACGTACCGCTGGCCGCACTATTGAACGAATACGGGACTCCGACTTCTTCCCGATACAAGATGGAATCTATCGCGAAGAACTTCTAAGTCAACCTCTTCCGCTCATCAACACGCGTGCCTATGCCCGTTATTCCCACTGGAGAAGTACCACCACGAATTCTACCTGCTGAAGTGCGCACGGCGATTCAGACCATGAAGACATCCACGGCTCCAGGACCAGACCATCTTTGTCGAATTTCTGCGAGCCGGAGAACAACGTCTACACGAGATTCTCGCGTCGCACCTGACATCTTACCTTCAGAAGGAGAAGATTCCCGACCAGTGGAGAACGTCAAGAATCGTCCTTCTTTTTAAGAAGGGTGAACGGGAGCATCTTCGAAGCTATCGTCCAATATGCCTGCTGAGTGTGCTGTACAAGCTTTTCACGAAGATTATCCTCGCTCGCATATCAAGGACACTGGATGAAGCCCCACCCCAAAAACAAGCTGGATTTCGCAAAGGATTCAGCTGCATGGACCACATCCAGACCGTTTTGAGGCTCATAGAAGTCTGCCGGGAGTACCGACTGCCTCTCGTCCTAACCTTCGTCGACTACGAGAAAGCCTTCGACAGCGTCGAAACCAACGCCATCTTGTCAGCGCTAGTCGATCAAGGAGTGGATCCAGCCTACGTGAGGACACTAGCCAACTGCTACAAGGACTGTACAACAACGATGCAGCTGTTCCATCGCCCCCTGACCATACCAATCTGGAAGGGGGTCCGACAAGGCAACACAATCTCGCCGAAGCTGTTCACCGCGGCCTTGCAGTGGGTGATGAAGTCACTGGACTGGGACGAGAGAAGCACACGAGTTGATGGGAGATTCCTGTCCAACCTTCGTTTTGCGGACGACATCGTTCTCTTCTCGAGCAGTATCACCGAAGCAGAGACGATGCTGAAGAAACTGAACGAAGTAGGGAGGAAGATCGGACTGCGAATAAATCGGAAGAAGACTCAGTTCATGAGGAACGCCCTTTGCGAAGATGCATTAATGGATTTGGAAGACACCCCTATTATGGAGACGTCTTCTTACGTGTATCTCGGATGTTCTGAACATGGAGAACGACTCGAGGGAAGACCTTAACAGGAGAAGAAGAGCAGCCTGGGCCGCCTTCGGGCCTCTGAAGGGCCACCGACCAACTGACGGACCCGTAGCTTCGTGCCCACCTGTTCGACTCAACCGTTCTCCCGGCACTCTGTTACGCAGCTGAGACTTGGGCCGACACTGTAGCCACGTCGAAAGCTTTACGGACCACCCACAGAGCGCTCGAGCTCAGCCTTCCGAAGATGACCCGACGCAAGCAGCATCTAGTCGGACTTCGCAGCGGATATGAGAAGAATGTCCCTTCTTCGTGACCCAGCGGAAAACGTTGAAAGCCAAACACCGATGGGCCGGTCACATAAAGAAGAACAGACGACAGATGGACACTAAGAACATCTGACTGGATTCCTTGCGAACCCAAACGTCCTCGAGGAAGACCACCGACGAGATGGGCAGACGTGTTCGTGGAACGGATGGACCAGCTGAGAAATCAGCTGGTTACGACTTTCGCCCCTGGAACTCGTGGACGCAGCCACCGACGGCCAAGAAGATCGTGGATGTCTGAAGCGAGGGACAGGGAAAAATGGCAACTTCTGTGCTGGGGCCCGCACGTCACTTGAGGACGGGCCATCTAAGTATCTAAGTAAGTAAGTCTCACCTAATACAGCAAGGCCATCATCGCATTGGACTTCATATACGGTCTCAAATCTCCCTACGATCTTGGAGAATGAGGCTTTTTGATACGGTGGTGACGATTAAAGATTTCCGCTCGGTGGAGGCAACAAGAATTTTTTGGATTGCTTTCCAAAATGTTTGCGGCTCTTTGACCCCGAAATTTCAGAGATAAGAAGGCATGGCGATGGCCATGAACCAAAAATATTTACAGTTTGAGAAATTTGGGAACTCTTACACTAGGCTAATTAAAGTCGTTAAAACCAAACATGAAATTCGCGTATGACCGCGATGCTTCCTTTATGATTTATGCCCCTTAGACCGTAACAGCTGTTTTTGCGATGCCTTTTAAAATTGCAGTCACACCCTCTCAAAAGCTTTGTAAACTGCTAGAAAGTTGAGTGATGAAATCAGCGCACGTAAAATCCCTGGTTCACCATTTTTTTGGAATTTTTTGGAAACGCTTTTGAAACACGATTGATTCACAATGACGCTGTAAGTCAAAAGTTTTTACCATAATCCTACAGTATCTAAGAGAGACCGGTGGTCACTGTTAATCTAGAGTCAGTTAAGACACTGTTAATCTATGTAAGTTGAAGCCAGCTCTACAAAATGCTACCTTAAGGTAGATAAAAGACTCTTTGGGAAGAGAGATATTAAACAGTGATCAAACAGTGTATACACACTTTTGGGACACCCTGTATATTGTTGTGATCCTCATGACACGACCAGGAGCAGTGATAAGGTTGCGGGTGTTGAAAATCACTACACGACGAGATAAACTAGCACTTAAGTGGCGATCCTCTGCGCAAGATTTGAGCGCAGTTTACTGTTTTTTTTATCGAACTCCAAGAGCTTTCTTGAACTTTTAACACACTCGTAGTCTATAAAAAGAGTAAATGACAATTGTCGCTTTAAATCCCAGAGAATCCTTCGAACAAAAACCTATTTTTACGAAAAGGCTACAAAAACACAATTTTTTTGTTTTCTGAGCTTTTTTTGAAACAAATATCACTCAATATACTTGCCTCATTCACGCTCATCTATATATAATAGTTATGTTATAAAATCCAGGGCTTTGCCCCCGAATGACTTCTGCTCCTTTCTCCAAGTGAATGTTGTGTTCTATCATGACGCTCAAAGTAAAGATTACCAAAGTACATGGCTCTATGTATCAAAGGTATGGTCGCAGTAAAACAAGGGAGGCTGCCAAAAATAAATGTGCTGTGCTGTAATGGGTTAGAGAATTGTCACCAGATCCCCAAAAGCGCGATGGTCCCAACGCTTTGCAGCGGGGATATAGCGTTGAGTATCAAAGGACATATTACGTATTCTCTCATCGAAGTCATCGAATGTGCTCATCTTTGAAAGGTGGATAGAGATAGAGTTACGCTCTATATGTACGTATGCAACTTATCACAAAAAATTCCTTATTTAGAAAAAACAGTGGGCCAAAACATGGCCCACTGCTTTTAAAGTGAGAATCTGCGCCAAATGCACTTTTTCGACTAATCAAGTTTAACACGTTGACGACAGTGCCGCGCAATGGTGCGCGGCAGGCAGTCTGTCCCTGTGGACGACGCCGCGCAATGGTGCGCGGCGGCCTTAATTTCAATACTATCTGTCCAATCCTCTCAGTTTTTGTTCATATAATCAACATAGGCTCAGATATACTTCATATATTAGCTCCGCCCCTTTTGGCAAACTCCGCCCACTCCTATGCCTCCCACAAGAGCCATTTTTGTTCATAAAAAGCATGGATGAGGCCGTAAATGAACGCAAAGACCTCAAACAACTTTCAGCCAGGCCCGCGCACCTTCAGGCAAGCTCCGCCCCCTAAGTGGCAAGCTCCGCCCCCTGAGTGGCAAGCCACGCCTACTTTTCAAAAATGCCGGAATTTGCACGAATTTATTGATTTTGGGCAATTTCCAGCATTTTTGAAAAGTGGGCGGGGCTTGCCAAAAGTGGGCGGAGCCGCCCCGCCCACCTGCATTTTTGTATCTCACGCATAGATGCATACAAACATACATGCAGCCAGCTGTGAAAGTGCCGGGAAACGGTTCGTCCACAGGGACAGACCTTCAAAAAATGGCTCGTCGTCAACGTGTTAATTCCGAAAACCAGGCATTGGCAAAACCTATCACCAGGACTCGACTTGAGTCGGTCTTCAAGATTTCATAAACGAAGTTCCCTTCGCTGCCAAAAATTACGAGGTTTCTTTCGACCCTTACCCTTACAACCCCTCCTCTCACCCTCCCACTGTCAGTGCATCGAATAACTCCACGTGCGCGAGAATTTTCCAGTTCAAGTATTCGTCGAGCCAATCCCTCTATAATGTTTTACCCAGCTACATGACAAATTGAGAAATCCAGCAAGACATTATGTTAAGAAGCTGAACCAAAAATGAAAGTTTGAAAGGAACGAAGGCGGAAAAGTTGATTCTGAAGCGGAAATCCAATAACATTTCTGGAAAAGTCGGCAAAACGCGGTCGGTAGTGGAAAATTGATATCGTCTTCTTGCTCAGGGATGTCAAAGGTTCTTGGCTGGGAAATCGTCCATAGCGCGATAAAGTGTAGCCGCAAACTTCTTTCCGAAAGAGATATTTACGTTAACGAATTCTGGAAAAAATCACGCGTCTCCAAATTCTATATGCCGCAACTTGCTTCGGAAAAAGTATATTCTGAAACGATTTTATTACCAATTTTCCTGTGCTTCGCAAAAGCTCACACTGGTTAAACTGTTTACATGCCTTACTCAGTCTCACATAATGATGGCATTCAAACTCACCGCGCAATGCTGACTAACGAATGAATCGTAGACAACTATTTTCAAGTCATCTACAGAGGCACTTGCTGAGCCTGATCCGAATCAACTCTATGTGAAATCATGACTTCGGGCTTGGGTAATGGCTTAGTTGGGACCGTACTTTTGACTGTACCTCGTCAAAAGTTCATCCTCCCCTCCCTCATTTTTGCCAGGGTACTACTCTGCCGCATATCAGGAAATCAAACAGGTAAAGGCCTCAAAAGCTGTGTCCAGGCAAAAACTCGATTTCTAGCAAATTCACTTACCTGAATTCTTCGCAAGCTGAAAGAACTCAAAAATCACAATAGTGAGCGCAAAAAAGGCGAGAACATGTGTTTCCGAAGCCTTACATTTTGAATTGGGACGAGTCGAACCGATCCCGCCCGATACAGGTTGAGATGCCGAGCTGCGGACCCTACGCTTTAACTGTAGCGGCATTACTCTGCCGCATAGTAGGAAATTGAACAGATAAAGGGGCCCGCCCCAGAGCGTAAATTTTCTATCTTTCCGACCTAAGTTCGTGCTTTTGCTACGTTATGGGCGCCCTTGCGCGATGGTGTGTCCGAGGAGGCCCAATTTGGGATGGCACTGAAATCCCAACCCCCCCCCCCCCCCGCTTGTCCAGACACTTCTTTTGAAGCAATCGGCCAGTATGAAAACTGTCCGACCAAATTAAAATACAGTCTGTCCCAGTCAGCCTCAAGACTTCCTATATCAAACATCAGATGTGGCCCAAAACCATGGAAATTGGACGCATATCATGGCATCGATCATAAACCATGTACATTTGCTGTTGGTGGAATGTTTGATGCAAGTGCAAAATTACGAATCGATATAAAATTGAAGTTCTTTGGTGCTATTGACATTATATAATAATTAATTTATTCAAAGTACTGTTCTACATGGGATATTTCAAACATGTCCCCGCAGTCAGAAAGATGGACGTTTTTGGTATAAAACAAGGACTATGTCGAACACGTGCAAAATTCGCAGATGCTATGGTTCATAGTAGCCATCTGTGCACACTTAGCAGCATATAAATTCATGAACGTGTGATCAAACTGCAAAAGCAAGTCCTAGTTTAGTAAGTTACTCATTCTTTCATTGGCAAGATTTTTTGTAACCAAGAGCAATCTTCCCTTCTTCTCCATTTTTTCGAACCCCGATAACATTGAATTATATTAGGTCGTCCTGAAAGTTCTTTCGCACCAATTTCAAAAATTTATGACTTCTGGTTTTTCCAACTGATTTGTATGGTTTTATTTTTACATGAAAGAGTAAGTCATGATCTTTACAATGACATCTTGGCTGCTTGTTAATGATCATTTGTTGCGGTAGGAGAAAATTATCCAAAATTCGAATTTTCTGTGGTCATAAAAAAAGGTCATAAAACACTGAAACTTGCAATAAAAATCTGAGCAGCTGGTATTATAGGTTCTATTACCCGCTCTTTCTAACAGTGGAAAGTTTGTCCTGATTGAACATTTTTAAGAACTTATGATTTTTGAGCAAGCATTACAAAAAGGCAATTTTGATTTACTTCGCCATTTTTCTCGTATTCATAACTTTTGATAGAGACGTTTAATCAGCACAATCTCTGCACAGTTTGAAAAAGCAGGTAATACTACCTATAATACCAACTGCACAGATTTTTATTGCAAGTTTCAGATTTTTTTATGACCTTACACAGAAAATTCGGATTTGACTAATTTTCTTCTACTGCTCCTATCTATGCAACAGATGACCATTAATAAGCAGTCAAGATGTCATTGTAAAGAACATGACTTACTCTTTCATGTGAAAATAAAAGCAGACAAATCAGTTGAAAAAATCAGAAGTTATAAATTTCTGAAGTGCGAAAGATTCGGGACGACCTGATATCTTTCCTTTTAGGTGTGTGCAATAAAGGTACATTCAAATATAAAAAACCCTCAAAATTAGAATCCCTCGAACTAATGTTGATTTCCCCCCCCCACTGTAGGCTTCCGGCTACACAAATGCTTAAACATATATCTAACGCCAGAAGCACGAAAATTGCCTCTGGTAGGTGGCCCAGTGGCCGCCTTTACCGATTTGACCTTTGGAACTTGGAAGGGGCTACTATACCGAAACTGGGCCAACTTTTTTCAAATTTTCTCTTCTCTACGCTCAATTTGTGACGTCGTTTTGGCAACCTTCTTGAGAATTATTATTGTGTCCCTCAGCATTGGAGACTTACTGCTGATTTGTTTTTTACTAACCATCTAATGTAAAAGAGTTCTACTTATCCCTGTAACTTCGCAATAGGTTTGCAGAAGCAGGCGAACTATCAACGATCAAACCTGTGTACCATTTTAGGACACGCTAAAAACGAATACATTTGCAAACAACGCCGATGTAATTTTTTGTAGCTTCCTTCACAAATGCTGGTCATTTAGTGCGCTTTCTTCGTTAATCAAAATAATGCCAACCCATTTAGATCTTTGAACATAGTGGGTAAATTTCTATTATCTGAAGTCATCCAAGATCAACAAAAAAAACTCTATACCTTTGATGTTTCTATAGATCCCAACAATATACCCGTTTCAACCACAATAATTTGTTTTTTTTCAGTGAACAACATGCTCTGCAAGCTATTACTTTTTGCGCTTCTAGTATCCGTGTACGGGGACAAAAAGCGGCCCATTGTTAGCCCAGCAGTGGAAAGTGGTCTCATATCAGGTGGCGAGGCTGGTCCCGGTCTCAGTAATGTAGCGGAATCCCAAGTCTCGTTGGGGCTCGGTGCCCGACTACCACCAATGGCTCCTCTTTATCCCGGACCAGCGAGCAACGGTCATCACGGACGACCGTATGTTTATGAGTGCTTCAAAAAATTGCAACAATGCGAAAGTGTTGAGGCTAACCTGAATACGCTGGTTAGAAGTTTACTTCAAAATCAACTGTTTGCTGCTAAAGTTTCGCTTTACAGTGCCTTGTTGATAGCTGGGTAGAAATCAACCAGGCTTGTAACGGTGATGACGCAATGGCGAGGACGAAGTACGCAGAATGCATATGTAGACTGCGTTAAGTCGAATGGGGAACATATCGACATCGCATTGTGGCAAGCGCTTCTTTAATAAACCGTTGTTCGTGGTGTTAGTCATTTCTTAATAACAACTTCAGCCGCATTGTGGAAGTTGAGATCAATCATACCGTATTATAGTAACAACAAACCAGTTCTAATGATGGACGCTTGTCTTTAGGCAGCATCATGTCACACCTATGTTATATGAAGTTTGATCAGGCAATTAGTTCCTTTAAGGACACAGCAAATCCACATGTATCATATCGTAACAGTAGTGTACCTTACTTACAGAAATTTTGCCTTGGATCGCGGATTTTGAATTTATTGACTTAGCAATTTATGATCAGAGCTGCTTCTTACGACAGTGTAGAAAGAATGAGGCTATACAGTGCTGGCCAAAATTATAGGTCCACTCTAAAAAACGCCATAACTCACTCTGTTGTGAATGAAATTTTCCAAAATTTGGTAGAGACGTGTGCTTACCAGCCTACTATCAATCTTCAAAACGGTTCTCGTTTTCGTTTGATTATTCAAGAAAAAATTAGAAATTTAGAAAAAAGCAGGCTTGAAGGCTGGCCAAAATTATAGGTCCACCTGGAGTTTTTACTGATCAAAGCACTTCTTAGCTCTCGAATTTTTTTAGGTAGGCACACATCCAAAAACGTTAAACAGCTGCATTGGTCAAGCTGTGACATACCTCCAAAAAGAACTGATTATCTGCTTTTTTGCCTTGAAGATGCACTCACATGTATTTCGCTCCACAAACCTGCGTTGAGTAAGAAATTCTGCAGTTTCTCAGCTGGATCGGAAGGGACGGAGTTTCATCTATCTTCTGGATGCTTTTTGACGTGAGCATTGAGGAAAAAATCCGACTTTTTGCTGCTGAAGCAAATCTGATATTGACAGTACTGCAATCCTGAGCTCAAATTTCTGCCTTCAAACTTCTTTTACAATGTTCTCAGAAGCATTGAGTAGAGTAAAGGCATTGTTTCTATGAAGGGGAGTCCGTATACCATAGTTACAACTTTCTAGAGATCCTAGCATTCGAGTATAATTACTGAAATCACTCTGCAGAAACTGATTACGACAAGCACCAAAGCTACTTGTGGCTCCGAAAAATTTTCAGAAGAATCAAGCTGTATCCACTATCTAGTAATTAATTGCTGTCAAAAATCTAAGTGGGGTAGAACTTGGAAAGCTATTTTGGATCGCGTAACACCATTATTACGTTGCACACCCAACTCATGCTTCGAAAAAGAAGCAAGGCAGCTTTGTGGACGCTTGCGAGTATGGCGAACAGCTTTATTCTTGTGTAAAAAAATGCTTCTACAATATCTTGAGGTTATAATGACAATGCATAAAGGGTTTTAGTGCAAAAACTGAGGCTTACTCTGCCGATTAAGCCGATGTCAGATTTGCTTCAGCAGCAAAAAGTCGGATTTTTTCCTCAATGCTCACGTCAAAAAGCATCCAGAAGATAGATGAAACCCCGTTTCTTCCGATCCAGCTGAGAAACTGCAGAATTTCTTACTCAACGCAGGTTTGTGGAGCGAAATACATATAAGTGCATCTTCAAGGCAAAAAAGCAGATAATCAGTTCTTTTTGGAGGTATGATACAGCTTGACCAATGCAGCTGTTTAACGTTTTTGGATGTGTGCCTACCTAAAAAAATTCGGGAGCTAAGAAGTGCTTTGATCAGTAAAAACTCCAGGTGGACCTATAGTTTTGTCCAGCCTTCAAGCCTGCTTTTTTCAAAATTTCTAATTTTTTCTTGAATAATCAAACGAAAACGAGAACCGTTTTGAAGATTGATATTAGGCTGGTAAACACACGTCTCTACCAAATTTTGGAAAATTTCATTCACAACAGAGTGAGTTATGGCGTTTTTTAGAGTGGACCTATAATTTTGGCCAGCACTGTATGAGTACTGGCAAGAATAAGTAGATGCAGCTAACCGATGATGGACTATATGTCTCCAATAGGTTCCATCCGAATTCAACCAAGATTTTCCAAATAAAATCATGTATATTGTCATCTGCAGTACACCTACACTAGCTCTGTAAAGCTGACAGATTCGATGGAGGTTAATTCTAGATCTAGCACAAAAGAAAACTCCTGAAGTGAGTTTGCCCCAGATGTGTGTCAAGCGGTCGTTAATGTGTTAACCAAACGGCTCATCAAAGAAGCGGTATGTCTTGCCTGGAACCAGCTTCGTCCTGCACTTTGTAACATTTATTTGACAGCATATCAGGGCTTAAATGAGTTACGTTGAGAAAAGTTTTAGTAGTCGATTCAGAAACTTTGGGAAACTTGCACGGTTTCTCGAAGTCTGCTGTTTTCCTTTCAGTCCCGTTAAACAAAAAATTCCAGCTCAATCCGAACCTGCCTCAATTTGAAGATTCTTGATGAAGATCGGTAGCACACTGTTGTTTTGTAGCTAATTGTAAGAAAAATGTATGCAAAACAAATTCTATTTTTCTTACAGATGAGGTTTATTCTATATTATACCAAAAACAAACAAATTTCTAATTTCTGTTTCTATGTTTCGCTACGCAACACTCAATACTTATGCCTTATTTTTGTTTATTTTATGTGTTTGTCCCTATTTCTCAGCATTCCCTCAAATACGAAGTATTTCAGCTAATTACTACTACTATTCACTGCATTTGATCATTTTCTAGGCAATACCTTACCCGTCTATCGATACGAGTTACAAATAACCGAAAATAATTTTTTTGCCACATGTGCTCTCCTAAAAGGGCTATTTTTTGAAAGATGAAAGAAGAATGAGTTTTGGCTTTGCAAACTCGCAATTTCCTAGAAAATTCCCGAGTATTTGTTTGCGGAAATGCGTCTATACTGTATGAGTGTACTATGTATCGGGCATTATTTGATGATGGAGCAGACCACGTCGACTTTCGTTGTTTCAGATGTGATACAGGTGCATAAAATCTGAATCATTATAGTACTTCATACAGAAGTTTTCCTTGATTTTTTCGTCGTTGGATAAACTTCTCTCCAACTGGATAAGTCTGCAAGGTTCGACACGCTTATAGAAGGAAAGGCTGGGCTTGTTAATAGTAGAACATGGTACAAACAGCCCTTGAAGCTGCCGATTTTCTAGAAAACAACTCCGTTCATTTTGACAGTTGACCCCTCTCTCAGTCAGTGCAGTTGGCCATAGTGCAGCCGTACACCTTAAAGACAATGTCTCGGCGGAAATTCGTCTTCTAGTTTTTTCACCTTTTGGAGCCTTTTCGTCATGAGGATTTCATATCTGGGCTTTTTAGCGTATGAAAATGGCGAAAGTGAGTTTTTTCAGAAGCTTTCCAATACTTTCCAAGTACGCAATCGCAATCGCAATAGCTTTCCAAGTACGCAATCGGTGGAAAACAGTGTAAGTGGGCGGGGACCAGAAACGGGGGAGGAGGGGCGTGAAAGACTTCCGGCGTATCTTCACTAAATGCGGACTTGGAAAACTTCGGAAAAACTCGTTCGCGTTATTTTCATGCTCTAAAAATCCCAGATATGGATTGCTCACGGCGCGAAGACTCCGAAAAAGTGAAAGATTGGAAAACGAAATTCTGACGAGACCTTGCCTTCAGTCAGTGATTTGCTGAGGACCTCGATTATAGAGTACAGCTAAAACCAAAATTTGCAAGTTCAGTCATAGAAAAGTCATTTTCCTACGAGAAAAGCATAGACGCAAGCAAATGATATCTTTAGAAAGTAATCAAATGATTTTGCAAGGTCTGCTCTGAATGACGAATCTCCATAATTTTTCCATAATTTCCATAACTTCAGCACCATTATCTCATCTCGAATGGCCTTCGGCTGAAACGGCATTCTTCGTGAGTATTCGTATTCGCTCTTAACATACTATGCCAAAGTGCTCCTTTTTCATCAAGATTGGTGTACAAGTATGTAATGAGGACTACGCTGACACGTTCCAGTTCATAACAAGCTGTGTAAACTTACAAGCATATATGGTGCATCCGCCAGAATTGTTCCCATATAAACCATCAACGTGGCTGTCTTTCGATCAATTTAACATGTCAATTTCTAATGAGCGCTTAAGATTTGTGGAGTCAACGTATAAACGATCAAAAGGCAGCCACGTTGACGGTTTATATGGGAACAATTCTGGGGATGCACGATAAAACCAGGAAGGTGAAAATGAAGTGACGTATGAGCGCCTAACATATCTGATTATAATAATGCTACGTTTCAACCCATTCTTCTCTCCTCTCATGCTTCATTCACGCTGCATATTTTTAGATCGCACAGATAAACAAAATAATAAATTTGTATCAACTTGGGTACTTTTTTTGTTTTGAGCGAGGTAGAACATCTTTCCAAACACTGCTGAAAAGTAAGCCTTCCCAGAATCTTTTCAAATCTTTAGTCAAAAAGTTCTCAATTACCAAATTTACATAGCTGGTTGGCAGATGATTTGCTGCTTTTGCACATATTTAGTTTTGAAACTATCTCATCCAGAAAAGTCGAAAAAAAGAACTTAAAATGACTAAAAACGTTCCTGAGATTTTATTAGAAGCGATTTAGCTCTGTGCTCGAATCCATATGAGTTTTCAAGAAGTGGATTGCAGCTGCTTGAAAGACTAGAGCGACACATTTTTTTTGCAACAATCTGTCTTTTCTGAATTTTTGTTGATGTGAGTAGCTAACAAGGACAGATCATTGTGAAATTTGCGCTGCCTAGCAGTAGCTGCGTTGTACGCTGGTTTGGGACTCCGTCTTTCCCAATGGGATAACTTTCAATAGTGGGAAAAGGATTCCATGTCGGTTTTGGCGTGCGCCTGAATAATAGACAGGTAAATACACTTTTTGTACGTAATAATCAAAATGAAAGTCATGAGATGCCTTGAAATGCTATTTTCAGTTAGCTATACTAATCCAATAAAAAAACCCTTGCGCCTCCTCACAAAAAATTATGGATGGACAACAACAAAGAAATTTTATGAAGATTTTTATGCCAAACGAAATTATTCTTAGCCAACCTAATATTATCTGCAAGCCCAGGTAAATTAGCATTATCGCTTGAAATGTATGCTGTTGATGCTGTTAATGCGTCAACTTATAGTCATAGAAGTTGCTATCTCAAAAACGAAAACCAGAATCAAACAAGTATTTCTTTCTCAGCAAGCACATTCCGGAGAATTTTACAAAAAGTCGAAGCCCAGATCGTGGACATGCGTTCAGACTGCTCTTAAGTCATCCTTGATAGAAAGCGCTAGATACGCTCAGGCAAGCGACTGCTTACACAGTTATACCAAACGATAAGGACATCTGAAGCAACCTATACCTAACCCCGGGTGTAATCGCCAAACATAGCAGTGTTGCAATGGAGTTCACCTCCACCTCCAGCAGCAAATGCGAATTTGACCTAACAAGGTTGCTGCATATGAAAGTTACAGTGATTTCATTCCTATTTTGAAATCTCATCAATGTATTCGTTATTGCCAAAAATTCGCGTCTATCAGCAACATAATTAAAATGGTCCGCTGTCATCAGTGATGACACGATCAATATATTCCTCTACAAGCTGTTAATGTTCACACTTCTGATAGCTGTCGGGTCAAGAGGGGAGATTTCTCTAAAAGTCATCATTTTTCAACATAACTTAGAGTTAAGGGGGTTCTTTGAAAAATACCATACAAAATGCTCAAGCTAGCTAAGTAAACAAGCTGTTCAACAAGCTGTTAATTTTGCAGTTCTGGTAGCAGTGCACGCCCGCAGCAGCAGCAGCGCCTCCCATATCACGATGCACTCATAAATAATAAACGTAACCGGGTCAGAAGTTTTCAATTTTTTGCAATTCTTGATATACGTCTCCTTTTGCAGTGCATGGTTGGTTATTGGCTCGATTACGGTTACTTCCTAGATCACAAGTCAGACGTGGCCCAAAACCCATGGAGATTGGAAGCTTATCATGGCCATCGACCATAAACCATGTAGACATTTGCTGTAGGTGGAACTGCTGAACAAATGCACAATTATGAATTAATATAAAATTGAAGTTCTTTGGTGCTGTTGACATTATATAAAAAATTATTTATTCAGAGTAATGTTCTACGTGACAATGCTCACCGGCAGAAGAAATCGACGTTTTTTATTTTAACAAGGACTATGTACGTTCAACAAAGCAACTGCGCAAATGCTATAGTCTAAAATATCCATATGTGTACACTTACAAGCATACAAATTCATAAAAGTGTAGGCAAACTGCATAAACACAAGTCTAGTTTAGGCTACCCAATTTTTCATTAGCAAAATGTTTTGTACCTAAACGCAATCTTTCCCTGCTTCGCCATTTTTTCGAGCCCTGACAACATCGAAATATATCTTTCCTTTGTTGTGTACGATAAAGGTATAGTCAATCAAGGAACGTAAAGTAATTATGTCTATGGCTTAACCACTATGTCACTTTCTTGCATTTTGCAGAATTATATTGAAAGCAAGTAAAATGATCAAAACCCACATCAGCCTCAAGCTTTTCCATAAATTTTTTTTACTTCATGTACTTTTTTTCTCAATGCAAAACATGAATCGCTAGTCGTGCACCACTTCAACAGCCGGAAATTTGCAACTGGGAATTTATCGCTTATCAAACTTGCATGAAATTTTAGCAACAGAAAACGATTAAAAAAATCTCAAAAAAGAATCCCTCCGAAGCAATGTTGATTTCCCCCACTGTAGGTTACACAAATGCACAAACATCTATCTGACACCAGAAGCACGAAACTGACTCCGAAGAGTGGTCCATTCTTTTTTGGCCCAATGGCCGCCTTTACCAATTCGACTTTTCAGTACCAGAAGTTAGCAGAAGCTAGTACACGAACTGGGCTAAATTATTCCAAAGCGATTGTCTCTCTTCTAGGCTAGATAGTGACTTCGCTTTTGGCAATCTTCTTGAAAATTCTTATTGTATTCCACAGTATTGAAGACTTAATGCTGATTTGTTTTCTACTAGTCATGAGCATCTAATGAGAAAAAGTTCTACAATTTATGCCTGTAACTTCAATAGCTTCAGAGACAGGGGCACTATCACGATCAAACCTGTGTGCCATTTTGGTGCACGCTGAATACAACTACATTTGCAAACAACGCCAATGTGACATTGTGTAGCTTCCTTCACAGATGCTGGTCATTTAGTGCACTTTCTTCATTAATTGAGAAAACCCCAACCCATCTACAATTTTTTACATAGTGTATGAATTCTGTGTTCTAAAATCATCTAAGAACAAAAGGGAAAAACTCCATAATTTTGATGTTTCGATAGATTTCGCCAATGTACTTGTTTCAACCACAATAATTTGCTTCTTTCAGTGAACAACATGCTCTGCAAGCTGCTTTTTGCGATTCTGGTATCCGTGTGCGGGGGCAATCCGAACGTTCGCGTTAAGATTATAGGCGATTCAGTGGCAAGTGCTCCCATATCTCCCATATCAGCTGGCAAAAATGGTGTCAGTAGTGTAGTGCAACCCCCTCAAAGTATCAGACCACCAATGCCTCATGGCTATTATCCCCGACCTCCACCACCGACGATCGATTCTCCCAGATTACCGTGCCCCCCGTTCGATTTACCTGACCCTTCGTGGCTCCCTATAGAAGTACTGGAACCATCTGGTAGTGATGAGGTTACCAAAAACTTGATTAAGCAGGTTAGAAGTTTGCTTCAACATCAACTGATTGCTGCTAATATTTCGCTTTACAGTGCCAGGTTGGATGCTGGGCAGAACTCGATAATCTTCGGTTCTCCTGTAAAGTAATAGGTGACGATAAGGTGAAGAAATGGTACGTAAACTGCATGGAAGAGTGCTTCAAGTCAAAAGGGAAACATATTGACTTTGCATTGTGGCAAGCTCTCCCCACTAAATAAACCGTTGTTCGTAGTGTTAGTCATCTTTTTATAACAACCTCATTCGTATCGAGGAGTTTAGATTAACTAGCACCAACAAATCGGTTTCAAAGCAAGGGAATGATGGACGCTTGTGCTTACAAGGGAACGATACTCAATGTCCATGGCCTTTTGAGACGAGATGTATACCATTACACTCGTCCTCGAACGTTGATTCCAAATCTGACTTCCGTTTCTGCTAATCTTTTCTCGGAAAGAAGTTATGGAGGAATTTCGAGCCAACTTTGGCCGCCTAAGGGTATGGTCACCAGAACGGCCTCTACCGGCGCCACATTATTGTCTAGTGGTTAGTGTGATAGCCTCATAACTTGATGCAGGTGTAGGTTCATCCTTTTGTGTTTTTATTTTGCACTGCTTAAATCAAACTTGTTCGAGATTTGCTCAAGTTATGGTCATTGGATACATTTTAGCGCAAATAGTAATCATTTTTTTTCCAAATTTCCACATTTTTTGAAGACTAAGGGCGTTCAGTTAACTCGAAGATGCGAAAGGAAGTTTATTAAGGCAATGCAAAATTGAAAAACAAGAAAAGATTCGAACCTACACCTGCATCAACTGACGAGCCAAACAGAATCACTTCAATACCACAGACTCTGAACTCCTCAAACAACTTAATTCGAGAAAAATTCGCATTAAAAAACGAGTAACCATTGGTGAACAAGGAACACATGCCCTAGGGACGGCCCACAAGGGGGTCCTACACCCTTGTGGGCCATACTTAGCCTGGTGATAGTAATGTGTAAGCTAGGCTGAAGCGTTTCCGATTTTTGAAAAGTCCTTCTTGCTATTTTCAAAGCCGCATTACTTTGGTTGGTACCCATCTGCTTTACCATTATGATCAGAGCACCATTCGATCGCTGGAGATACAAGCCCATCAAGGAAAGGGTGGTTTTCGTGATTAGTGCTTCTGGTGCCTTAATAACATGCCATCGTTTTCACCTATTCGCTCATTGAACAGTTAACACTCCTGATGCATTTTCTCAATGTACAGGGTGTCCCAAAAGTAAATACACATTTTCCACGTACTCTCATCTCGTAACCTGGGCATGTTGTATCGAATATGTGTAGTGCTGTTCTGCCAACCAGGTTGTTATGGTGGACCTTTATTGACCTTACGTTTCGACAAATATCGTCTTCTTCGGAGGTCTCTAGTCCACCGTGGAGTCAGTAGTCCGCACGGAATTACTACTGACTCCAAGGTCCGCGGACTACTGACTCCACGGTGGACTAGAGACCTCCGAAGAAGACGATATTTGTCAAAACGTAAGGTCAATAAAGGTCCACCATAACAACCTGGTTGGCAGAACAGCACTACAGTAAGTACACACTTTTCAACCGCCATAATCTCTCTTCCCAATGGGCCTTTTTTTGCCAATCAAGCACCATTCTGTACAATAGGCTTCAACTCGGGTTTACAGTATTGAACAAAACACCGATCGCTCTTTGTTACCATAGGGTCACGGTAAGAACTTCCAACATATGTAACCACTGTGAAACATGCCATCTGACAAAATTTTTTTCAAAAATCTGAAAAAAGTATACTAGGATTTTCGCGCACGCTGATTCCACTACACAACTTATTACAAATGTCTTCGGCTTTTTTGATTATGTAATCACATTTCTGATAAATACTGGTAATTCGATTATTAGGATTTACCCGGGATAACTATGGAAAGAAGCAACACAGTAAGACGGAAATTTCATATCCGAAATTAGCGCCTTCCGTTACCACAGTATAAGAGTTTCTGGCTTGTTTGGTTTTGCTCCGAGGCAGAATGTGGCCTGAAATCCTTGTCGGAGTTCCTACTGTAATCCCACAGTAATAAAGAAAGATCGGTCGTTCGCTTGATACTGTAAATCCAACTCAGACAAATGACCGGAACTTCCGCAGAGCGCTTGCGGAAGTTCCGCCGGGTCACCTGCGGAAGTTCCGCGAACGTGCTGCGGAAGTTCCAAAATGAGGCCCTGCGGAAGTTCCAAAGAATGCCAACCACAACAGCAAAAGAGAACACCGAAGCGAGAATTGAACCTCACTCTATTGACTGTGAGACCCACCTACTATCCTCTACGCTACGGCTGACATGTTTGATAATGCACTCTAGTTGTTGACGAGGCAACATCACGAGACAACATATTCAAAGTCCTGCGGAAGTTCTGGCAGGCCAAAGTGCTGCGAAACCTCTGGCATTTTTCGGAATTCCCGCAGGATTTTGAAGAAGGTTTTGCGGAAGTTCCGGTTTTCAACCAGTTTGGCATGAAAATCTCGCGGAAGTTCCGATTTTCAACGTTTTCATTTTTGCAATAGTGAACAAAAATCTGCGGAACTTCTGCAAATTTGCCTTGTCCTGCGGAAGTTCCGGTGATTTGTCTAAGAAGTTGAAGCCTCCTCTACAGAATGCTACTTGAAAAGCGGAAAAAGACACAATGGGAAAAGAGATATCAACGATTGAAAATTGTGTACTTACTTTTGGACACTCTGTATAATCTAGAATAAGTTGTCTTAGGTAAAGTTCTTTGCGGTCACCAAAATTGTGTAGAAAAACCTCTGAAGCTTATCAACAATTTATGTAGGCGTCATTAAAAGAAAATTTTCATTACCCAATGCGCGAGGTTTAATGATGACCCTCTCAGTTGCGCATACAACAAAGTGCCGGAAAGAGAACGAACTTAGATTTTCTGTGTGGTCTTTTCTTTGTGGAAGACTTTCAGTTATGCCGCTAAGTCCAGAATTTTTCTTCGCTATGCGCGACTACCGTTTCTTGGGATAAAACAACTTGTACACTTTTTGTTTCTAGTCGTCATCCATAGGGGTGGCGCTGCTCAAATACTATTAGACTGACCCGAAAGTTCTTTCACTAATCCGACTTTCAGTGCAGGTTTCGGGTTTTTGGCAGCTCCACACAGAAAAACTACAATTTGAGTACTCTACACTTCTATCTCTGCATAATTTGCAGAAAATTTCTAAAGACTATTGTAGAGCATGAATTTGCTTTTCGAATATAGCTGGAATTGTGCAAATTTTTTAAAAAAGAAAGAGAAATTTGAATTTTCTGAATATGGTGTTAACGAAGTTTCGCGACAGCCTGGATTATACTATCATAAAAACCGTTTCCTGATATCCAGTTTGCAAAATATCTTTTTGAGATGCGTTTGCTTTGTCGGATCCTCTCTAGCGTCGTTAAGAATTGGCAGAAACCAATCTGTAACAGTACAAGGAAAGCTAATCAGCAGGGGCCAACCGGCTTCCAACGTAAAAGTAAAGCTCTACGAAAGGGAATCCAGTTAACAAAGCTCTAGAAGGCAGCATTCACTCAGATTCAGGATTCTGACATGTTGATGCTGTATAACAGCGAATCTCCGTAATTAAGTTATTACAATTCTCCTGCAAATGTTAGATTCTAAGACGAGAATTTTGCTCCAAAGGTAAAAGCGGCTTAGGTGGCTCCGCCCATCAACATGGGTTGTCTGAAGATGATGAGCTTTAAAATAAGCCTTGTGGTAGGTAGAAATGTCGAAAGTGTAATATCATGATGAAGGGTGTGTTTATGACAACTCTGGATACATCAAAAAAAAACGGCGGGGGTTGGAGAATTTTGACCGTTTTCATAGGTTTTTTTCTTCCAGATTCCTCTCATTTTGGCCTTACAAGGAAACGATACTCGGTGTCCGTGGCCTTTTGAGATGAGTTGTATATCATTACACTCGTCTTGGAACGCTGATTCCGAATCTGACTTCCGTTTCTGCTAATCGCTTTAAAAATGTTTTAAGGGATTGTGCGGGCTTTGGCTCTCCACTGAAATACGTTCGACGCGGCAACACTTCCGGTGCGGTGTGGTCTAGTGGTTAGCGCGATAGGCTCATGAGTTGATGCAGTTGTAGGCTCGGATCCTTTTGTGTTTTTCAGTTTTGCATTGCCTCAATAAACTTCTTTCGCATCTTCAAGCTAACTGGACGCCCTTACCCTTCAAAAAAAGTGGAAATTTGGAAAAAATTTACTATTTGCGTTAAAATGTATCCAACGACCATAATTCAAGTGAATCTCGAACAATTTTAATTGAGGTAGTGCAAAACAAAAACACAAAAGGATTTGAACCTACACCTGCATCAAGTTATGAGGCTATCACACTAACTACTAGACTATAACATGGCGCCGGTAGAGGCCGTTCTGGTGACCATACCCTTCGGCGGATAAAGTTGGCTCGAAATTCCTCCATAACTTCCTTCAGAGAAACGATTAGCAGAAACGGAAGTCAGATTTGGATTCAGCGTTCGAAGGCGAGTGTAATGATATACATCTCATCTCAAAAGGCCACGGACATTGGGTATCGCTCCCTTGTTAGTCCTCTACCCCGCTTCTCCTAGTGATGAGAAAAGCTGTGAACTTGAAGCAAGGTTGAGGAATGAACGTTGTTCTTCTCTACTCCGGAACATGCACGTAAAAGAGAACAGCGTACTCTCTTCAACTCCGCTTCAAGTTCGCAGCTTTTCTCATACTAGGGAAAGCGGGGGTAGAAGAGAGAACGGAGAAGCGACGATATGGAAAAAGGAAGTGGGCTGGGAATGCCCAAAAATGAAATTCATCAGAAAACAAGAGCAAAGTTCCCATTTCCGCATTTTCAGAATGTTCGCATATCCTAATTCGAGACAGATGCCTGCGGAAACTACACAGCGGCTTTCTGAAACAAATGGAATAGGTTTGAGCAAAAAGAAAACGAAACGAAAATGGACAAGCGCACGAACAGGATTTGGTCGGATACGCAGAGCAGAAAAGCGCATATTCTTCGACCCCGCTTCGAGTTCGGAGTTCTGCTGATCAAAAAGGGAAGCGGGGTAGAAGAATAAGGCCAAAATGAGAGGATTCTGGAAGAAAAACCTATGAAAACGATCAAAATTCTCCAACTCCAGCCGTTTAAAACGCGTGCGGGGCGGTTGCAGCTCATGCAGCACAGTTCCGGAATCCGGAACAGTGCGGGAACTGTGCGAGAACAGTTCCAGAACATGGGAATCAGTATGAATCCAGCATTAGTGAAGAACCCCGCTATTATTGCGGGACGGTAACTTTGATCTAGTGTTTGTAAATTCCAGCTTCATCTTTAGACTTTGACTCAAAATGGCTGAATGTGTAGTGACTCGAAATGGCGATTTTCGACTCACCTTTTCGAAACCGATATCTCATTGACCATCTGTCTATCACAAATGCAATCGTAACGGCGCAAATATTCCAACTGCTGACAAGCCCCTATCTTCCAAAGTAGTTTTTCAGCTTTGTGGCCAAAGTTCAGCATTACCCTCCCGGACAATTACATCAGCATTGGACAGAATCCACAACCGGCTTTTGACATTGAAACGATTAATCTGGTCAATGTTTTACTGGTGAAACTATGGATTGTATAAATCAAGTGTACATAATGATGTTTATAAATAATTCACTTTTTTTGTAAAACGAAAATATTTAATAATTATAAAATGGAGTGCATCGTCATGGTGCAAAAGATATTTCCGGTTCCATTCTTGCAATTTATGAAAATAAGTTTTCATATGTTGTAGTTCATTTCATTGTATTTTATGGTATGGGCAGGAATGAACAAGCTCAGCCTTTATTGTTATCCGCTGCTGCTTCGCTGTTAATATTTTCGCATTAGACTTTGCAGCTTTATAGTGCTAATAAAGGTGAACTATATGTAGGTAATACGGTAACATTGAATTAGGTTGTCCAGAAATTAATGCAGATTTCGCAAGATCTCACTTCAGTGTGCTATAACTACTTGAAGGCAGTGTCTCACCAAAGTTGAGGTCGCGCGGATTTTCACATATTCTATTATAGGGACCTCTGAATAGGCCATTGCAACAAGTCCCACTCAATTTGACCCCCTCCACGCTGAGAAAAATTCGCTCAAAGTGGTACGCGGAGAGTGAGCTGGTACGCGCGGACGACTCCTTCGGTCTCCTCCCTTAAGCGTTGAACATGTCCTTCCACTTGGCATCCACCTCCTTTCTGTTGCTGCCATTGTGGCTGAGGCTGAAGTTGGAAGGTACCACCCGTCCACGTTGCTTCCGCGAAGCCTCCAGAAAACGGGGTTTTTGGGAACTTCGTGCGATTTTAGGCCCACACAGTGCTAGACAAGGTCCGACAGGCTTGCAAAATGCAAAAATCTCGACAACCAAATTTTGGTGAGACACTGCCTTTAGAAAATTGCGTTTTTCGAAACAGGGTAAGATCGACTGTGATCAGCAAATTTCTATCTATCTAGTGCATGTCGACTTATACCTGTAGCTCCAACAAGCAAATTACTGCAACCAGAAAGTAAGAAGAGTTTTCTTTAGCAAGGTTATCTTTGGCAAGTTGGAAACTCCTATCGGATAAGATTGTTCAGCAAGGAACTTCGCAGTTTATGATCACAAAGCAGTACTACAATATAGCTGTGCAAAAATTTTTTTAGGAATTTCCTGCCGGAAGAATTGCGGAACCAATTTCCATTTTTCCGATATTCTCTGTACGGCTGCGAGATTCTTTTTTCGTGGAGCTCAACTGCCGCCATGCCCCATTTCTCTGAAATTTCGGGGTCAGGGGTCCGCGAAAATTGCGGCATCCCAAAAAATCCTTCGAAGTGCGTGGCTAATGCCACGCACTTTCATTCAAAAATTTTTTTGTCCCTCCCTCTCCCCTCCCCCTCCCCCCCCCCCGAACGAAATCCTGGGTACACCACTGTCACTCACCAAAATAAAGCCTGGGGAGTACCAGTTATGCACCAGACCACTGGCCCCACTCTTCAAGCACGGGAAGAGACTTTCACGGTTGCTTTCTTTGGAAAAAAAATCTTCTACTCCGTGGAGCGGCCGCGACAGTTGTTTATGCTAGAGCCTAAATTCCTCTGCTTACACAACTGTTGAAAGAAAGTGCTACTGTTCTTTTTGTAGGCTCACTCAGCGTCTTGCTTGAGCTATATTGTCATGGAAACACTCCTCTTGCCGAATAAGCTTAAGCCAAAATAGTTCAAAAGGTAAATTTTGTGATTCAACCCTTCATCTTCGAATGATTCGAAGAATCAAATGGAGTTTATCGTAGAAGTAAGATATGCAAGAGAGAGCATGAAGAGCGCTTTCTTATAGTACGCAAGGTTAGTCTCAAGATGTACATATACAGAAAAACGATCACTTTGAAAATGCGTTTGCAAAAACCCCCAACAATTTCCGGACAACCTAATATTAGGTTGAACTAAGAGAAGAAATTGCTTTTTGACTCCTTGTCATGGCATCGTAATAAGACAAACCCAAAAGACTTGTGTTGAGGACCGTTTGATAGGGAAGCATTACTGTTTTTGCATCAAGTTTGTTTCATGTGAAGAAGGAATCTAAAAAAGTCTCAAATAACCGAAAAATCAAGAAATTCGTAACTCTGTCTAAAAAATTTCAACGGACCCGCAATGTGTACGGCTTACGTCCCACTTCAAGCATTCGTATTCGCGGTTGCTGTAATCTTTCCTTGGCTAGACATTAAAAGATCAAAAATTTCCACTCTTTTGCCAAAGTGATCCTGGCTGTTTCGCGTGTTTAGTTCTATACACTTAGTTTGCGAACACAAACGGTAGATATTCAGCTTTCTGCAAGAGTTAGTTCTCGGAAAATAATAAATCTAGCTTTTTAAGTTAAAATCGTCTGAAGAGGTTGGAGATCTACTGCTATTAAATAGTGCAGAACCAGACACGCGGGAACAGCTTAACATCACTTTCGCAAAAGTGCGAAAATTTTGGACTTTCTAATGTCTAGCCAAGGTAAATTTACAGCTACTGCGTATATAAATGTTTGGTGAAAGACATAAGTCCCTGTGCAAGTTGTTGGTAGGAACTAACGAAACATGAATTTTTTTGGTTTTCGGTCATTTGAAACTTTTTAGATTCCATCTTCCGACTTCATGGACATACCTATTAAAAAAGCCTTCTTGTATAGCTCCTTTGCTCCATCGAATGGCACCCATTACTTGTATTTGGAGTTTGTCTTTGTTGCGATGCTAAAAACAAATCAGCGTCCTACACGATTTTTGCGTTAGGCCCTATAGTCTTCTCCAGGACGCCAAAAAGACGGTTGAGTCAATCTCGAGTCAATCTAAATTAAGCCAAACCTTCAAAATGTTCACACAAATATTGGGTCGTTTTATCATGCAGCTATCATTTTGTCATTTTTTATAAGGATCTACCTGGTTAAAATTACGATCCGCTCAGCTTTGGTTCTAACTTATTTTTCAACCAAGAAACGCTCATAACTTGGTGCAGAGGAGCTTTGCAGATACTATGAGTAGTTGTGTCTAAAATTACTTGTTAAAACCAAATCTAAAAAATTGTCCTTATCATGAAAACGACGGCTTTCGGATAATATTAGGTTGATTCATAATTAATGCACGTTTTTCGAAATTCATTTTCAAAGCGCCGTAATTCTTTTCCCACAACATCTTTCAAAGAGCAATAAGAACTGTTGCAAAGAGCAAATCTTTGGCTTTACAACGCATACTTTCGTTCATAGATAAATGTGACGAGAAAGTTTGTACAATCCGAAAAATGCCAAGAATTTTTTTTAAAAACCTCTATTTTGAGGAAGCATAACTTACTATTAAAGGTAGGAGGAAAGCGCAAACTTTGTTCATTGCGCAGCCAATGGTCAAGAGAGCAGTGGTAAAAAACCCGGATTTTACGGTATTTTTCTACGACGAGATACTGCAAAAAGTTCAAAAGTGATCATTTTTCCTAGCTTCTTCAGAAGAGCGAAAAATTGTCTTTTTTGAGAATTTTCAAAATTTTTGCCATTGAAAAGCTGTAAAATTTCACCGTTTTTCTATCACTCAATGTGCAATGTCTATTTTTTGTGTACAAAGCAAAATCGCAGTTATTGGTTCTTGTTTCAAAGTTTTATACGACTTCGAAAGGCCACAATGACTGGCCAAGTTTGTAATTGAATCTCTCATCTCGGAACTTTTGCAAAATTCTGCTTTAAAGATTTTTATAGCAGAAAGTTTCGCGATTGTTAGGCATATTTTTTGAAAATAAAATCTTTTGTTCTCATGGAATTAGAGCAAAAAGAATGAAAGGAAAATTTTTTAAATTTTAGTCTCTCATATTCGGAAGCGTGGAATTCGGTATCATACAGAGTGTCACGAAAAAGAAAGGATAAACCAGAAACTAGAAGAAACGCCCTTTCAGATAGCATTGAAATTTTTGGGGAAGATTCAGTTTCTTTGAAAAACCAGCGCTTGGGAAAAGAGGTGACAAAAACGTGCATTAATTATGAACAAACCTAATATATAGTCTTTTTGAAATTCTTCGTTTGGAGTACCGTACTTGATAAAGGGCGTCTAGACGGCTGTAGGAGGTTTAAAGGCAGCGTCGCACCAGACCGAGGGTACCTGGCTCTCGTAATGATGTAATAGTAGACCCCCTACCTAAGCGATGACTGAAGTTCGGAGCGAAAAAGGGGGTCTACCAAGCCTGAAATTTGCTCCAAAAGTAAGCCAAATCTTACGGTAGGATCGGGCGAGTGCGAGGTGCATGCAAGGTAGAGACGAAGAGTTTCTGCGGGTCCCTGCACTCATGATGTGTGCGCTATATGCACTCTGCCCTGCAAATCAATATTGCCATGTGGGCGGCGTTCGGCCCTACCGTAAGACTCGGCCCACTTTCGGAGCAAATTTCAGGCTTGATAGACCCTCTTTTTCGCTCCGAACTTCAGTCATCGCTTAGGTAGGGGGTCTACTATCACTCATTACGAGAGCCAGATACCCCCAGTTTGGTGGGATGCTGCCTTTAAGCTTACCAAGACAAAAAACCTCGTACTTTTTTTGGATGGGAGACTAAAACACTTGAATTTACAGCTTTTCAAGATTAAAAAACCCAGTAATTTCTCTAGGTGGGAGTTAGAACAACTTGAAGACCATTAAAACAGCTTTGTTCTTCGCCTTCACTCTTGAGACAAATGCCAAATAAAAAAGAATGAAAGATTTTGTGAATAATACCAGTCTTTTATAAAGTCGTTTTAATCTGTAAAGAAGTTTTATCCTTAATTTGTCAGTTAATTGTGGACTTAAGCTAACAAGACAGGTTTAGATCAGCTTTCAATGCTTTTTGATTGTCCGCTTTGCCATCCACGACCATCGCTGCTGAAGACTTCAGACGTCGTGCGAATGCCATGATTTCCTAAATTATAATTTCATTTAATCTACTTAGTCAAAACACATCTATCTGAGGCTTCATCATCTTCAAGTTGAGAAAGAAGATTTGATTTCGAATTGGATCACAACCCTGCATTTATAAGAACTGACAAGAACTAAAATAACGTTTGCCCTCCATCAAAAACGTCGAAAATATGTTTATGAACTGCGCTACTGCAACTTGTGTTTATGAACTGCGCTACTGCAAACTGCAACTTTGAAAACTTTTTTTTGTCTCTTAGTCAGTGACTTGAGCAGCAGCTCACTCATGGCTGACAGCGCTATCATTCCGGGGCAACTGCGGGAGTCGTGAATTGTATTAATATTGCTGCTATCTATGTCTTCCCAATGCAGGCTAGCGTAAATAATAATGGAGATTTTGAAAGGTGCGAAATAGTGCCATCCTCTGCTGGTTGATTTTAGCATTATCTAGGAACGATTGCCATCTTTCTCATGCTCGATTTTATCCTTTTAGATGGGCAACATTTACTTTTTTTCACATTATTTTTACTCGTTAGACAGTACATTTGCCAAATTCCGTTCAAACAATCAAAGATTTACTGATGATTCCTCATATTAGAAATTGTGTACTCAAGGTAGCAAGTTCATTAATGACTTCTGCGTTTTCTTGAAAAATCGAAACTTGCCGTTTTTTTTCTTGATTTTTGTTAGCGGGCGGTTTCAAAACTCTTTTTATTTCAGCATAACCGCGCAACAATTCTTCATTCTGATATGAATTTAAGTTACTATTTAACAAAGCAAGCTCTATAAGTCGGCTTCCAAACACTCATCAAAACTTCATCCTCACAAAATCAAAAGCTAAAGTCTGGAATTCTTTAACAACCTCAAATCGCTTCTCCATCTCAAAGATATGTTACGGATCTCTTAGCTGCTCATGCATATATTCTCCAAATGAGACATGTGAGATTGGTGCGAAAGGTAATGCATGAGTTTATGCGTGATTTAACTTTCAGATCCTGGCCTTGATCTAATATTTTGTCACCAAACATGAAAAGGTTAGCGTTTTACGATAGATGTTTAAACGCAAACTTTTATTGGTTAGCCTTGGAGACTATAAATTTTGCAATTTTGAGTCAGGTCTATGAAAACTGCATCATGGCTAATGATCTTGAGAAAGCTATCGAGTTTTTAGCTGGCTTTAGCTCGCATGATACAAGAACAAAAATTGTTGAAATGTCAAATCACTTAGAAAAAATTCTTCACTACAAATTTTTGCGAAAACACACTTCAAAGCACACAGACTTCCAGTGCTTGAGATTTTATGTAAAATTGCAACCTGCTGCAATGTTGCATGACTAATGTTGTACTGAAAAATCACAGATATGGGTAAGCTGGTGTCATTGCAGATTTTTGCGACCACACTATAGATGTCCGTACGAATCGCCCAGCTGAACACCCGAGAGCGCGTCTCTCGAAGGCTAAGATTGGCATTGGCGCGCATGAGTCATCATAATGCCCGCACCCGGTAGCCACGTTGCAGGCACGCCCGCGGGGCCGGTAGTAATCTACCCTACCTGGCGGCATCAAAGATGCCGCCAAGTTGGCACACATCAACGGAAAGTTGCCATCTTCGGCGGCAGCTCGCGGAGTAATTCTAGGTTTTGATAATCTTACTTAACCTTAGTACGCAATATTTCGCACATTAATTTTTGATGATCCACACAGCCGCAAAACTGGTGCCTCGCGCGGGGTCGAACCTAAGTGCGTTAACTTCAAGTGCCACCACGTTAACCATTCGACCATTCGGTCAATCATTGACGGTTGCACCAGCAATAGGAGGAACGCAGTGGTAAGTGGCCGCCTGTAAGAGGGCTCGATACATTGCGTGAGAGACTTTGACCTGAAAGAACAGCTGATTGATATGAGCGAGAGAGGGCGAAATCGGTGCAAACGAGATTTGGAAGGGATTTTCAAAAAAGATGGTGTTCTTTATGGTTCTCAGGCATTACTAGATTTTTTCTCTGTAAGAAAATCGTCGTTTCAAAAAAGAAAAACTCACATAATGAGAAAAATGATAGTTTCTTGATGGAAAGTAGAATTTTTCGATTTTTTCGCCCGACGTAAATTGTGTGATATGCCGCACTACCCAAACTTGCAGACGGCGCCAGCAAGGTGCCACCACCTCGACATGGTAGGGGCACGTCAGGATGGTGGCACCTTGATCTCTCAAAAGAGCACGCTATTTTTCGTGCTCTCTGACCTGGCGGCATCTCTCAGCGCTGAAATTTCGACGAGATGCCGCCAGGTCAGAGAAGCTGCCGCCAGCACCTCCTGCCTCTACAAATCTGTTTAGGGAGGTTTTTAGCACCCTCAGTTGCCAGGTAAGGTTCCCTAAGGTCACTATGACCTCCTCGACCAAAAATACGTGTTAAAAGGGTTGGGAGGGCACAGACTTGAGGTCGGAGTTCGCGCCGACTTCACGTATAGATGACGCCGACCTAACGGCGAAACATGCCGCCAGGTCAGGGGGATTACTACCGGCCCTGGAAGTCCAGCCTACAGCGATATGGGCGATTTCACGCAATCGACCTCATTAGTTGTCGTGAAACGACAGACGATACACAACCAATTACTCTACGATATACAAGTAATCAATGAGCTGAACCCTTGTATTGTGGTTATGTTTATTTTTAAAAATATGCTTTGCGCGCCTGTTTCTCAGCATCACATAAGATGATAACCGAGTTAACTTCAAGGAATCCTCGAGCGCAGCGAGAAGTTGCTCCATCATTTCTCTTAGAATGTTTCACATTTCTTTCTTATCTCATGCCTTAATCTAGATTTCTGATATATGAATCGTTGAAATAGCAATATTCTTCTACTGAGATTTTTTCAAGGCCAGTAGAAGAACTAAAAGGCAAAATCAAGTATTGTGAGCAGCTTTCAGACGAATGCCTGATTTTCTTTGCTTGTCATAGGATGGGATTGGCTTGATAAGGAAGTTTACTACTGAAATCCACAAAAATCAAAAGTGGCTTGAATTTGGTGAGACAAGGTATGAAATTTTCTCGTTTTTTTGGATCTGCCGTTAAGACTCTTATGACAGTCGCCGATTAGTGGTTGATCAACACAGATCTTCTCTGAATCCTATAGTGATTTTTCATTATTTTATACCATTGCAAGTTATGCTCGAAATTCTTCGTAGCCTTATTAGGTTGTTGCATAAGTTATCCAATTTGAATTTTGAGGTCAAAATGTCATAACTTCTTTCGAAGTCAACTTTTTTCCAAGATCTTAATCTTCTTATATTGAGCAGCTCCCTGGCTATCAAATACATATTGAAACCTGCGAAAATTCATATTAAGGAAGAAGCAAGAAATTAAAAACTTTACAGCGTTTTTCTTCTAACCTGCCTTTTTTGGCAGGGCAATGCTCCCTTATGAAAATTAATAGGCATCTTGAATTTTTCGGAGATTATTTTGCACCATAAAAGAGCCCGTAGTCTGCGTTGCCGGAAGATTTTTTCAACCGAACAAATTAGCCACTTAGTGACCTCGCTTTAGCGCATGTGTGCATGCCTATTTACGAATTATGAAAATTTTACAATTGACGTGAGCGCCGAAGAAAATTGGTGGATGGTTTTTCCTAGCCCTTGCATTACTCTAGCATTTTCAAGTTGAAGTCGTCGTTTACTTTTATTCGCAGAAAGTTATAGCTTGTAAAACATCTATACAGAAAGTTAATGTTTGACAATAAATTTTACTAGCAAGACGTTTTCTTTATGAAACTGAACTTGTGCGTATGCTTACTACACCCTCCGCAACCAATTAAAGAACTTGATTTGAAGCATTGTGGAGATTTCCTCGCAAGAACTCATTTTTAGGTGAGAACGTACCTCGACCACTTGGAGGTTTTAGGCCTGCAATCTCCTTACACTAAGAAATTTATTGAAATTTGATATGGTTTAGAAAGCGCAAGAAAAACACTTATACTAACAATATCGCATTAGATATGAAATTGTCTTAGAACAGCTGCTTCAAACAAAAGGGAAAAAATCGAAGAGAACTTATGCAACAACCTAATACAATGCTGAATATTTTTTCTAAAGTTTTTTTTCAAAGCGCTTGCAGCAATAAATAATGTAAACCTTTTACATCTTGGTTACTTTGGATTATTTGATCAGCGGGACTTTGAGCAAGTAGAATGACGGATGAAGAATACCGGCGCTTGCTCAAAAACAATTGAGCGGTTCAGTCAAACTAAATCCGCTCTTTACGATTGCTGCGGCGGCCGCTAGTGCAATCTTCGGCTTCACGACCGCAACAGCTGCAGCCGTCGCTAAAGCGCTTCAATTTTTGGTTGTTTGCTGCTGTAAATCCTGATATTTAAAGTGCTTTTTCTTCTTCTCTAGCTTCATTTATTTATTTATTTATTTATTCATACGCACTTAGGCGTGCTATCAATCTAACAAAACAGCTAACATGAGGATACTAAGTAGAGCCGCGATGAAAATGAAGTAGTAAACACAAAATAAAACAGAAAAAAAAACCACCGAATATCTTTTTCTGACCGGCACATAAAGATACAACATATGGGTGGGACCAGAAATAAGCAGAAAGGACATACTACCGAGTAGTGTAAATTCTAGACTAAAGAATTTACATGTGTGTACAATTATGTGCTAATAAGTTACGGATTGTATAATGGTCGTCTTTCACATTTCACGGTTTAAAAAGCTAGCGGCATATTATGATGACCGCTCTGAACACATTGAAAAATTTTGCGCTAAAGGATTGTGTTGCTCCTTACTCAAAGAAATGTGTAGGAGAGCTAGCATTTTGCGACACACAATGGTGTGGTCGAGCTGCTTGAAAGAAAGGTCAGAAAAAGATTTGTCTTCACTTGTAAAATTTTATCGGCTTGGAAGTGCCCTCTCGGAAAAATTCCCTTTAATTCCTGTTTTGTAGCAGTTCGATGTTCGTAATATTGCCACAATCTATATTTGGGAAATTCGAAATTTTTCTCGAATATTCGAATATCGAATATATTCGAGAATTGAAAATTTCGAATATTCGAATATCGAATAATATTCGAATATCGAAATTCTCGAATATTCGACTATCGAATTTTATTCGAAAATTGAAATTTTCGAATCTTCGACTGTCGAATATTATTCGAAAATCGGAAATTTCGAATATTCGACCATCGAATATTATTCGAAAATGAAAATTTCGAATCGAATAATATTCGAATATCGAATATCATTCGTTATTCGAATTTCGAATATTATTCGGTTCTCGAATGTTATTCGATTCTCGAATACTGACCGAATGATTTACGTCATTGAGACTGCCTATGAAAGGCCAAAACACTAAGGATAAATTGTTTCATGTAATTGCTAAGAATGGACACATTCTTATGGTACAATTTACGATGGAAAAACGGTTTAGTCGTGAACTGAAGAGACTTAGGAACTCAAAAGCTACTCCTGTGACGGTTGTAAAGAGATTTTTCGTACTTCAAAGAAGATTATATACCCTCACTGATAGTTGCGATTGATATACAGCGGTCCCAACAGTATGTAGATCTGTAGGCTGACATCAATCTAGAGTATGGGGCGATTTGTCAATCGCTTTTCACTGTTTCAAAATTACCCTAAGACTGAAGCAGGTTTCAAAACATCAAGAGCCATTTCCCCAAGAAAAAGAATCAGAAGGGCTGAAAGTCTTGCTTTAGATTTCTAAAGACACTCACTTTATGTAGAATTTGCACTCGACCGTAATGTTTTTTTTTTCAAAACTTACGCCAGGTATCCTGTGTCCCCCAGAAAAGTTCCCATGTGAGCCAGCGTGCGTATGTGGTGCGACGCTGCCTTTCGCTCTTTTTGACATGTTTCTCCTGAGATTTCAACGGAACTGCCCAAGGTTAACACGTTCAAAAGTGCGAAAGGCAGCGACATGACGTGGTATCTATGGGAAATGTGCTGGGGAACAAACGATACACCGTAACAAGTGTTTTGCACCGCCTTTCGAAAATGTGATTGCCATTTAAAAAGCTTGAAAACTCGTGCGTAGTAAAATCAGCATACGTAAAATGCTGCACAGATTTTAGAACTTTTTTGGGGACAATTTTTTTTGAATGTCTTATTTTGCAGCTGGTCTATAAGCTGGAGTTCCCTACTGTGATAATCACTATAAGAAAAACATGGGTGATTCGTTTTCTGCTGTATTCATAAGCTGAAGCCATCCCTACTGGATGTTACCCAGAAATTGGCAAAAGACTTTGAGAGGTATTAGCGATCAAACTGTGTAGATACTTTTGAAACATCCCGTATACGCTATGCATATCGAATTCTCGAATATTCGGTGCTTCGAATAGCCAATTCTTATCGAATTTCCGAATATTCGGTGCTCGACGAATATTCGAATATTTGATGGACATCGAATGATCGAATGAATGACCCCCGAATATTCGACTATCGAATAATATTAGAAATTCAAAATTTTCGAATATTCGACTTTCGAATAATATTCGAAAATGAAGATTTTCGAATATTCGACTACCGAATATATTCGAAAACTGAAAATTACGAGTATTCGACTTTCGAATTTTATTCGAAATCTCAGATTTTCGAATATTCGACTTTTCGAATCATTCGCATTCGAATGATTTATTCGAATGATCGAATAATTATTCGATTCGGTCCCAAGTATACCACACTCGCATAACTGTAGTACTACAAAACGCTTCTCTCCGAGGTGGCCATCGGAGTAAATTATATGCATCACCGTAAAAGAATGCGTTGTAGCTAGTGATTGCAAAACTCGCACTACTTTTTCAACTCATTCCGGACGAGAGCTCTAGATGTAATTTCTTCAAAAGTCACTTATCTGCATTGCACAGAGCAGAGGCAATGATATGAATGTGTTTATGCTCAAGATTAGATTTTTGACCGGGGAATCCGTTTATGATGGAAAAATTCAGAACTTATGCGAACTACAAAAATATATGCTCCAAACAATCTTAGATCGTCTGGTGCCGTCTGGAAACGGACTAGTTTTGCATTACTTCACATAAGTTTACAGAAATCTCTACATAGTTCTTCTGTAAATGATATCCTATGCCTACAATTCATATTTGATATCATATGCTTGTCTCTACGCTGTAAACAAGCAATTCCTCAACTTTGCTTTGCTTTCAAATCGCGTGTTTTTCGCAAGACACGATGGAGCTCGTTTATCACGTAATAACCTGTCTTCAAAAAATGTGCTTGACTCAACAAGAAAAGGTTCCCGAGTTAGCTCGGCCAATCCGAATGAGGCATAATGAAGTGCTGCGAACGCTGTTCCAAATCTGTTGTTTCTATCTGCGAAGCGGTTCTCTAGAAGGGGTTTTGGGGGTGCTTCCTTCCGGGGTTAAGACGACGCCCTTCAGCATGAGCGGAATGTGCATACTCTCTGAGCAAACCTTCATGTAAGACAAATTAAATGGCTTTATGGTCTCTAAATGAGGTCCACGAATCATGAGATCCATTGTATACTCTTCTACATCGCACGTAGGCAAATATGGGCATGTTGCCTACGAAGGGCGCCTCGACCCCAAGGGAAGCATCCCCCATAACTCCTCCTGCAGAATCGTTCAGCAGTTAGAAACGACAAATTCGGAATCAGCGTTTCAAGCACTTTACAACGATTTATGCCCCATCCAGATTGGCCGAGCTGACTTAGGAATATTTTCCTGTCAATGATCGCTTTTTGGCAACAGGAATGTGTTGAATTGTCTTGAACACTGTATGTGCAGTTTCCTCTCCATACTTCGCTAGTAATGCATGTATATAATTTTTTGGGGCTCCGCCCAGAACACCGTAAAAACGATATCCCCTTCGCTTTTCGTCCAAAAACGAAGTCCAACCTGCTTACGTACAGTTTGTGCAGGTCCCTGTGCAGGTCCCTCGACATTGCTTGTCATGTCAGAGTACGTCACCGGTCAACTCGTGGGTGAGCGGAGCGCAAAAAGAAATTTAGATCCGTTATCTCCATTTCATGCAACATCAAGGGATTGGACCAGCGCGGTTGGTCTACTTTTAGGGCCTGCTAGTAGGATGAGTAGTCATATAAGGAAAATAGATTTTAGATGGACGATGCCTTTGAGCTCATACATACTGAGCGTTCGATTAGTTACGTGCCTGAGATGTAGAACCGTTATAGATCGACTTGCAGTTCTATTGCATTATCGAGGAATTATGAAGAAACTAAGCTCTCACTATAAAACCCTGTATAATGCTTGTCAGCAACGTTCAAATCAAAAGCGAACTTAGCTCAAGCTTACATGAAATAATCACTTCGACGCTTGTACACTTTCGGCCGGGTAACGTTTGAGTAATAAACCGCACTTTGATCTTTTGCAAAATTATAAAACCCTGTATAATGCTTGTCAGCAACGTTCAAATCAAAAGCGAACTTAGCTCAAGCTTACATGAAATAATCACTTCGACGCTTGTACACTTTCGGCCGGGTAACGTTTAAGTAATAAACCGCACTTTGATCTTTTGCAAAAAAAGCAAGCCACCAGCCAAATGTTGACATGGTTGCAGAGATCAAAAAAGATCGACATATCTGGGATGACAAGTACAGGTCCATAGCCTCTTGATAATTCGAAACAATCACAGCCTAAAAAGCATATGCCGTTCATACTAACAATTACTATAGAATGGTCAATTGACTCACATCGTTCTTCCATCCACCATCTTTTATAATAACTTGTGACATATTGATCATGACTTGCTGATCATCTCCAAAAAGTAAAAAGCTTGACATGTTCTAAAAAAATGTATAGCGACCATTCCGCCGTTTGCTTTCACCTTCTTCTTAGCCAGTGCATTGACAGCTTTCACAGTTTTGTTTACGTCAGTGTGCCATTTATGTCTAATGAAGTCCGTCGTTCGGACGTGTAGGCACATTGAGTCAGAATGCCTGAATAGGGAATTCAATCAAAAGAGTAATACAATTAGTCATTTTCTACCTTTGCAAAGAGTGTGTTATGATGCTTCCATTTGATTTCATTTCTTCTGAGAATTGCAGAACAGCACGTAGTTCAGCAGCATAGTCCTCAAAATACCTGACATTCTGGGCAAGAATAAAGTCCAGCAACAAATACTGATCGGCAAAATTTTTCAGCCTTAAGGTCAATTCTGCCAGCTTAGAACAAGAACATCCATGCTAAAGACACAAACCTTGATGGATCAGCGTAAGAGTTATTCTCTCTCACGAATTTTACAACTCTTTGCTTGGTTCCATTCTGCAAATGCTGGTTTTTAGTAATCAATTTAATTGTCCCACTTCTCTATACTTTGTATTCTTCAGTGAGACGGTCACGTGATCAGTACATATTCAAAATAAAGGACAACGTACCTTCGCAAGAACGTAGGTTCTGTTTAAAAGAGGAAAAACTCTTTCTAAGTAAGTTAGGTACTTCTCGACGTGTGCTCTATGCTCTTCGAATGGCAAGTAATGTATCCTGTCTATAGTCCTAGCAATGCCGTATCCAGAAACCAGGTGGAAAAGCTTAAGAATAACATATTTTAGATTTAAATAGGTCTACCATTTATAAAAACGGGTAAAATTTTCCTAAGCGAGAAGGAGAAGGAGTGCAAAAGCACCGATTACGCAAAAAAAATTTGGGGTCTTACAAAGTTATCTCGATTTCTGCAGGATGATTATTTTGAAAATTTGCAAAATAAGAAAATAAGAAAAATTTCCCTGGATAGTTTCACGCTCATGCAAGTTTTCAATGCCTCCGAAATTTTATTTTGAAGCCAAATTTCAGATTAATGAGTGCTTCAGAAAATAGACCTAAGCCCTAAGAAACTTTTCATACTTCTTTCTCAGCCATCATTCAAATACGCACACAATCCTCCACTAAATTATTGGCCGAAAATCGGCAGACACAATCGCTCGCTCATTATTGCGTATAGTTCTAATCTACACACCTCCTTCAAAAGTAGACGCATGAAAATCTATGATTCATTGAAAAAATCAACCTACAAAAAATTTATAAGAGGCTCGTTGATTCTACCCATGCTTGGCTTCTAGAATAGCTTTGAGAAATTTTTAACGCACATGCACATCACAGTGTGTCTTTATATGATAACCAAGTGGGAGGTTTGCAGGATATTAAGAAAAATTTATTTTTTTGTTTTTTTCTAGCTATTGTTTTCTCTCTCAAATAGCAACACATGCTATTCATTATTTACTCTGCGGCTGCTGAAAAACGCTTACTAACTTTGAAAGAATCACAAAAGGCCTTTTCTTCGAAATTGGTTCGAATAAAAAGAATGTCGCCTTACTTGTCTTTCTATATCAGCGCTACAAGATGGACTTTACGAATGTGTGAAAGGTGCTCTTAAGTTTAAGAAAGCCTTGAACTCATGCAACAAGTTTAATCCACGTGAGGAATTCAGCCGACAAATCTTTGCGAAGCAGAACGCGTCAGACCTTAACACGTTCCGGACGGCGAAATCGCGCGCGGCAAAAAAGAGTATACTTTCAGCTGTTAGCCAACAAAGAGACCTTACTTTGCAAATTGTGGGCTACATCTGTAGTCAGCATATCAGCTAAGCTTCATACCCAAAGTTCTGAATGAATTCAAAGTGCTTGAATTTTGTCGCTTGAAAGGGACTTTTGTGCTTTCTTGAAGGATGGGAACAAGCTCACTTCAAGTAGTATTCAAAAGTATCTATGTTGTACATGGTACACATCATTATTGGAAACACGGTTTTCAACTTTGAAATCGGAGGAGGGAAAAGTTGCGACGTAGCACGCGTCGTTCGCGTTGCCGCACTTTGTTGCAACTGTTGTTCGATTTGTCCTCATATCTCCTATAGGCCGTCCGCGCAGGGCGCGGAGAGTGCGCAAGGTGTGTATTGCGCGTCACTCCTCTTTCCCCGTGCACTCTCGCCGCCTGTTTTTCTCTGCGCTTCTTCTATCTTCGACGGACGCAACAGCGTTGCTCTCCGCGCGCGGCGCGGACGGCCCATAAACATCTATCAAAGGAGGAGAGGGAGCTGCATCGATTGACACCCTAGATAATTGTCGTCTGATGTTCCATGAGGATTGGGGTGTCAAATATGGAAATCATTAGCATCGTATAAATATTCTCAAAAATTCTAAGAGCCAGCTGATGTCAGAAACTTTCATAACATTGCACTTTGTTTACTCTACTCAACTGTCTGTAAGTACTTTCAGAATCCAAAACAAAAGTTCAAAAAAAAAATAGCAAAAGTTAGGGTAGGTATAAAAACCATGGTTGAAGATTCTACGATTTTCCAAGCGAACATCAAAGGAATCCGGATAGAAGCATTACCGCTGGAAATAGGATCAAAATTTGCATGGAATCCTTATCAAAGAGTTTGTCTATCTTTATGAATGATTTGAGGATAGGTCCAAAAAGGCAACTTTTAGATCCGCCTAATATATAAAATTTATTATCTTGGATGTCTTTAGGCTGCAAACAAGCTTTTTTTTCTGTTGAGAACTTGTAGCCTTGAGCTGGGAAGTTTTTCATGATGCATTGATGTCTTCTTCAACATCAAAAATCATGCAGTACAACTCGTAACTTACAACATGACTTACATGATAAAAAATGATTTTCTGGTTTCTACCTTGAAGTTGAGCTGACAAAATGTTCCCTATTTGGGTGTTAAGAGGAGCAAAGTATTTGTCTGGTAACAGGCTCGCACTTGTGCTCACGTTTTGTAGACTTTCATTAGTCAAAACTGCCCTATGCCCAGATGTATAAGCCGCACTTTTTCAAATTTTTCCACAAGCTGCTCAACCGCGTCATTGTGTTTCGAAAAGCGATTCTTAAGCCGCACGATTCTTTCAGGCAAGACGCAGCACGGCGTAGGGTCCTTTGGTTGCCAGTCCTTTGATGTGTTCTGGCTGGTCGATGTAAGCTAGGACCACCCCGCGACTTTTACACCTAAAAATAGGATAATAAGGGAGGTATCTGTTTCAAACGCCAATTCCGTTTATGCTATTCCTAGCTGCGGCGCACCACTCAAAGCGAATTATGAGCTGCTGTGCAAGATGGGCATACTACTCAGCATGGGAATACTGCTTGTAAATAGGAATCTGCCCGAAAAATGTGCTGGGAATCGAAATAACACCAAATTGAATCTTTTGTCACTGACAAGAGGCTCAATGCAAGTTTTAAGACACCTCGATGATAATGTTGTGTTGCTAGTGAGTCGCTTAGCATGCAAATATTTTACAGAAAAAAAATTTAGTAACGCGGTTCAAAATAACTCGCCGCAGAGAGATAGCGTAATTGGAATCAGCGTTCAAAAAAATTTAAAATACATACTTTTTTTCGAAAGGCTGAGCTAAGTTAGGTGCCTTCCCTTGTTGAAAAAAATATCAGATTTCATACAAGCATACGCTGACGTCCTCCCGCAAAAATCCCCATTTACAACGTTCTTTCTGGTAGCGACCATTTATTAGGCTGTAATATAAGCCTTGTTACACTTTAACTGCTCACGGCAAAAAGTCGCATACATCACAATTCTAATAGGGCTTCGAAGTACCATTTTATAGAGCAAAGCAAGCTTTACATACATGCGTTATTCGTCCTCAGAGAGACTTAGTGATTGGAAAAACTGAATGCGTTGAAGACATCGAAGAAGCCTGATGCTATTGTCTACGCTGATAACTCTGTGTCGCAATTGTGGTGCTCCAAATCTTATACTCGAGAAAACTGAATGCGTTGGAGATGAAGTTGAAGACATCGAGGAAGCCTGATGCTATTGTCTACGCTGATAACCCTGTGTCGCAGTTGTGGTGCTCCAAATCTTATACTCGAGAAAACTGAATGCGTTGAAGATGAAGTTGAAGACATCGAGGAAGCCTGATGCTATTGTCTACGCTGATAACCTTGTGTCGCAATTGTGGTGCTCCAAATCTTATACTCGCTGCTGTCTGTGCATCTCATTTCGATTATGTTATTGTAATTGTTATTGTAAAGGCTGCTTGAGAAGATCAAGTGACATTTGTTAATAAATCTCATGACGTAAGACTGGGTTTTACTAGCAGAAAAGTAGCAAATGTGAGAAATGGGACCCAAAGAGACCAAGGGCTAAGTGAAAAGGAAGACTTGAGAGAGGACAAAGAGGACGCAAAAAATTGTTAGTAAGGGCGTAGGCCGCGTGCTTTGAACGCGATCGGGACATTATGGTGTCTTCCGCTGGTGTCCCGATTTTGTCCGGAATGTGTCCGTCGGGACACCTGTTTTTTCTTTAATTCAGAAACAAAATCAGGACACCTGATTTTGTCCCGACACCGTTGCGCAGGCATTCCGTGACGACACCCCATTTTATCCTGCACGACTCAACCGCGAAAGTCTTAGTCGTGCTGTTCAACGGCATCGCTTATGCGACGTCGCGCACGCGGCAATTAGCGGCGGCGCGGCGTAGCGCGCGCGAACTCTGCTGTGCGTTGAGGCTTATGAGAATTACTCCCCAGTGAATCAGATGTATAAAGTAATAAGCATGATTCAACCTTCTTTTGCTTGCACTTGGAATCTTTTTTCGGGGCTCGGCCCTGGACCCCGCAAAAACGATTTTCCTCTTGCTTTTCCCACCAAAAACGATTTCCAGCTTGTCATTTGCCCACCTCGTGCCGGGCCCTGGGTGCAAACCTACGGTAGGTCGAAGCTGGTGCGAACTTTCGCATGGTGTCTTGTAGAGCTTCCACTTCTCTTCTCATCCTTGCAAACGAACGGTCGGCTAGCTCTTAGCTCAAACTTATACCATCCACCAGGGATAGGATTAAAAAGGTAGAAGAAACCGTGGCTGGTCCACCCCGTCTTCTGAGTCGAGATGTAATGGATCAAGATCGCGACGTCATAAGAATGCGCTGCTTGGCGCAAGCAAGAATGGATTTTTGTTATCGAAGCGATCGAGTTCGAAGCAGTGTAACTCAAGCACTCATCGCGGTATCCTTCATATAACCGCTGAAAACGAATAATGATGTATGTAGAGTTGCTTTGCTCTATAGAATGGTACTTCGAAGCCCTATTGGAATTGTGATGTATACGACTTTTTGCCGTGAGAAGTTAAAGTGTAACAAGGCTTATACAGGGTGTCCCAAAAAAATGTATCGAGCGTTTGATCGTTAATATTTGTCTTCTAAAAAAGTCTTTTCCCTTGCTTCAGGTACCAACCTGTAGAGCTGACTTCAACTTAGATTTGCATTATAGAACGAATCACTCATTTCTCTTCATTACTGTAGGATTACGGTAGAAACTTCAAAAAGGGTTTTAAGCAATGATAGGCCATATATTGCCTCACAAAAGAAACAAAACAGCCTTGAAACTTTTACACTAGGTTAATTAGAGTTGCTGATTATAACTGTAAAGTTCCCAACTTGTTATGATCTTTATTGAAGAGTTATACCAGGTAAGAGGTAGCGGCCATTTTTTCAATGTTCTTAAAAAGTGCGGTTAAACCGTTTAGAAAGCTTCGTAATCTTGTGAATAGTTGAGTATTGAACTCAGCGTCCATAAAAACCCGATTACACATGTTTTCACACTTTTTTGAAAATTTTTGAAAAGGCAGCTTTTTCCACATTGACACCATATGCTTCAAGTTTCTACCGTAATCCTACAGTAATGAAGAGAGATGGGTGATTCGTTTTATAATGCAAATCTAAGCTGAAGCCAGCTCTACAAAACGGAATCTGAAGCAAGGCAAAAGACTTCTTGGGAGGAGAGATATTAACGATCAAACGTTTGATACATTTTTTTGGGACACCCTGTATTACAACCTAATAAATGGTCGCTACCAGAAAGAACGTTGTAAATGAAAGGGATTTTAGAAGAGGACGTCAGCGTATGCTCGTATAAAATCTGATATTATTTCCAACAAGGGAAGGCACCTAACTTAGCTCAGCCTTTCGGAAGAAAAGTATGTATTTTGAATTTTTTTTGAACGCTGATTCCAAGTACGCTATCTCTCTGCGGCGAGTTGTTTTGAACCGCGTTACTGAATTTTTTTTCTGTAAAATATTTGCATGCTAAGCGACTCACTAGCATCACAACATTATCATCGAGGTGTTTTAAAACTTGTATTGAGAATCTTGCCAGGGACAAAAGATTCGAGGTGTTATTTCGATTCCCAGCACATTTTTCGGGCAGATTTCTATTTACAAGCAGTATTCCCATGCTGAGTAGTATGCCCATTTTGCACAGCAGCTCATAATTCGCTTTGAGTGGTGCGCCGCAGCTAGGAATAGCATAAACGGAATTAGCGTTAGAAACAGATACCTCCCTTATTATCCTATTTTTAGGTGTAAAAGTCGCGGGGTGGTCCTAGCTTACACCGACCAGCCAGAACACATCAAAGGACTGGCAACCAAAGGACCCTACGCCGTGCTGCGTTTTGCCTGAAAGAATCGTGCGGCTTAAGAATCGCTTTTCGAAACACAATGACGCGGTTGAGCAGCTTGTGGAAAAATTTGAAAAAGTGCGGCTTATACATCTGGGCATAGGGCAGTTTTGACTAATGAAAGTCTACAAAACGTGAGCACAAGTGCGAGCCTGTTACCAGACAAATACTTTGCTCCTCTTAACACCCAAATAGGGAACATTTTGTCAGCTCAACTTCAAGGTAGAAACCAGAAAATCATTTTTTATCATGTAAGTCATGTTGTAAGTTACGAGTTGTACTGCATGATTTTTGATGTTGAAGAAGACATCAATGCATCATGAAAAACTTCCCAGCTCAAGGCTACAAGTTCTCAACAGAAAAAAAAGCTTGTTTGCAGCCTAAAGACATCCAAGATAATAAATTTTATATATTAGGCGGATCTAAAAGTTGCCTTTTTGGACCTATCCTCAAATCATTCATAAAGATAGACAAACTCTTTGATAAGGATTCCATGCAAATTTTGATCCTATTTCCAGCGGTAATGCTTCTATCCGGATTCCTTTGATGTTCGCTTGGAAAATCGTAGAATCTTCAACCATGGTTTTTATACCTACCCTAACTTTTGCTATTTTTTTTGAACTTTTGTTTTGGATTCTGAAAGTACTTACAGACAGTTGAGTAGAGTAAACAAAGTGCAATGTTATGAAAGTTTCTGACATCAGCTGGCTCTTAGAATTTTTGAGAATATTTATACGATGCTAATGATTTCCATATTTGACACCCCAATCCTCATGGAACATCAGACGACAATTATCTAGGGTGTCAATCGATGCAGCTCCCTCTCCTCCTTTGCTAGAGTTTTTCTTTTCTGACTCGTAAAGGCCTCGAGGAAAAAAACTGCCATAATATTAGTTTTGTGATGTGTCCCAGGCTGCATTCAAAAATTTCAAAAATTAATCTTTCGAGAAGGTAAAGACTCATTTTTTTTTCTGGATTAGCGTTTAATCGTAATCGATTTTTAGAAGTTTTAATTTGCGAAGATTTCATGATGATAAAGCGCTTATAAATTTTGCGACTTCGCAAATGTGAAGATTTTTGGAAAACTTGTTTAAAAGTACTGGAAAGCCATGTATCGATACCAAGGAGTTGGGTATTATAGCATTTTTGGTTTATTCTATCCAATTGTTGAAGCGTCTCCAAAAGCTCAGAACGAAAATCGTAAAAGAGCTAAAGTTAGGGTACGTAAAATGCATGGTTCGGAGATTGTGGCAGTTATTCGAAAGAACATTGAAGAATACAAACAAGTACGTTACGGATGGAAAGAGGAAGAAATTCTGCATGGAACATATTTAGAATGTTTGTTTACCTTTATAACGAATGATTTAGCATGAGTCTAAAAAACGGCACGAAATTTCGGACCCTCCTAGTAAAAAGCTGAATGTCTGTTTGTATATGTGTCAGTCTGTCTGTCTGTATGTAATAGAAATTTTTATATCTGAATTGATCTGGATCAAACTAGGCACGGCTCTTGGGCCATTAATAAACAAGTACAACGAACTATAACTTAGCTACGAGGAAAACCTTCGGTTTGACCCCTCAGCAGGGTAAGCTTCGATCAGTACTTGAGCTCTATTCGGTTGATATTTGAGGGGAGGTCTGGCTCTCTTCTGACCAACTCGTTCCAACTCCCGTAAGCCTCTTCTGCTCACGGCTCCCCTTTTCCCACCTTTTTTCTACCCTGCTGTATGGTCAAATGGTCTTCCTTTCCCGCCACCAAATATTAGTAAATAGGTGATCCTTTCCATCCAACATTATCGATTTTATCGATTTCTTGCAAGTTTTGAGCTTTGGTGCTGGGAGTTGGCGCGGGGGGAAAAGGTAAGTGGGCATGCTTATTACAAATACGACCGGGATAGTAAATTGCAACGTGAAAGACACAAAAGGCACAAAAGATTGTACAGTGATAGGTAACCTGACCTTTATCAGGGATCTTTATCATAGGATTTTGACAGAGCCGGGCGGAGCCGAGTAAGCCAGCTATTAGGTTGTCAGGAACTTAATGCAGGTTTTGCATATTCTCACTGTAAAGCGTCATAACTCCTTTGAAATCGCATATTTTGAAATGAGGTAAAAACTATTGTGATCAGCAAGTCTCTTTCTATTTGCTCCATTTCTTTCGTAACTGTAGCTCCAACAAGCAAATTACTGAAAGCCAGAAAGTAAAAAGAAATTTTTTTGACAAGGTCATACTTGGCAAGTTGTGAACTCCTACCGAATATGAGGGTTCAGCCAGAAACTTCTGCAGCTTATAGCCACGGACCAGTACTACATATATAGCTATGCAGAAAATTTTTTAGAAATTTTCCGCGAATGAAAAATTTGCGGAATCAAAATTTTACATTTTTTAATATTTCCTCCACGGCTGCGACTCCGATAATTTTGATTTTTTCATTAGCTCACCAAAAATAAAGCCTGGGAGGTACCAGTTGAAATAATATCTGACGGCACTGGCCTCACTCTTCAAGCACGAGGAGAGACTTTCACGGTTGCTTTCTTTGAAAAAGTTTTCTACGCCATGGAGTGGCCGCGACAATTATTCCTGAGAGTAGAGAAACTGAAGCCTCAGTTTCTCTACTCTCACAATCGTTCAAAAGAAGCCCTGCTATCTATTTTGTAGGTTCAGTCAATATCTTGCTTCAGCTATATTATTATGAAAATATCCCTCTTGCCGATTAAGTTCAAGCCGAAATAGTGCAAAAGGTAAACTTAGTAATTTAAAGCTTCATCTTCGGATGGTTGTAGATTTTGAACAGATGAAGTTGGTTGTAGAAGTAATACATATAAGAGAGAACATGAAGAGCGGCTTCTTTTATATGCGAAATTGGTCGAAAGATGCACATAGACAGCAGAACAATCTTTTTCAAATTGCATTTGCAAAAACCTGCATTAATTTCCAGACAGACAACGTAATAGTTGATGATAAGATAAAATGGAATTGATTTTTCAGGCTGAGTCAAAATTAGTAATTTTAATCAACTGTTTGTAAATCTGAATGCAGAGCAGTCATTAAGCAAAACAGCGTGCAAGTGAGGTTCACGCTATGATTTACTTAATGCTAAACAACAAATGCGCCACATGTAAAGATGAAAAGTCGGGGACTTTGTTGCATAGCCTGTTATAAACCTTAAGTTACCTGATTTCCAAGGCGGCCGATGTTCAAGTGAAGTCCAACATACTTTTTCTGTTCGACGGACGTACGGTCTGAAGTTGCATCCAGTAAACGTAAGGAAGAATGAAAACATCAGCGGGTTCAATTTGTCAATTAAGAATACGTTACTTGTAATTGAGATTGAAGATTTGTTCGATGTGCTTTTGCAAGCAATCGTACTTCGCGTTATTCATGCTATCTAATCATCCATCACACCCAAGATAATAACAGTCACAAGTTTCTCCATTATGGCATGTAAGATATTAAATTGTCAAGCCAGGTAGTTATCTCCTACCTGGCAGCATCATAGATGCCGACAAGTTGGCACTAATCACGGAAAGTTGCCAAATTCGGCGTTACTCACGATTGGTTATAGCCTTTGATAGCTTTATGTTATCCTAGTCGCAATCATATCTGCACAAGTATTTTGGCTATGCAGCCCGCTGTAGAATCTTTACATCGCTCGTTCTAACCTGCACTCATCAAAATCGATAGCGGGCGCGCTACCCAGTAGACCACGAGAGCACATTCTACTTTGAAGACAAAGATAGGAAGGCACAGGCAAGCGACGCTTGCAAGAGGGTATAATCAATTCTACCGTTTGGGTAAGACTTCAACCCTAAAAACAGCTGTCGAGAAATAAACGCAAATTTGTTGGACAAATAAATTCAAAATTGTTGAAAACTTGATAATGGAGGAAAAAGAGACAATGCTCACTAACGTTTAGTGAAGGAATTGATTTATTCTTTATGCGTAAGTGAATTCTATACAAGGGAAACCCTAATAATGGGAAAAAATAACAATTTCAATTAGAAATTTCGGTATTCCTGGCTGAGATGTAAATTATGTGTTATGCCGTAATTCTGAAGAGGCCGCCAGCAAGGTGCCAGCACCTCGACATAGTAGGGGCATGTCGAGATGCCACACCTCGCTCTTTCAAAAGAGCACACCATTTCTCGTGCTCTCTGACCTGCCGGCCGGCAGCTGCCACCTCGCAATTGCCTGCATCTCCTTTTGTGCTGCTCAATATTTTCCCATAGGGAAAATATTGAGCAGCACAAGAGAACTTTACACCTCGACGATGCTTCTCAAAAATCGCCTTGGCATCTTCCTCGAAAAGTCCTAAAAAAGGCTTGATGTGGCTTAGAACTAAAATCTTAGTTCTTGGCGGCGTCAAGTCAAAGTGCCGGCGGCCTAACGGCTAGGTCGGAGGATTACTACCGACCCAAATAATTTTCTTCCCACTCTTCAAACTAATTTTCGAGAATCTCAGAGGCTTTACTAGATATCATGGTCACGGCGTGTGGGCATGGTTAAGCCCTATCCATGAATAAAGCCGCATCCGCGATTCGTGCGTAAAACGTCCCTGCCTGATCCGCTTTGTGGCTAAAAATCCGTTTTGTTCAAATTTCAATGAGTTGGCAATCTTCCAGGTGACAAGCGAGCAGCCGGACAATGTGGTGATCGGGCAGTCAACAGTCTTTAGCAACTCTGCGAAATGACGCAGACATGCCCATACAAGTTTGTTTAATCAGTGTGCGCCATCCCTGCAATTACTCACATTCTGACAAGGGAAGTCTTTAAAATTAAAAAATTATCTTCAAGCTTTCTGTATTCATTTCTACACGATGCTCATGAAAAGAAGAATTTAGGATATTTGAATATTTTTGATAGATTTATCACCCCTCGTTTTTAAAACGTAAAGGCAACAGTGTGCTCCATGTAAGATATACTGCCTAGAGATATGTAGAGAAGAAATCATTCAAAATTTAATTGTGTCTACAACTGCTTAAACTTGTCCGTCATTCTGCGTCTGCGGCACTAGTCATGCTGGTAGGCCCTGCTATGTCCTAAGCGGATCTCAAATTTGGGGTTTTCAAGGAGTTTTTAAATTTTTCGGGAAAGAAAAAAGTTTGCTAGAACTAAGTGAAGCAAGGTGCAACCTGAATTCATATGAGTTTTGAAGGAGTAGACTAAAAGCTTTTCATAACACCTCTGTTGGTAAGCTAGTCAGAAAGCAAGTATTTGAGTAGCATAGATGAATGCAGAGGCTTGCAGTGTATTTCCCACCTTCGCTGAACTTCCTCCATTCAATTTAGCACATTATCTTTTGGAGCATAGTACACTGCGGGCAAAAAAGTCACATTTACGAAACTTTTTGGCGTAAATTTAGTAACTGGACTCCAAAAGTCCAAGTCATGGAGTTCGCTCAAACTTGGTCAAAAGGACCCACTGATGCCAAGATAGTCTTTTCTCAAAGCATCATTTTTTAGAGCTAAGGTATACGATGGCTTAGATAAAACTTTTGCCGAAACTTGGTATAGAAGAATTATTTGAATACGTCATGGAGTCAAAAATCGTAACGGGTAAAACGTTGCACAGCGAGGTAATCTAACTGCTGATGAGTCATCAACAATCAGATAAACTCTCTGCGCAACGTTTTACCCGTTACGATAGTCATCAGCAAGGGGTGTGGCACACAGGGTTGAGCAAGAGGTGTGGCACACAACCGCCAGATAGGACCCCCCCCCCTCTAAGTTCTGCCTCGATACACCCCCCCCCCCTTTTTTTTGCCTGCCGTAAGCATGACATAAAGGTTTATCTATTAGGTTGTCCCGAAAGTTCGTTCGCACCATTTTCAAAAAATCATAACTTCTGTGTATGATAACGATTTTGCACAGTTTAAATTTTATTAGAAAGCGTAAAGCATTTTGTTTTCAAAGGTCCCCTGGTGACTTTCCAGCATGTTCAGATTGCAGAGATAAAAATGAAAGAACGAGAACATCCAAAATTCGGAATTTTTGAGCAAAAATTCTAGAAATTCAGAAACTGTACGATAAAATCTAGAAAAGCCATTATCATAATTTTTCTTATATTTGATTACTAACTGAGTTAAGTTTGTGCTGATCGAGCTCTTCTTTCAAAAGTTATAATTTTTTGAAAAAAAAATGCCAAAAAATTAATTTCTTAAGAATTCTTAGGAAAGTTTTTCGGAATTTTTTTCAAAAAATCATAACTTTTGAAAGAAGAGCTCGATCAGCACAAACTTAACTTATTAAGTAATCAAATATAAGAAAAATTATGATAATGGCCTTTCTGGATTTTATCGCGCAGTTTCTAGATTTTTAGAATTTTTGCTCAAAAATTCCGAATTTCGGATGTTCTCGTTCTTTCATTTTTATCTCTGCAATCTGAACATGCTAGAAAGTCTCCAGGGATTATTGAAAACTACATGCTTTACGCTTTCTATAAAATTTAAATTGCGCAAAATCGTTATGATGCAAGGAAGTTATGATTTTTGAAAATGGTGCGAACGAACTTTCGGGACAACCTAATAGCATGATTAGTAACATGTTTGTGATTATCATGTCAAAAAATCCCTTTAGCAAACTTTGGAGTTTCCTAATCCTGGGCCACCCAAGTAAAGTGGCCATTTTGAAACATGATTAACTATATTTCAAAAGAAAATTATCTACCTCTCCTCAAACTCAATACAAAACCCTACTCCCTATCAGCCTAAACCATAAATTATGATTCGAATAACCTTCAAACAATGGAATTAAGAGCCAGCCAAAATCTTGTTTGACCCATTCGCTAGCAGGGGTTGTCCTTTCAGCAACTATTGCTCAAACAAAGAAAAAACGAATCAGCTCTAATCACTTCTACAGAAATTACGAGATTTTTGCTATCGAACTGTATCTAAGTTGTTCCCTAAACTTCTTTTTAAAGGTAAGTTAATAAGATATGGCACAACACCCAAACAGCTGTGGTGGCCGTAGCTTTTTAGGGGTTGTGCCACACCTCATTAACTTACCTTCAAACCATTCAAATGTCTGCGTTTTTTATATGCTATTGCTCAACCTTGTTCTTTACATAATAAAAAAATCATTTGAAATCATAACTTTTAGTTACAGTGCCTACCTGACTTTGTTAACGAATACTGTCATCGCTAACATCAGCTCACCTTGATAACGACCCCCCCCCCCTCCTCCCCGACTATCAATACGATTCCCCAGATGTGGCATGCCACACCCCACGCTTGACCCTGCCGATGACGAACATGATGCTCTAATTGCAATAACGAACTATTGTAAAGTAAGTCGGTCATGAGTGCAAAGTCTGCAACCTCGCTGGAAATTGATCACGGTTATTACATCATAGTAGTGGGAAAGGGTGATGTTGATGATGATTTATCAATTCAGTATTAATTGCTGTTCACTACATCATTAATGGGTGATTTTAATGCAATTCAACGTCCGCACTCTATATCCTGCAATTTCTACCTTTCATATCAGTAGCAGGTGTCTAGTTGTACCCGATTGATTGCTGATTCATATGCTCTTCCAACAGCATTCCTTAGACCACTGCTTACAACTCTCTAATAGCATACAAACAACATCTTTTGCGCTTTATTTGTGCATTCAGGAATGATATTCACGAAAGTCCTTTCAACATGTTGGCGAGTTATGGGCTTTTCGCTGCGCAAAATTGGCATACTACTGAACATGGGAAGACTGCCTGTAGGTAAAAATCTGAAAGAAAAAGGTGCTGAAATATTGAAAAAACACAAATCCATTTTTTTGCTAAAAAAGCAAAACGCAAGTATATTAGCATTTGGGAAATGATGCCGTGATGCCAGCGAGTCGATGAGTATCCCAATTTTGCCCAGAAAGTCCATAACTCGCTTCGAAATGGTGCTCGGCAGCTAGAAATAGCATAATCGGAATCAGCGTTTGAAGCTGACTCAGAATATTTATGTCTTTTGCCAGAAGGCCAAGCTAAGTTGGGTAGCTTTCCCTGTCAGTCCATGCGGTGCGATAAGATATTGCAGGAATCCATTCATTCCATATGAAAGTGCTTCAGCAAACTTTTCTTCAACTTGCCTCGACCTATTCACTCAATCTTATTTTCGCAAACTCATTTTTACCAAGTGGTCGGTATTTTAACTAGGCTGACCTAACATTACAATGTAGTCACGCGGGTATTTACTTTTTCCCATTTCGTTACTCACAAAATGCCATTTTTATCTATGACTATGCATCTGAATTACTTCGAACTCAATAACAATCCAAGTGATATCCGGGTCTTCGCTTTTTAAGACTGTTTTGGATTTGCATCAAATCAAATTTGTACGCAGAGCTTTCTGCAGAAATTTTGGCTAGCCTTAACTGCAATCTGTGAATCACAATGCTTATATTATAGGAAACCTTTGCGGGAAAACCACGAGTCTACAAAAAGATGACTTAGCAAATGCTCTACTTTAGCTTTCCCTTTCAGCACTAATGTATTAGGTTGGCTCGCAAGTTCTGAGACATTTTAGGCGAGATCTGATATTTCTCGAAACTTAGGGCCGCATGCACTAACATCCCCGCTGGGGAGAGGATCGCAGCTCAGAAGAAATGTTCATATTCTGAAGCTCCAGATATCTAGATTTCATGCTGTCTACCTGTCCGCAAGTATTCCTACTATCCTTCACTATGAACATATTGAACAGGAGCGAGAAGCTGGACAAGTCGCATTTTCCAGCTTTTATATGATCCCTAATGATCTCCGGCGCTTCTCTTCAAAGTCATTTTCTATTCTTTAAAGTTAACGAAAGCCTTCCAAAGTTGTACCAATTATCTAACACAATAGTGCAAAGCATATTGTTGATGAAAATAAATGAGTTTTTGAAAAGTCAAATTTTTCGGTAAATCACAACTTTCGACTTATGGTTCATCGCAAATTTCATGACTCCGATATCACTTGTTCTCATCAGCAACATGCTAGACAGTGTTGGGTTAAATAATCTGCACAGCTTTGGAAAGTTTTCGTTGACTTTGGAGAAAGAAAAATGACTTTAAAGAAAAGCGCCGGGGATCATCAGGGATCATACAAATGCTGGAAACTGCGGCTTGTACAGCTTCTCGCTGCTTTCAATGTGTTCATAGTAAAGGATAGTAGGAATACTTACGGTTATGTACACAACGTGAAATCCAGATGTCTGGATCTTCAGGATATGAGGCATTCTTTTATGCTGCGATCCCCTCCCCGCGGGGATGTTAGTGCAGGCGGCCCTTAGTGCATGTACATCCGATAGAGAAACCATTCGATAGAGCAAAGCAAACCCTACAAGATGGTGTGCAAAAATTCGCCCCGGCTTCCACCCACCATAATGCACCCAGAATCTGAGTTGTACTGAAGGCTCAAAAATTGAGAAAATTCATATCTTTGTTCAAAAACATCCCACGAATCTCCAACTTGCTCATAAGAATTGTGCACACTATATCGAACACTTACATGTACCGCTGCTGTATCTTTTTCATCTAGAAAAAACGAAATTTCCATGTTTATACTACAGGTCCTTCTTTCTAAGAAATTACCAAATTGAACTCTCCTCGCTCGGATGTTCCATGCTAAAATCAATATTTTTCGAAAACTGGGGCCCGTGGAAATCTAAAAATTCACGGTTATACTTTTAAGGGCTTGTACTATACAACCCATGAATGGAAACAGCGCAGCTTCGTTTTTGTATGAACACGAAAGTTTACGTTTTCTCGATTTCTAGACAAGGAAAAAATACAGCAATGATACATATAAGTTTCTGATGTGGTGTGTAATCTGCATGTGCGATTTGGAGATCCGTAGGATTTATTTGAAGGATAAAATGAATTTTTCCCAATTTTCGAGCCTTTCATTACTACTCAGATTCTAAATGCAAACTTACGCTGGGCCGAAACTGGTGCATACTTTTGCATACCTTCTTGTAGAAATTGCTTTGCTCTATCGAATGGTTTATCTATCGGATGTACATGCATTAAATTTCGAGAAATAACAGATCTCGTCTAAAAATGTCCCAGAATTTTCAAGAGAACCTGATATAACTCTAAATAGCTGAACAACTTTCAAACCAACTTTTGATTTCATATAACGTCAATTTTTGAAATTTTAAAGTAATTCAAAAATTAACCTTGTAAAGAGGGGCAGTTTTTTCTTCGCGCTTACATGAAGATTCTCAGGGCCATCTAAACACTGTGATTATTTTGATGATGACGGCATCTGCATCGAGTATATTGCGGTAAAAATTAGTGCTCTACACAAAATTTCAAATCTGCAAAATTTCGCCATAGGGCATGAAAAAGCTTCTAAAACTCCCATATAAATGTGGTTCTTGATACGTGATATCTGCTTCTCTTGTTTCCACTGTGTGAATTTGAGAACTGGATACTGAAAGGTACCAAAGTCACAAAATTCAGTCTCCTCAAACTTTACGACTTATTAAAGGAGATGCGTCATATTTTCACAATGACAAAAGTTGGTCATGTTGAAGTATGACGAACAGCTGAAGTAGAGCAGACTAGCATCCGTCACAATCAGCATCATGGGAAGTGCTCAAATCGATGCTTTATTCGTTGTTCGCAAATCTTGTTTTTAACTTCAAACGAATTCCAGATTGTTTGCTCGTTGTTAAAGCTCCTGAATTTTGAAATTAATCAGGTAACTTTTCAAGCCTAAATCAATGCCCTTTATTCGAAAATAAAGGTTCGCGCTTTAGATTAGCCAGCGCAAATTTGATGTCTAGGTCTTGAATCAAGATTCCAACGAAGGAACTTTAAATTTTGTGTTTTTGAGTTTCGTGGTAACAGTACTAAAAGTTTCGAATGTTCCAAAAATTTTGTAAGAGTTTCTTACGTAACAGTAGGCTAGCTATACGTTACTGTGGTAAACGCATAAAGAAACAGATGCGAAGAACGTCATCCTGCAGGACAAATACTCTTATCATCGCATTTTCTCAATAAGAGCAAATGAAGGCTTAAATCAGAAATTTGACCTAATGACTAACTAAAACTGTGTGACACTTTGGGTAATAAGGAATGTTTTCAATGACAATATGCTGTATTGAGATAATCTTCTCTCTAAAATGACTTAATTAACAGTTCTTTATATCTCCGTACGAGATTAAGGCCTAACTAATGTGTGACTGTTGCTAGTGAAAACTTTTTACATGGTTATTCTTGCTAACTAGCAGTAATTCAATATTTTATTTATTTATTTGTTTATTTATTCAATACGCACAAGGCGTGCCATAATTGGAAAAAGAGCAAAATACTTAGAGCGTGAACCTGAGAAATAACAAAACATCCCCAAAAGCTCAAGTCCAGCTCCGTGAGTGGAAAGAGGTTAAGGAGGTTAGGAGTATTCCATGCCATTAAACTTACAACAGCGAATTTTATAGTGCCGCCTCTGAGGTTTAATTTTATGAGATTAGTCGAAAGAAAGCTTCTAACAAGGAAGAGTTCCCAAGTCAGCTCGGCCAACCCGGATAAGTCTCATATCACCGTAACGGGCTTCAAACGCTGATTCCAAATCTGCTTCCCGTTTCTGCGGAACAACTCTCCGAAAGAAGTTATGGGCGTTTGAAAGCACGAATTTGTCATGTTTAAAATGGCTTAAAATTAGCTAAATACTCTAAAACGACACCTGGCGGGCTTCCACTCGCTGTATTCCGTCTCCTCGTAGTTAGTATACTCGTTACAAAACTGATAACCCACTTTCACGTGTTACTGTAGAGCTTTCGCCAATTTTATGCCACTCTGAACATGACAAATTTATACTTTCAAACGCTTATAACTTCGTTCGGAGTGTGGTTCCGCAGAAAAGGAAAGCAGATTTGGAATTAGCGTTTCAAGCCCGTTACGGTGATGCATGATTCATCCAGGTTAGCCGAGCTGACTTGGGAACTCTTCCTCGTAAGTAACTATCTTGAAATGCAAATCATCTTCAATTTTGGTAATTACCTTGAACTGCAAATTGCCATACCAGAATTTGGTTTTGGTTTATGATTTGGAGGGTCAACGGACTTTATTAGAAACCTGAGGTACATATTTGGAAGCATTTGAGCTCGTTAGCGAATATTTTGATGAATTTGACCTTCTTGCTTGCATGGTTTTGTAACGTTCGTAGAGTGAAGGAGACGGTCATTTCAGACTCTCACTTGTTACCGCAAAATATTCTAAGGAACACATTCTCAGATCACGATCAAAAAAGTGCAAAAAGGTCGAGAATGGGCTAAGTTCCAGCTTACTTTGCTGTTGGGAAAAACGGGCTTTCAAGTCCATTTTATTTCTAGCAGCAAGTTTTTAGACACTGGGAGCGGACGAGCCGAGGCCTCAAAAGGCCTTTCCGGCCCGACTGCGGCCTTAATTTGGAGGGCGTGGCGGTGGGGCCGACCCGCGGTCCTTCGTTCATGTCAGTTATCATTGCACCGGCCGAGCCGCGGGAGAAAATGGGCTCATCGACTCAGCCGCCGTTCTTTCATGGGGAGGAACATTGCAGCGGTTGAGCCGCAGAATAAAATCTGTGTAAGAAACTCCGGCCTAGCAGCGGCTCGGCCGCTTCCAATGCTTAAGCGTAAAGGATGCTTACGTGAAATACGAGGCATGGTCAAGTGCCTTCGCTGGCCATAGCATTGGATGTGTTTCCAATCTGCCAGGTTGGGACAAAATCAATATGTTGTCTTATAAACAACATCGACAGCGTCTTAAAGTTATCCATCCTTGTTATGTCGGACCTGGTTTTCGAAGTTGCTATATCGGTGGCTTCAATTTTTGTTTTTACTGCGTATTTTCTATACCTCAGTAAATGAAAAACAACTCTATTATGTATCTGTGTCCGGCTTGAAGAACCAATTTTATATAATTTGATGACAGAGCGAGGCCTATAAATGGTGGGCCAAGGGCCGATTACGGCTGAGCTAGAATGAACTACGTACGGCTCGACAGGCAGATGCGTAATGAACTACGTACGACTCGACAGGCAGATGCGGCCGAGCCGAGCCCACTTGCGGCCAAGCCGAGGTTTATCGCCGGCCCAGCCGAGGCTGTCTCCGGCTGGCTCGCGACGCTGCGAAATTCCAGCCTGAGAAAAGCCGCAGCTCGTCCGCACCCAGTGTCTGAGATGGAGGTAAATTTCAGTTTGCCCCATCCTGAATAAACTTTTCACGTGTTTCTTCGCAAATGAGAGCTTAGATAGGGTTGAATTATTTTTACAAAGCCCGCCATTCGGTTGCGATGGATAAAAGATTATGGATAACGATAGCGAAAGCAGATTCCGATCAGGCTTTACCTCGAACGAATAAAATGGGTTTTAAAAGTCTATTTTCTTCATTATGGAATTTTGCGGATATTATTCCAGATCTCTTCGAAATCCAAAGAGAAGCTTCACCTAGTAAGCATCATATTCGGAATCAACCGTCAAACAAACCACTGTTTCAGATTTTTGGCCTGGAAAGAGGTTTTGACCCCATAATGTGCACCTACCGCGCCTTCATAACCGCGTTGTCTAGTTAGCGATATGATAATCTTTTTGCGCTGGGTCGAGTACGTCGCTCCTAAATCAAATTTCGGCAAAATACGCGGTTTTGATCTCGACCTGTAACTGCCATAACCCTCTAAAATTGCGCGACAAGATGTCAATATGATATTTGAAAGAACAAACAACTCCTTGACTCGAATTTTGAGACTGATGGCTCTGGAATTCTGGGGTCCAACTAGACCAGCGCCAACGTTGCCATTCGACGATGGTAGTTCCGCGACAAATTGTTACATTCAACGATGAAATGTCCCCAACTCAAAAAAATCCTGTCAATCACCGGCGATTCAGCTCATTTTGGGGCATTGTAAGATGCCTCAACCAATCTTGAAAATTACAAGGTTTTGTGACGTCACTTTTCTGAAAAACTTTTAAAAGGAAGATGGCACGACTAGCCTTTTGCACGAGTGGGATTTGACCAGAAAAACTTGAAAAAAATGATTGTGAAATTGCGGCCCGATTCGCTAAAGCCTATTTTCACTTACTTCAAATTTGTCCTCATATCTGCGAACGATGAGTTGTGAGTCTTTTCATACAAAAGTTGAACGTGCCATCGCGATGCAAACTGTTGTAGCAATATATCTAGCCCATAGGGTTCTAATGGTTATCAATGTATACGACCCGAAAATATTGTTTGCAAAAAGCACATGACAGTCACAACGGCTTCACTCATGCTTACGAAAGACAGTCCTATACATACTAAGTGTCCTTCGAAAAGCACCGCTTTGCAGATAATAGGTGGAGTTAGCGTTTTGCACTTTTTTAGAAGTGTGCTTACATTGGAAACTTTATTTCAAACCTAATATCAGCTGTGGTGGAGATTCGACACAAATAAAAATTTTTTTGCAAGATACTCAAAACCTTAGCATAAATCTCATTCAAAAAAAAGCAAGTAAAAAGCTAGAGAAGTATGAAATGAGGGACTACCTGATTTAACGGATATTGACTTAAGCGAAATCCAAATTCTCTCCCTGTATCGTTCGATGACGGTGTTCAAAGGGCTTGAACCATGATTGTGCATAGCCAGCAGACATAGGACAGCAAACACAAAGACACCAGTATACCTAGCTGACCAAAACAACGCAGGTCTTTTCCAGCTTGTCCATTTCCCTTAAAAAGATAGCTTCATTATTGCGTTTTCATTGACTATAGCACTAAGAAAATCTTCTGTTTTTCTGTAAAACTCAAAATGCTCCTTTTGTTGTAAATAGATCCAACTGCATAGTTAAAAATTCGTTCTTATTTGAAGGCTGGTCCAAAAATCAGGAATCTATTACAAACAGCAGAACTACATTCTGTTATTTAAATGAACCAAGAATTTATATTAACGTCCGTCTTGCATGCTTTTCCCAGCTGAGGTCTACTAGACTGTAAAATCAATGGAAGTTTTTCGCGCCATAGATACTCTATCAAAATGAAAACAATCTTTTTAGAAAGTTATAAATATCATCTGAAAGCAGCTTTTTTCTAGTTTCTTGCGCTTTCTTTTACTTCGAAAAGCGTTTGAAGCAAAGCACGTGCCTCTTTTTGTCGCCTTGGCGCAGTTCACCCTGCGGCTATATCTTAGCACTTCTGCCGGTCGAACATTGAATGCCTTAACGGTGATCATGCTCGTCCGTGTGCATGAATGGCACACACAGCACACACAACCTCGTCACATGTTCGATGAACAAAGGAAAATAGTGCGCCTAGGCAGAAGGCGCAGGCGACTAGTGGTAAAGTACGTCCACTTCGTTTGATGCGCGGGAAGCTTAGCCACAAAATATCAACAGCTGATAAGTGCCGAGCAATTTCTCTGTTTTCTGAATTTCAATGTTCTTTGTGAATCTGAAAGTTGAACTTTGAAAGACTTCAAAAGAAGATTCTAGTGTTCGAAGAAATATTGCCCATTCGAATTCGATGCCCATTTTTGAGCTGCTTTGAAAATGAACTGTTATACAAACAAAACTAGTTGACTTAGATTCGCGTTTCAGAATGAGGCGCATATATCTGGAATCAGCTTCGAACGCTAATTCTAAATGCTGTTTCTAGCTGCGACACATTACGCTGAAAAAAGCCATGAGCTTGTTTTTATGTGTAATTGGTAAACCATTCAACATGAGAAGGCTGCGTGTAGATGAAAATTTACCTTAAAAACGGTGCTGGTATTCTAAAATAACATTAGATTGAGTCTTTAGTCTGTTGAAAAGAAAACTAACATAATAAGTTAGCACTTACAGGACAGAGTTTCCAAGCTCGGCCAACCCGGATTAGTCATATATCACCGTAACGAGCTTAAAACTCGTATTTTAAATCTGTTTTTGGTTTCTGCGGAACAACTCTACAAAAGGAGTTATCAGCGTTCAAAAGTCCACACTTTCAAGTCTCAAGTAGCGTAAAACTGGCGAAAGCTGTACAACACACGTAAAAGTAGGTTTTCAGTTTTGTATCAAGTATGCTGACTACAAGGACGGAAAATAGCCACTGGAAATCCGCTAGGTGTTGTTTTAGAGCTTTTTGCTGATTTCATAAGCCACCTCGAACATGAAAAGTTTTCGTAGAGTCGTTCCGCAGTAAAGGAAAGCTGTTTTGGAATCAGCATTTCAAGCCCGTTACGGTGATTTATGGCTCATACAGGATGGCCGAGCTGACTTGGGAACTCTTTTTGTTAGATGATGTATCGTAACGCCTGTAGGTCAAAAGTGATGCAAAATTTGACAGAAAAAAGCGTTAGCTCGCTAGAATGCCGCGCCACAACTAACAGCATAATTAGAATCAGCGTTTAACGCTGATTCGGCACCTAGCGAAAGTAGTCTTGAGTTTGCCTTACCGAGGACGGTTCCCTAATATACAGCTCATTCCAAATGGCCACTTCGACCGATCATCCTTCTCTTGTAAGTTACCTGACCTTACTGCTAAGAAGGACAAGGCGGTACTTTTGTTAAAGCGATGTGTTGTAGCGCTTAAACGTTAACACCGCATGCAATCGATTTATCTTTCTAATCCTTTCCCCTAGAGCGTACCTTCGATAGTCCAGAGACAGGGCGTCAAAAATGAAGGATGTTTGAACATATGACCTCATAAAAAGTGAAGGTTGTTTCAAGAAGATCAGAGAAGGTAAAATGACGTGAAACAGATATAAAAAGCAAAAGAAACTGCTAAAAATAGGATAAAAACGCTGCAATGAGGTTTGCAAACTTTCATTTAGGGGCATTTCAAAGTACAAGTTTTCGCTCCATCAGCAATTCGCAACACGTGGGAAAGCGAAGAAAAGCTATTTTCTTTTTTTGCGATTGTTTCAAAACAACACGTTTTGGAAGGAGTGGTCATCGAGAAGAAGATAAACAAAAGAAATTAGTTATAGAAAGGCAAAGATTTTTTTTACTAAGTCGAGATGAACGTCGAAGTTTATTTTTTGATGCGTCCTTTGAATTTCTTGCATTGAGTTCCCCTTTTCTGGGACGTTGTCTAAATTGTTGCGCTTATTGTTCTGAGCAACACCAAGCTGGAAAAAATCGATGCGAAAGCACTGACACAGAACAAGGTAAAAACGCACTTTTTACGATTTTTCGCAAAAAAATCCACAATAATCGAAGAGATAAAGGCTAGGTGGTTGTCTGCGTTAAGGACAGAAGCGGGTCCTATAGAATCCACGGAAAAAACCGCGTGAAAAGAGGTAAACTAGGAGAAAAGACAAGAGATTTTCAAAAACAAGTTTTTTGCCGGAATTCTTGACCAAATCAAAAAGTGTGTTTTGGAACGTTGTCAGCGAGAATAGAGATCAAGAGCTTCAAAATGACATATAGCTTGCTCAAATTGGTTTTGAAACAGCGAAGAAAAGGGTACAGGGCCCGGTTGTCAAATGACAAGCTGGAAATCGTTTTCGGCAAAAAAAGCAAAGGGAAAATCATTTTGCGGGGTTGGGCGGAGCCCCGGAAAAAATTGATAGTTTATGCTCACCGCGTGTCTTAACATGTTATGGGCCTCAACAGGCAAACACTGGAGTTCGCGCGCGGTAAACCGCGCCGTCGCTAATTGCCGCACGCGCGATATCGCTCAAACGATGCTATTTGTATCAGCATACATGACTAGTTCGCAGTGTATGCATAACGATATGAGACAAAATTTTTTAAGCGACGGAGGGAGGCTGTGGAAACAAAGTATGAAAAATTATGATAAACTTATGTGGACGGAACGAGTAATGAGCATTTTTTCCGAAAATTTTGCAAAATTAAAGATTGTGCCTGAAGATTGTGGCAACCCTTTTTCTGAAAATTTCCCGCTACCAAAAAATGGAAAAATGGCTCGTTTGCAGTGCAGAGGTGACGAAATCGCGCGGGATTTGGAGCGTATATGCGCAGTAGAACTAAGCAGCAAAGTGCGAAAAATTATGAAAAATTATGTGAATGAAGAGCGTGCCCAGCTTATTTCCAAATTTGGCTGCCATTTGACAACCTAATGACAATCTGAGGTTGCCAAAACTTTCAGTTCACATAATTTTATCGAAAATTTTACATAAATCTACTCTACACCTAAAGCTTAGCATATGTTGGCATTTTGGTGTCAAACCTCCTCCTCTCCTTATTGCAGCCCCGTTTTCTAAGGAGGAAAGCGCGCTCTACAATCAATAACGGCGTCGCTGGGTCCTATAATCGGCGAACTGCCCTGATATTTTGTCATTTCTCTGGCGAATCACTCATCTTCGTTGTTATTTTTATTCATTTTTGTAAGCTACCAAATGCTCGATGCTTTTGTTGTTTTCTATCGCAATGAAAGATGAAGGAGATTGCCTTTAAGCTTCTCGAACCTTGTCTTTTATCTGTGCTTTCTTTCTCTCGTCTCCGACTGTTGTGAAGAACGTGACTGACATAAATTTTGTTTTACAGAACTGCCCTGACTTGACTGGGTTACGTTTTTTATTTGTTAACCTAGCCAAAATCCAGGTAAATTGGTGTGGGCCAATCAGGGAATGCAAGCGCTCATTCCCGTCATAAATAGGGTCCAGGTAAGCTTTTCATGATTTACAACTTAAGCTTCCTTACCGTTAAGATTTCATTCAATTTTTTTTTGTAGCAGGATGCATTCTTGTATAGGCCTCAAAGTACCATTCGATAGAGCAAAGCAATCTCTACAAGGTGGCAATCTTGCTTTAGCAACAACTCTAATCCACCACGAGTTTGAGCCAAAAACTAAAAAGACTCAGCAGCCCGAAAAATCGAGAAAAATTATAACTTAGTTCATAAGAACCCTACGAAAATTCTCATTTGCTCACGTAAACACTATTCACATGAGACATATATGTACGCCGTTGCGGTAATTTTTCCTCTGTTAGAAATCAAGAAAACGGAAATTTTCATGCTTTTGTCAAAGTGATACCGTGCCGTTCCCATATAGATAGTTGTACACTACAAGACTGTAGAAGTACAAACATAAATTTTCAGCTCTCTACAAGCTCTAGTTCTCGAGAAATTTAAATTTTAACTTGGACTACCTGACTAGTGAAAGCTATATTCGATATTTTTCGAAAACTAAAGCTTGTAGAGAGCTGGAAATTTATGTTTGTACTTCTACAGGCTTGTAGTGTACAACTACTCATCTGGGAACGGCACAACACCACTTTGGCAAGAGCATGAAAATTTCCGTTTTCTTGATTTCTACCAAAGGAAAAAATACCGCAACGGCGTACATATGTGTCTCATGTGGATAGTGTTTGCGTGAGCAAGTTAGAATTTTTGTAGAGTTCTTATAAACTAAGTTATGCTTTTTCCCGATTTTTCGGGCTGCTGAGTCTTTTTAGTTTTTGGCTCAAACTCGTGGTGGATTAGAGTTGTTGCTAAAGCAAGATGTCACTTTGTAGAGATTGTTTTGCTCTATCGAATGGGACTTTGAAGCCTATTCAAGAATGAAAAGTGTTTGACTTATTGCGGTTGAAATTCAAAACGGACATTAATTTCCGGACAACCTAATAAATTGTGCAGGTTTCTTTACACGGTTATTTTTGCAGAGATTTTCTACCCCGTGGATCTGGTATAGTAACACAACGTCCTTTGATTATGCAGCTTATTCATGATAGGTTAGCTTTCGACTGAGCTATTGATTTTTCTCGAAAAACTTCTGGAAATTGCCACCTGCAGAACATGCTGAGTTTTTGCATAATATAGGAAGTTATTTCACCAATTTTGACGCAGTACGTAAAGAAACTGAAGACGAAACTGACAGAGTAACCGGTTAGAATAAAGGAATTTCACCTCATCCTACTATCAATCTGCGAGTTTTCAGTCCTAATGGTAGGTTTCATGCTCCTTATCATAGTTTCCATCCTGATTCTCCATTTTTTTGTGCTGAACCTTACACTTATTGATCTTCCTGGTTTGACCAAAGTTCCGGTGGTTAACAAACACCCGATATTGAACATCAGATTCGAGAAATGATTTTAACTTTTATTAGCAGGGAAACCTGCTTGATTCTAACCGTTACATTGCCAACAGTGATCTTGCGACATCAGCTGCATTGAAGCTGACAAAGGTACGTTTTCTGTTTATTTCTAAAGTTACAACATTCCTTGAGTTGGTCATTCAAGGAAGTTGATCCACATTTGAGTACTATCAGTGTACTTACAAAGCTGGATCTTATGGACGAGGGCACCGATGCTCGCGATGCATTGGAAAAACTGCTTGTTCCCTCTGAGACGAGGTGAGCTTTCTAGTTTGGTTTTTCTGTTTGGTCTGCCTCATTTTTTTCTCGATTTTGATGCATGAAAGATCGCACAAAGTTTTTGACGGCAGTCTGGTAATGACTCTGGGCTACTTATTACATATTTGAATTGGGATATTGTTTGGCAGGTGAATTACCAATTCGTTGCAAACTTTCTGCTAAATTCTGATGATTCGCGGTGCATAAATGAGAGGATTTCCCTGTTATAAGCACCAAAAAATGCCCAACATTTTCATGCTGTAGTTTGATAGTTACTACATTCATAACATAATATGTTGAAGTTACGTCGGCGTGGTCTATCGTGGTCAAAAGGATATTGCTAGAAAAAAGATATTCGCTCAGCTTTGGATGCCGAAAGGAAGTTCTTCTTGTCAAATCCAGCATATAGGTAACTCCATCCTTGTTGTAACTTTTATACTATCAGAGCTTTTTGCTCAGGTATTTCATGAATATTGTTACTTGCATCTCACTTTGCAGTGTCACCACTGATTCACTATTACAGGCATATAGTCGGTCGGCTAGGTACTACCTATCTTCAGCATACCAAACGCCCCGCGCTTCGCATTTGGGATAGCGAGGTAGCGCGCAGCGCGCGGAAACGCAGACGAGCAGCAGAGACAGACCAGAGCCGACGGGGCATTTGGCTCTGGTCAAAGATCTCCGCGGGGTCTCAACGAAACTTTGCAACATTATATATCATTCTGATCGCCATGACATGACGAGGAGCACTGACAACGTCCCAAGCTTTTGGAAATTACTCATTAACGAGATAGACAGCGTTTTCGTGCGCAACTCTCTGCGCAAGATTTGAGCGCAGTTTCTCGTTTTTAATTAGCTCCAACAGCTTTCCTAAACTTCTGAAACTCTATTTTGGTCAAAAAGAAATTAATTGAGAAATGTTGTTCTGGATTCCGGCGAAAATTTTACAGAAACCTTCTTTTTTAATGTAAAAAAGGCTGTGAAAACGCAATATTCGGTTTCGATGAGATAACCTATAGATATTAATTCCTATATTTGCTTCAGTAAACTTCCGACACAACCAGGATAATAACATCCGGGGCTTCAACTTTTTCTTTCCAAGTGAAGGTCGTGTCCCCTCAGAGCTTTCGATAATGGTTACCAGAGTACGGGGCCTCTATGTATCGATGTGTATCGAGGGTATGCCCCAAAGACAAATGAGAAATCAATGAAGCAATGTTGAAGCAGGTTTTCCAGATTTAAAAATCAACAATCACAGTACATAAGTTTTACCAAAGAAGTTCCACGAAACGGTTGGTTGCCATATGTGAACAATCAGCTAATGCTAAGTAACGAAACGATACGAGTAAAATACTGCGAAGAGAGCTCTAAAAACATTATCTTACACGCTAAGTCAGCCCATCCGATCGCCGTAAACGAGCAGTATTGCGAAACATGTACGAAACGGTAAGAGAAGTCTGTGTGGGGAGAGTGAACGACAAGAATCCCTCGAGCTGGCGAATGAGATAGCACTTCAATGGCTACTCCTCCTCGGGGTCTAGACATTTCAAGAATAGCACAAATAATGACGATAGCCAAACTGGTTCCAGGATCTCATTAAGCCTACCATTCATTTCCGATAAGGTAGAGCACGCTTTCCACACTTGTAATACAAGCTCAGCTGCAGCAAGATCTCAGATAATCGCCGGGGACAAGCGGCCATGCGATTTATGGGCGGGCGGGCACCGGCAAAATAGTTTGCTGATTTCTTGCGGTTCGCTTGCAGATGTTTGGAAGAATTTCAACGAAATCTTAGACGAATGCTCGGAGAACAATTGCGATTTTCTTATAGATTAGCTGCGGCGCAGTGGCCGCATTCTCGCGGACTTTCCGAGAGAATATGCAAAATTTTCGAGGGCCACACGGTTCTTTGTTGAGAACCGCGCAGCCCCCAGGTACGTTCCGCTGGGAGAAAGTACCTCATACTTGAGTAATTAAACCAACAATGACACGTCTGCCACACAGAGTCTTACCTGTGCTCGACGTAAGCCCGAAACTGCGTAAAGAGAGTCCGAGCGCCTGCTGAAAGTTCGGCCAGCGTTTGCTGAAAGAGATTATTTGACGAGCGCCTGCGGAAAATTCTGTGTTGCTGTCCGCTGGCAGAACATTAGACAGTAAAGGTAGTACCGCTCGCTGAAGATTTGGCTACGCCCCAAAATTCTGCTGATTGCTTGCAGAAAAGCGCGAGTTTGCGGACCGCCTGCCCTCGCGATTATCTGAGATGTTGTTTTCGTGAGCATCGCTGGAAGCAACATCGAGCGACAGCTGGTGCGTAATCGTTTATACGATACAGCTTGTGTTACGAGGGATTGCGTCGTTTGCCCTTACGGAAGAATGGGAGACTGTACTAAGTTTGGAGTCGTCGACGAAAGTGAATGTCTAGAATGCCCTACATAGGGAAGACTGGCCGGCAACTCAGCGTGCGTGTCAATGAACACTTGGCTAGTAAGAGACGAGGAAGCATGTCAAGTCCGCTAGAAACACAGGAAGGTAGAACATCACGGCAATGACTTTGATTTCAAGTGCATCATTCTAGCTCACAAATCAAGGATCGCTGCTCGCAAAGCTTGAGGCCTAGAGCAACTATATCTCAAACTTGCCGACATATCTGGCTAAAGCCGATTCATTCATAATCATCACCCTCGTATCCCCTATACCAACTCCTAGCTCAAAATATTCCAAAAATTGCTGAAATCGATAAAACAGATTTCGGTCTTAATTAGCAACCTCATTCACCTCCTGTACCAACTCCCAACCTCGTATCTCAAGATTTTCCAAAAATCGACAAAATCGATAAAGTAAATTTTTAGTGATCAGCACCCTCACCTACCCCCTGTGCCAATACCCAGTACCCAGCCCGTAGCTCAAAGTTCTCCAAAACGATAAAATCGACTGAAAAAATTTATTCATAATCAGCACCCTCACTGACCCCCTGTGCCAATTCCCAGCCCGTAGCTCAAAGTTCTCCAAAACGATAAAATCGATAAAATAATAATTTATTCATAATCAGCACCCTCACTTACCACCCCTCCCTCTTTGTACCAACTCCCAGCCCGTATTCATCGGAGACTTTCGTCTTGTGTGGTATGGGCTAGTCGTAGACGAAGGCATGTGGTTTATTCCGCGAAGCGAGCACGAATGCCCCTACAGCCCCGGGCATTCTGCAGGCATTTCAGTAACGAGGTCCTTTGGCAATCAAAATGTTCATAGCTTATCGTTCTGATTTTAAAAGTAGAGAATGCAGGGCACTTATCTGTTCAGAAAGTTGTACACGCTACACATTTGTGGTAGGCTGGCGTTACATTTGAAGACATCTCGTAAGTGGCAAATCGCTTACGGCTATCGCGAGAAGTATGGCGTAATCAAAGCTTAAAATTCTCAATGTGGACCTTATTCGTCCGCCTTTAGCTTTTACCATAGTTGGTAGGCTGATAGCTCTTGGTGTTAAAGTGCTTGCAAGCCTTCGTGAAAATCTTGGATGCACTGTGATAACAGAACTATCATGTACTATCTACTAAACAGAAGTTTATTGCAAGGTGATTTAACTGCAAAATTCAGCAACCGTCTAATCCTCCACTACAACTGCGATGTCCTCTACTCAAAATACACAAATTCGCGAGAGAATTTCTAAGATAGCGAATAGAGGGCAGTTGTGCAATTTAACTTATGCGAGCAAGAATGCTCATTGGTGTGGGCTTTGCGTACCACAAGCATGAGCAATAGAAAGAAAAAAAGGTATTTCAAAACACTTTCAATATATGAACTCGGAACATGAGCTTGAATTTGATAGCTTCTTTACTGATTTGGTGTCAATAGCAGTGCGAACATCTCATTGATCGAAAAAGCATCAATTAAAATCCACATATGATTTTTTTACTGTTGCAAGCAGTCGGAAGAATGCGACTTTCCATACAGTTCAAAGGTCATAATGGTTGCAAAAGATGCATTACCGAGTTTTGCGAAAAAAAAAACGCGGACGAAGTGAGCTTGATACTCAGCACTTGGCTCTGCAACAAAGTCAAATAATCTCTAAAAATACGGAGTTTATTCGAATACGAATTCGATAAACATTCGAATAAAACATTCGAATAAAATCTATTCGAAACCTCGTTTTTTGATTATTCGAGTTTTCGAATAATATTCGAATCCTCGTTTTTTGATATTCGAGTTTTCGAATTTTATTCGAAACCCCGTTTTCTCAATTATTCGAGTTTCAAATATTATTCGAAAATGGAAAAACTCCAAATATCGAATTTCGAATACGAATATATTCGAATGTTTTGTTCGAATGATCGAATTTCTATTCGATTCGGACCCAAGTATAGTTACCACCAGTGATTTTTGAACATCTGTCGTCGCGTTGTCGGTGAAGATCTTGTTACGCTACTCAAAACGTAATATCTCGGCATGTTTGCCCCGAGGCATCGAGCTAAGCTAGTTGAGAAGAAAGATTTGATCGTTCATGGTACAAAACAGTGTAATGAGGCTTTCTTTCAGTTCTCTGAGGAAGGCATCATTGCCGAAACGTTAGACTACAGATCTAACAAAACTGCGTGGCTTAAACATTATATCATTAATTCAAGACAATGCGCAGGTTTTATGATTACAGAACATATAGAATATTGCAAATGAAAAATTTTCCTATTCTGTGAAATTTTGACAACCATATCATATACGTCTTTTTCACTACATTTTCAAGGCTCGAATCAAATACTAGAGTTTATGCACTATTTATCTGGAGAAATTTGCTGCTTTCTTGACACTTGTGGCGCATGAGCCTTATAATAAAAAGTGGTTTTTGAGGCAATTGTACTTTATTGTTACCTGAATCATAAAAATGCTTGTTACTTGGATTCGCATAAAAGGTGACAATGTCTCCAGGTTTTGACAGCACTCCTATTTTTTGAAACTAGGCTAGATTGGTATTGTCATATGGAATAAATGCAGAGAGCAGGGCGAATTCTAGTTCATAACCGCAAAGCAAATTTACCTGTCGTTCGCAACTTCATCCTCTCAAAATTCCCTCGATAGATTTTGGTTGAATCCACAGCAGTCCGTGATGAGAACAACAATTTTAAACAATTCTGAAATTATTTAGTAGATTTGATTACGAAGTATAGAATTCAAAAAAAACAGAAAAAAACAATGTCAAGGTGCATCGTGATGAACTGTCCTTAAAATTTTCTTTTAAGTGATTTTGTAAATGTCCAGAAAAGAAAAAATCCGAAACGGTCGACACAACTTATGAAAGTAATCCAAAAACCCTTTGACATTCAAAATTGGCACTACATCATAACACACATAGTACAAATTTTCGTGTCTCGCATGAAAAAACCATCTGCAGCAAAGAGTTTTTGTTAGGGAACGGCCATAGGTTGCCGGCAACGGTTGCGAGGTTGCCGGGCCTGCCAAGGTTGCTGGGGATGCCGAGGTTGCTGGCGCTGCCGACTGTGCTGGGGTTACCGGCGTTGCCAGGACCAGAGAGAGCTTAAAGTGCGCGCGAAGCGCAGAGGCTACCATGAGGTCCTACAACGACCGGCAACGCCAACAACCTCGGCAACTGTTGCTGGCAATCTATAACCATTCCCTTATCCGCAAGTTTTGGAATGCAAGAATTATCAAAATACAGCATTTACCATCACATCATGGCCAAGGCTTTACCATATATACGAAATTTGATTAACTTTTTCGTTTAATAGGCTGTTATTTCAAGATGTTATCAGGACCCTATAAAAAATTTCTGGGTAAACTTATAACTTTTGAGTGGTAATGTGAAATACGTGTAAGGAGCTGTCACAAACTTATTTTCGTTTTAAAGTTAAACAGGTCGTTGCAGTGGCTGAAAAGATCCAAATATCTGATTCATCATACAGGGGCTCCCACAAAAATGTTTTCTAGTTAGTAACTTTTCTTGGCTGTACACTTTTTCAAGTAGCATACTGAAGGGTTGGTTTCGGATTAGATTTACGGTACAAAATAATACACACACTGCTCTTTATCACTTTAGATTTACGGTAGAAATCCCCAGCACAACGTAATCATTGTGCAACCGGCTGCCACTCCAGAAACTTTGTAAATGTTTAGAAGTACGTGTCTTGGCAAAAATGAGACAATCCGTTTCTACAAAATAAGTTTATAACTACATGTTTTCACAGTAGTCTAAATGGCATTGCCGAATTTTTGTTGATTATGGAAAGTACTGAGATGAGAGATTACGACAGTTGTAGCATCTTATATATGACTTCGAATATCTATATGCACGTGGCGCCGTATTATAATATATACACATATCAAATATAATACTATAGTATTATATTTGATATGTATATATGTTATGATATCTATGTGTATGTACGTATGTTGCATAATCTTATATATAAAGCTGAATGTCTGTTTGTATGACTGTATGTCTGTATGTCTGTCTGTCTGTATGTACGTATGTCCAAATAGAAAATTCCATTTCTGAACCGATCCGGACCAAACTTGGCACACATACACTTCGAGCCCTGGCGGGTGTCATAGGTTACTTTTCGCATCGATCGATATCGACTTCATCGATTTTTATCGATTTTTTGCAGAGTTTACCTACGGGGCTGGGAGTTGGCACAGGGGGGGTAATCAAGCATGGGGATTCCGAATACATTATTAGTTTTCAGGATTATCGATTACTTTTATCGATTTCACCGATTTTTTTGCAAAGTTTGAGCGCGGGCTGGGGGTTTGCACAGTTGGGTAAGTGGGCATGCTGATTTCGAAAACAACACAGGGAACGGGAAATGAAGTGTGGAAGTGGGCACAGGGAAAGGCTTTACAGGGATAGGGATGTGAACTTTATTACAGTGTTTTAACAGTTCCGAGTGGAGCCCGGTAAGCAAGCTAGTAATGTATATTTATGAACGCTTCGGGGCACACTTTGCACACATACACTTTAGGGTGGAGCGGCTATCATAGCTGCATATCAATATCAAACAATATCGATGTTTTTTTTTTTGCAAAGTTTGAGCTGGGAGTTCGCATAGGGGGAGTAAGTGAGCATTCTGAGAATGCACATGACATAGTTTTTTGAAACTTTATCGATTTTTACAAAATTTGAGACGGGGCGGAGTTGGCGCAGGGGGGGGGGGGGGGTGAGGGGGGGGGGGGGGGGTACGTGTACTTGCTGGTTAGGGATACATCATTAATTTTTGGAATTATCAGTTAGCTTTATCAAATTTATTGGTTTCCTGTAAACTTTTAGCTATGGAGCTGGGAGCTGGCACGGAGGGGGGGGGGGAGGGTATTGAGCTGATCATGAAAACATAGCGAAGGCAGGGTATCGACATATAGAGACGGGAACGCTACAGAATCCAATTTATCGTAGTGTAAATCCTAACAGGATTGTAGGCAGCCCTTCTCCCGCCTCAAAATTTTGCTTTCCACTTTTTCCACGTGCACCCGAAGGCTTTTCAGCGCCTGGAAATGGCAAAAATAAGTCTTTTCAAAACTTTCCATGTCCGCATTTAATGAAAATACGCCGGAAGCTTTCGCACCTTGCCTCTCTTGTTCCAAGCCCCGCATACTTAGACGTATTTTCCACTGAATGCAGGCCTGGAAAACTTCAGGAAATTTTTTTTCATTTTCGATTTTCATGCGACGAAAAGCCCAGATATCGATTTCTCATTGCGAGAAGGCTTCGAAAATATAAAAAAAAATGGGGGAAAACGAAATTTTGCTGATACTGCCCTTAAGCGAAGTTGGTTACGCCAGCTAATTTGAATAAAAATTGCGTTAAGGCAAAAAGCTCACACACATAGAAACAATGCTTCGCTACTTAAAGGCAACGTCCAGCAAATCTGGACATATGGGGCTCTCACAGGTCCCTAATCTTGAGGCTACCTAAGCCACTGCCCAAGCAGCAGCTCAGGTAGTGCTCTAACGGCTGAGACATTCACCTCGAAACTGGACCCCGAAATCGTATTCGCATGGATTCATGGCAGTTTCGCGCGAGGATCCACGAGCTGCGCCATTCCATGCAAAGTACGATCCCAGGGTCCAGTTTTGAGGGAAAATCTCAGCCGTTAGAGCACTACCTGAGTTGCCGGTTAAGCAGTGGCTTACTTAGGGCCCCAGAATTACTATCCACGTGGATCCCCCACGGGTCCAGCCTTGCCTGGACGCTGCCATTAATAGAAAAATTTACAGCTTTTCGAACTACTTTTTGGGTTGTGCTCTCATTCTCTTCAAACTACTTGTTTTACCGTGAGAAAAAAAGCGACTTCATGTTCAAACAAGTCTTCCCGAGCGCGCCTTCTTTTCTATCGTGTTTAATTCTAGGGCCAAGCTAAGTTAAAGCGGAGTGGTTAGTACGCATTGCTTCCAAGGGCCATCGAACAACGGGGTTTTCAAACGGTTTTGGACTCAAATGTTACGAAGGGCGGGCAGACTTGTTATTCGTAGAATCATACCCTCGATACATAGAGCCTCGTACTCTGGTAACCTTCACTTTAAGCGAAATGAGAACATAACCTTCACCTATGGCCGTATTCATCGAGGAACGCTGGGGGTTCCAGAACCTTGGGTAGGCTCAACCCACAAAATTGGTATTCAAGAAACTAGTGGGTTCCGGAACCCAGTGGGTCAAGCCTACCCAGTGGGTTTCGGAACTTACAAAAAGCCACTTAACCGGTATTCAAGAACGAACCCAGTGGATTCGCGAACCCAAAAGTCAAACATACCGGTATTTACGAAACAAATTACCCAGTTCTTGTGGGTTCCGGAACCCACTGAGCGTTGGGTTGGCGAACCAAGCATGGTGCAAATTCCTTAATGGGTTACATGCAAACCTGGTCCTTTTGCTGAATATTGTATGGATTTACATAAGAAGGGACGGTTACTGCTTGCAACATATATACATTAATAACACTTTCCCTACTTTTTATAACTGACAGGATTTTTGTTGGATAAATTTTGATAAGATATTCCTTGAGATGTAGGACTAACAAACTTGATGCCAGTCGCAGTTTGGCAATCTTTGAAAAGTTGCAAACAGGCTTTTGCGGGAATTTTTTGTGAAAGAAAAAAAAACCTATGCATTTCCCGATGTTTGTGCATACTATCTCGGAATTTTTCTGATACTTCTGCGGCTAAAGAGGGAGCTTCATATAGGAAGCAGAGCGTCTGCCTGCATTTGTGTTAAATCCTCACTTAGCTTTTGCTCAAGACGTATCAAAAACCTTGGGGTGGACAAGAGGCGAAACAAAAACAATAAAGCATACCTTGAGGAATAAACAAATGAAAACTTTAGAACAACGACGACGCCGCAAATCAAAAATACGGTCAGAAATGAAAGATTCCGATTTTCTTAGGCGTCAAATCAGGCACGAAATTCGTATTTTACAGGTAGTACGTACTTTTTATTGCTGACGCCTGAGTCAAAAAGCGATGACATTTTGACCGAGATCAAAACAAATATCAAAGAACGTGACACAAATCAAGCAAAACGACTTCGGCGCTCACTACGAATGCCACTTTGCAGCTGATGGTGAGAATTCCGTTTGAAAGGCGTACATAAGTGAGAAATGATAATGTTGTCATTGATTAGCTCGTGTGTGATCATGGGTGGTGAAATAGAAACAAAAAGAACTTTACTCGAGTGAGATTTGAGTAAGTATGGAATAAAAATTCGAAATTAAAATTTTTTTAAACCTTGGTTAGCCCTAGAGTCCCAAATTATCAAAAGTTTTGAGTATTTCAGAATCACAACTCAAAGTATGTCAAACAAGGAAAGCATGCTTAGTTGGAACGGCCTTTCTAGATGCAATGTATACCATAATGAAAGGCATAAAATGCTGTTTCCAAATCTGCCTTCTTCATCCGCAGAAAGTTTATGAATGACGAGCTATGAACGCTTATTGGAGCAAAAATTGAGTGTGCAAGTAGGATAAAAACAGCCGTAATACTTTTTCTAGCTCTTCACTGGAGCATTGATAATCATCAGAACACTTTATCCGAAAGTGCTTGAAATAAACTCCGCGCTTGGTTTCATTATTTGAAGGCTAGTAAGATTTTAGCAACTCATATTCAAAATGCGCTTTAATTTTTGGCTTCAAAAGCGCTTATGATTTTTCGTCTATAAACGTTCTTTAAGGAAGGCAGGCTTAAAATCAACGTTTTGTGCCCTTTAATATGGTATAACTTTTGATTCAATTGACTTGGCTTCGAGAAGGCGGGGCTTTGAGACTTAATTAAGACCGCTTGCGCCCGCAACGCACCTGCGTCTCTCTCGCGCGAGTGCTCTCTGATCATTACCTAGCCTTAATTGGGTCACGAAGCCCCTCCTTCCCGAAGCCAAGCCAGTTGAACCAAATGGTACATCTCATTCAGAAAAGCCACTTTGAGTAAGCAAGTAATAAACAATAAATTTCTTGTAAGGTAAACAGACACCCAGACAGAAAGACTAACAAACTAATCAAACAAATCAATTTATATATAAAAAGAATAGGCCACAATTCAAACGATGAACATTGTGGAGGTGTTTATGAAAACACATAGGTAAAAAAGTAGAAGAAGCGTAAAAAGCATTGACGTTACAATTATTACATTAAATTAGCGCACATCTATCTGGCCTGGTATTTCGATATACCCCAACAAAATAGCTCTGAGAATTTGTTTTTGATGATTAGCTCATGTGTGATCGCAGGTAGTGGTACATACAAATCGAAAAGAACTTAACTTGAGCAAGATATCCTTTGAATGAAAATAAAAGATCAAATTTTTGAACCATGGCTAGTCCTAACGTCCTGAGACAACATAGTTTTTGAGTTTACAAAATCACAATTCAAGGTATGTTTGCAACACATCCTATTATTACAGAACTAGCTGGCTTACCCGGCTCCGCCGTATCCGGACCAAACTTGGCACACATACACTTCGGGCCCCGGCGGGTGTCACAGTCCACTTTTCGTTATCGATCGATATCGATTTTATTTTTATCGATTTTTTTGCAGAGTTCACCTACAGGGCTAGGAGTTGGCACAGGGGGGGGGGTAATCGAGCATGGGGATTCCGAATACAATATTGGTTTTCAGGATTATCGATTACTTTTATTGATTTTATCGATTTTTTTGCAAAGTTTGAGCTACGGGGCTGGGATTTTGCACAGGGGGGTAATCGAGCATGCTGATTACGAACACAATATTAGTTTTCAGGATCGTCCATTACTTTTATCGATTTTATCGATTTTTTTGTAAAGTTTGACCTGCGGGGCTGGGAGTTTGCACAGGGGGTAATCGAGCATGCAGATTACGAATACAATATTAGTTTTCAAGATCGTCCATTACTTTTATCGATTTTATCGATTTTTTGAAAATTTGAGCTAGGGGGCTGGAATTTGGCACAGGGGTGTAATCGAGCATGCTGATCACCCCCCTTGGGGATGACCAGCATGCTCGATTACCCCCCTGTGCCAACTCCCAGCCCCCTAGCTCAAACTTTGCAAAAAAATCGATAAAATCGATAAAAGTAATCGATAATCCTGAAAACCAATATTGTATTCGGAATCCCCATGCTCGATTACCCCCCTGTGCCAACTCCCAGCCCCGTAGCTCAAACTTTGCAAAAAAATCGATAAAATCGATAAAAGTAATCTATAATCCTGAAAACCAATATTGTATTCGGAATCCCCATGCTCGATTACCCCCCTGTGCCAACTCCCAGCCCCGTAGGTGAACTCAGCAAAAAAATCGATAAAAATCGATAAAATCGATATCGATCAATGACGAAAAGTAGCCTATGACACCCGCCGGGGCCCGAAGTGTATGTGTGCCAAGTTTGGTCCGGATCGGTTCAGAAATGGAATTTTCTATTCGGAACATACGTACACACAGACATACAGACAGACAGACAGACATACAGACAGACATACAGACAAACAGACATTCAGCTTTATATATAAGATAGCAAAAACCTGGCGCTAACGTTGTACAAAAGACTTGATCAAGTTACTAAAAGGACGGGACTAGTACATTAAGACGTCAATTCCAAATCTGGCTCTCGAAACAAACGCCCTTTTATGCAAGTGAGATTTTTTGAATAAGCATTACTGCTTGCCTTTAGATTTCTGCTGAGAAAATGAGTACAAGTAAGTTTTCGATTTTGAGTGTGGATGCTTAAATTTTTTTAGAATTCGGCAAAATTTTGTGGAAGTTTGTTCAAACTTATGTTACAACAAGCAAGCAAAATTTTCTAAATGCATTGCTGAACCTTACTCGGAAAAATTCGAAATGCAACAATAATTTTGCACTTACCTAAAACATATTGCTAAAAGTAATTTGAAGAAGCGCTAGTAAGCGGTTTATTCAACATTGCTTGTCAACTCTTCTCTAGACATTTATTGCATCGATCTGCTGGCTACGCTCTGTAGATGAATGATGCGCTCCAACAATAAGACGATACTTCAACAGTGCCCAAGCGCAACCAGCTAATAAAACCTTGATTTCACAATGACAAGACGCACCCGTTTTTTCCCAAGGTCGACCACCCAAAGCACACCGAAAATTTTCGCGGCTAGAAGACCCTCTAACCGCTGCTCCTTATCCTACTTAAGCTACAAAAGATTTGTGTGGGGGAAATACCATTTTGAAGGACAGTGGTGCGTCCGAGCTGCTTGCTTGGGGAATCAAAAAGTTGAATCTCGTACTCGTAAATTCAGGATCAGAATACATAGAACTAGCTCAAGCCTGAGATACACAGAACCGGCTCAAGCCTTGTGAGATGTAAAATCTTTCATGTGGCCAAAGCGAATGGTGGGTGTGCTCATGCTTAAGATCACACGGATTGACTTGCTCGTCTTGCGGCATGACATCCCAGGTCAAAAAAATTATGAAAAACCAGATTATCAAATTTGTGTCAATGTCCGGACATAAACTCGATTTCTAGAAAATCCACTTACCGGAGGTCATCTGCAACGCTGAATCCGAAAATCCACGTTAGAAGGCGCAAAAATGGCGAAAACGTGCGATTTCCAGAGCGTACAGTTTGAAATTCGGCGGTCCCCGCCATGGCAGAGACGCAAAGTCGCTGCGGGACTCTGCGATTTTGACTGTTGCGGCATGTGTACTTTGCCGCATGGCAAGGATTCGGACAGCTCGGAGGACCTCGCTCTATAGCGTAAGTTTCTCCACTCTTCGGTCGTTTTTCTTGCAGGTCGAGCGTTATGACGTCGCACTTGCGCAATGTTGTGCCTGAGGGGGCCACTCTCGCATAGCACTAAATCCCAAAACTCCCATCTTGCCCGAACACTGCTTTAAAACATTTTTTAGTTTTTGGAGCGCGTTCGGAAAGCGTAAAACCACGTTTCTGACATATGATACATATATATATATCTGTATTTATATCAGAAACGTTTTTTGGGAAGCATAGGGTAATTTGAATCTGCTACGTAAAATCGTTCCGAGAGTTCCTTCTTTTTTCTCACTTGTCCGAAACATAAGGAATAAAGACAAGCAAATACTTTGTAATCGATGCAGTTTTTCCTATTCTCAACAGCCATTCTAGTCATTTTCACGAATCAGTTGCTTTTTTGACTGCCAAAAGATTGATAAAATTTTGAATCAATAGTTTTTATGTTTGTGTATGGCGATGTTCAAAAACTTTCAATTTCAACTACTGGATGTTGTCATAACAAGTGGATAAAGTAAACGAAGCAATATTTAAGCATTTCCTACTAGCTTCGCAGTATTTTTCGAGACGATCAAAAGCCTTCAATTTTGCAAAACATGTGATACACGAGCATCAAATGCTATTTTCCAGTTGAAAGGCTCCAAAGCTTGATTCTCGCTCGACACTAACTTTACAAAGCAAATGAACGTTTAGGTCTGCGGGCTATCGCATTCTGACATCTGAGGTATAGCCGTACGAGCGATCAAAAATTTACGATGTGCTTGCTTTCTCTTCAAGATTCTCACAAATCAGCAAAAAAAGCGCTCATAAGAAAAAGGAGGGAAAGCTTTATAAAACATTGCCCGAATGGTTTGGAATTTGTTGGCGTCAGAAAAATATTGGATGTCTAAACCAGCTGGAGACTTCAAAAAAAGATTCACAGTGTAGCACTTTGTTTGGTCTATTCAGCTATTAAGAAAAGTTTTCCGCTTCAAAAATGATGTAAAAAACGAAAGCCGTAATCAAAAATCATGGGTTCAAACCGGGCTTGGCACAGCTGGCAACGGGTCAAGCTGCACTTCGTTTTTAGGGCGAAAGCAAGGGGGATATCGTTTTTCCGCGATCCGGGGCGGAGAAGAGCCACAAAAATGCCGCCAGCATGCCACCCGCATGCTGTCCATCAAACAAACAAAGGCTTTGTTTTCAGCCAAATCGCAATAGTATGACATCAAATTTGGTGTGTGCATGCGGGTTGGGGGACCCGCACTATAGCCCAAAAATTTATAAAAACTTATGTAAATGAAAGCTGTGCTGAACTTTTATCTAAATTAACTGGCACCGTGCCAGCTGGGTGCCAGCTGAGCTGGCACCGACACTCTGCTCACATAAGTTTTTATACCCTTTTACATAAAACGTATTACATCGTAAAAGTTTGAACACAGAGAAGAAACAATTTCATATGTTTTCTTTTCAGCGTTTTATAGTCATCTGAAAATTACTCGGTCTGCTCGCAATCGAAAAATCGGCATTTTCTGCTTCTCGACTTTCAACTCAAAAAGCTCAGAAAGCTGTGAAAAGTTGTTCCATGAAACCAGCATGCAGAAAACCCTACTACAAGCTTTTACATAATCTAAAAATAATGACGGGTCTTCAAAACGGATCAAAGCGACTTCGTACGAAATTTTTAAAATCAAAAGGGACTTCGTTTTCTTCTGCAATTTCTCAATAGCCACACAAGCAAATTTTCCGAAACTTAATTGTTGGAGAGATGATGAAGAAAAGCTGCGTTGAAGAGTTTTTGAAGGCAGCGGATCGCCGAAATAGACCCTCCTGGGATCTTGGTGGAGTTAGACAACAGCAGACCTCCCCGCCTTCCTCAATTACTCTGTAGCTTAACATCCAACTACCATAATGCGCTAAGTCCTTAAAAATGCGCTCTAAAACTCTACCGGTTCCGCCCACACAATAAAAGTGAGCGGGGCCCCTGGAGTTTTGAAGCGCGTTTTTCAGGAGTTAGCGCATGAACTGGCAGGTGGGGATTGAACTACAGATTAATTGGAGGGGGAGGGGGATTTACAACCTAACTCCACCGAGAAGGATCCATTTTGCAAAAACATGCGGAAAGTAGTATCAGGTTGGCTAATTAATAATTTCGGTCGGTTTGCGGCTCGTTTAATACTGAAGACAATTTTTTGCTTAGCATTCGGTACCATCGGAACTTCACTGAATGGAACAAAAATCTATTATAGGATTTATTTGCTATGAAAGAATTATGCAAAGAAGTGAAAAACCCCAATTTTCTCATTGTGCACAAATATGAGAAAATTTGGCTTTTTTGGCCAAAGAATTTTTAGATGGCAGATCACAAATTTTTTTCAATAGTTGCTGGGTAGGGGAAACTTGTCCGTATCTAGATACCAAATTGCTATTTTCTAAATCTATTAGGGCATGAAAACGGAGCTTCTAAAGTCGCAGAGTTGTGCTTTTGGAATTTTAGCCTTGTTGGGGATAACTGTCACTTACTGATAATTCAAAATTTTGAGTAGTTGTTATGTTATAAGGGAACTTTGGGCTATTTACTCACAAAATATAAATGAAGGGCAACTATGAAAGCTTTTATGTAGGTTTTTAAGCCAAAAGTAAATTATTTTTTAACAAATGTAATACTAATAGTTATAACGACAAGAAAAGTTGGAAAAACACTGTAGTAGTTAGGATTTCAGAATGCTAGGACAATTTAAGAAGGAAGAAAGTCATGAGAAAACATTCAAAGTATTAAAAAAGGTTGTGCAAAACATTGAAGGAGCGCTATGACAACTCAAGCAATTGTTACGCTCTGAGCTGAAAATTTCACCGCTTTGAGTGTGAATGAAGTGAGAGCGCAAAGAGGCAGAAGGAAGAGGTTTGTCACCGTGGTAGAAACTGTTATCTATAAAGGGTGACCTGCACTTGTTTTGAGAATATTCTATTATCTTACTTTATTCCACGAAAAAGGTTGAAGGGTTGCAAAATACTATCTATGCAAGTCAGTGTCTATGTGTCACAGCGAGTTTTGCAATGTTACTAATATTTGATTATCTGGAATATTTTTTTTGCACAAATCATTCAGAAAAGCAACCATTTTAAAAGGTGCTAGTTTCAAGCTCCACACTTCTTTTTGCATGTTGAATTTGTGTTGTCAACGCTGAAGTAGTCATCTGAATCGGCTAATTTTCATTTGTAGCAAATTGGTGGCATTTATTTCCTTCATTGCTGAAAACATTCATTCAATAGTTTCCTTGATCAACTATCCTCTAGAAAATTGGTAGTTTTGCAACAGATATATATCAAATGTGCAAATTCAAAAATAAACATCACAGAAAATTCACAAATATGAATGTATGCAGAACATTCAGGTACTGTAGAAATATTTGATTGAATCTAGTTTTTATAGCTGTAATCAAATGTAGAAATCTCAATTTTGTAGTAAAAATGAGTTTTGGGTAACTCTGTTTTAAGACAAATCAAATGTCGCTCAAATGGTATTTCCCATAGAGGTAATTTACAGCATCTTCATTCGTGGCCTACGTCCTGCTCTTTATATTTTCCAGAGGCTTAAAAACATTCCAGTGAACCAAGGACTTTGAACCACCAAGTGCTTCATCTTATTTTGCTAATTACCACTATTAATTATCGGAGATTACTATAGGAAGATTTACGAAAATGAAGAAAGAGAAGTCTTGCGCCTTATAAATAAAGATGGAGAAGTACCCATCTGTTAAACAAATAGGTAGGACAGAATCTGAGATTACTTGAATTGAGTTTTTTGAAACATGGATGTTTAAAAATGCTTCAAATACTTGGACCAGCACTTGCAAAAATGATACTTGAAATGGGAACTTGCAAAAGAGGAACACATCCATTTCAAGAGAATCTCGAACATCAAGATAGAACAAAATTAGTTTTGCAAAACTCTATAAGAAGATCTAATCTTACGTCATTACGCTTACATGTGAAATGCATACAAGCCCACACTTGACCTATACAACTGCCGTTTTTTCTATCGAGAACGATATGTTCTTGAGGACACAGCTAATTACAGCGATGAACAAGTGCATAGTCTTAACGAACATTGGCAGAATACACTGACTTGACTTGCTGCTGTAGTAATAGATTCACCCCATATAACAAGCCATTGATCTGAATGAAGCAGCTGAATTGTAGCTGAATTGTTACCAATAAATGGCAGCAGGCTTGGTGTTGTTTGTTGTCTGTTGTATGAAATTATGCTAACATCAGAAAAAAAGCGGACGTTACTGATCGAGCATATAGGGCGTAAAAATGCGGTCACTGTTCCGGACGCGTCATAGAATTGATACATTCAAGATAGTTTCAAGATGACATCGACGGGTCACAGACGTCTAACAAATGACCTCGTAAGCTTCTCTTTAGTGACAAAATATCTGACCATTACTTACTTAGATACTTGGATGGCCCGTCTTCACGTGGCGCGCAGCACAAAAGTTTCCATTTCTTCCTGTCTTTTGCTTCAGACATCCACAATCTGCTTGGCTGACGTCGATGGCTGCGTCCACGATTTCCAGGTGCAAAAATCATATCCAGCTGATTTCTCAGCTGATCCATCCGTTCCACAAACGTCTGCCCACCTCGTTGGTGGTCTTCCTCGGGGACGTTTAGCTTCGCAAGGAATTCACTCAGATGTTCTTAATGTCCATCTGTCGTCTGTTCCTCTTATGATGTGACCGGCTCATCGGTGTTTCGCTTTCGCAACGTATTCCGCTAGGTCACGAAAACGGGACATTCTTCTCGCATCTGTATTGCGAAGTCCGACTAGATGTTGCTTGTGTAGGGCCATCTTCAGAAGACTGCGCTTCAACGCTCTGTGGGTGGAAAGCTTTCGACGCGGCTACGGTGTCAGCCCAAGTCTCAGCTGCGTAACAGAGGTTGGGAGAATGGTAATGTCGAAATGATGGGCACGAAGTTTCGGGTCCGTCAGTTGGTCGGAATCTCCCATCAACTCGTATGCCTCTTCCCAGTCCAGTGACTTCATCACCCACTGCAAGGCCGCGGTAAACAGCTTTCGCGAGATTGTGTCGCCTTGTGAACTCGTTCCCAAATGGAAAGGTCAGGGGGCGATGGAAAAGCTGCATCATCGTTGTACAGTCCTTGTAACAATCGGCTAACGTCCTCACTAAGCTGAGCCCTCTTGGCCCCAGTAGGTACTCACGGCAGACTTCTATGACCCTCGAAACCGTCTGGATGTGTCCATGCAGCTGAATTCTTTGCGAAATCCAGCTTGTTCTTGGTTTTGAGCTTTATCCAGTGTCCTAGATATGCGAGCGAGGATAATATTTGTGAAAGCTTGTACAGCGCACGCAGCAGGCATATTGGACGGTATTTCCGAAAATTCTTTCATTTACCCTTCTTGAAAAAAAAGGACGGTTTTTGACTTTCTCCACTGGTCGGGAATCCCTTCGTTTTCAAGGTAAGATGTCAGGTGCGACGCGAGAATCTCGTGTAGACGTTGTTCTCCGGCTTGAGTAACAACTGCTCGACCGGCGTTCCCCCCGCAGTTTTGTTCCGAACCAATTTCCGGATTGTCCCGACGCAACGGAGGTGTTTCGCATGTTTTCAATGAGTCGTACTTCGTTTCACCTGCGGTCCTCGACGGCGGTCTGAGTCGTAAGCTTATCTAAACGCATGGGTCCTAAAAACGGAAAAGTATCGAGTTTTCTATCCTTTCAATTCATTTTCATCCTGAGCGCAGTTGCGTGAACGCAAGAAAAAGGCCATTCATAACACATCGTAGTGTTCGAAAGAGGGAACTTCAGACAGGGCCCGGCACAAATGGTCTTGGGTCAAGCTGGACTTCGTTTTGAAGTTAGAAGCAATGGGGATATCGTTTTTATAAGGTCCTGGGAGAAGCGCCGCTAGAAAAACGACGAACATTTCAGGTTCCACGAGTTGAACGTGTTCTTTCGCAAGCGCGCGAATTTTAAACGCAAGACTCAAACAAACAAGTGGCTTGTTTACAGCGTACAAACAATCATATGGTTCCGAATATGGGCTACGTGTATGCAATATTACTCCAAACTATGTTGTGTAAAAAGTTTTAAAAACTTACATATCCTAATATCCGTTCCCGAATTTGTCGATTTCTAGACCAACACCAAACCAACTGGGTTGGTTCGGGGCAAAAATATGAAGGTTCACATAAATTTTAGACGTTTTTTAGTTGGGCGATTAGAACGGTCAAAAACCTATCATATAGTGGAGAGAGCAAATCAAACCATTGCCTCTTTCCTTTTTTGAGCCAAAAGTAGTGTGAGTCTACGCGTTGATAGATATCGCGCACCAATAACGTGCGTCTTTTGAACCTATGTAACGAGAAATGCGTTTTCAGATTGTTAAGGCCACAGATTGGGTTGGCTTAGGAGGTTTTCGACACTGGGCACTAAAATGGTACCATACTGAATGACAGAGCCTCTAATCAACTCGAAATGCTATTTGCTTTTTTGCTATTGTTACTTTGATTAAATGAGGGTTTCTCCAATGATTTTTACGTCAGAAATGACTTCGTAAATTTTCGCGAAGTCATCGTAAACTTCGTTTCCAAAAATGCTCCAAGCCAAGGCGTGCCGGGCCCTGTGTGTGTGCTGCTCGTAATTCTCGTTTATACGCTTGCATAGCATGTCTCACATACCCTTTCTTCTAACTTGCTTCTCACAAACCCGCAAGTACGCTGTCTCCATGAAAACAAAGTCAGTGTGCCTACACAATTTTTGCGTTAGGCCCTGATAGTCTTCTCCAGGACGCCAAAAAGACGGCTGAGCCAATCTTGAGTCAATTTAAATTAAGTCAAATTTTCAAAAAGTATACATAAATATTGGGTTGTTTTATCACGTAGCTATCATTTTGTCATCTTTATGGAGAATTACCTGGTTAAAATTTCGCGCTGAACTTTGGTTCTGACTAATTTTTCAACCAAGAAACGCTCATAACTTGGTGCAAAGGAGCTTGGCAGATACCATAAGTAGTTGTGTTCAAAATTACTTGTCAAATTAAATTCAAGGCATTGTTCTCTTCATGAAAACGACGGCTTTCGGATAATAATCAGTCTCTTAAAATTCTTTGTTTTGGAGTACTTGATGAAGGGGGTCCAGACGGCTGTAGGAGGTTTAAGCTTACCAAGACAAAAAACCTCGTACTTTTTCGGATGGGAAATTAAAACGCTTGAATTTACAGCTTTTCAAGATTAAAAAAACTCAGTAACTTCTCTAGGTGGGAGTTAGAACAACTTGAAGACCATTGAAACAGCTTTGTTCTTCGCCTTCACTCTTGAGACAAATACCAAACAAAAAAGAATGAAAGATTTTGTGAATAATAGCAGTCTTTTATAAAGTCGTTTTAATCTGTAAAGAAGTTTTATCCTTAATTTGTCAGTGAATTGTGGACTTAAGCTAACAAGACAGGTTTAGATCAGATTTTAATGCTTTTTGATTGTCCGATTTGCCATCCACGACCATCGCTGCTGAAGACTTCAGACCTCGTACGAATGCCATGATTTCCTAAATTATAATTTCATTTAATCTACTTAGTCAAAACACATCTATCTGAGGCTTCATCATCTTCAAGTTGAGAAAGAAGGTTTGATTTCGAATTGGACACAACCCTGGAACTGACAAGAACTAAAAATAACGTTTGCCCTCCATCAAAAATATCGAAAATATGTTTATGAACTGCACTGATTTATGAAAACTTTGTTTTGTCTCTTAGCCAGTGACTTGAGCAGCAGCTCACTCATAGCTCACAGCGCTATCATTTCAGGGCAACTGCGGGAGTCGTAAATTGTATCAATATTGCTGCTATCTATGTTTTCCCAAAGCAGGTTAGCGTAAATAATAATGGAGATTTTGAAAGGTGCGAAATAGTACCATCCTCTGCATGGTTGATTTTAGCATTATCTAGGAACGATTGCCATCTTTCTCATACTCGAGTTTATCCTTCTAAACGGGCAACAAATACTCTTTTTCACATTATTTTTACTCGGCAAACTGCACATTTGCCAAATTCCGTTCAAACAGTCAAAGATTTACTTATGATTCCTCATATCAAAAGCCATGTACTCAAGGTAGCAACTTCGTTATTGACTTCTGCGTTTTCTTGAAAAATCGAGAGTTGCCGTTTTTTTCTTGATTTTTGTTAGCGGGCGGTTTCAAAACTCTTTTTATTTCAGCATAGCCGCGCAACAATTCTTTATTCTGATTTGAATTCAAGTCACTATATAACAAAGCAAGCTCTACAAGGCGACTTCCAAACATTCACCAAAACTTCATCCTCACAAAATCAAAAGCTAAAGTCTGGAATTCTTTAGCAACCTCAAATCGCTTCTCCATCTCAAAGATATGTTACGGATCTCTTAGCTGCTCAAGCATATATTCTCCAAATGAGACATGTGAGATTGGTGCGAAAGGTAATGCATGAGTTTATGCGTGATTTAAATTTCAGATCCTGGCCTTGATCTAATATTTTGTCACCAAAAATGAAAAGGTTAGCGCTTTACGATAGATGTCCAAACGCAGCCTTAGAGACTATAAATTTCGCAACTTTGCGCAGTCTATGAATAGCATTATCGCCAAGTGATCTTGAAGAAGCTATCAAATTTCTAGCTGGCTTTAGCTCGCATGATACAAGAACAAAAATTGTTGAAATGTCAATTCACTTAAAAAACCCTTCATTACAAGTTTTCGCGAAAACACATTTGAAAGTACACAGACTTCCAGTGCTTGAGATTTTATGTAAAATTGCAACCTGCGCAATGTTGTATGACCAATGTTGTACTGAAAAATCACAGATATGGGGTAAACTGCTGTCACTGCAGATTTTTGCGACCACACTGTAGATGTCCACTATAGATGTCCGCACGAATGCCCAGCTGAACACCTAAGAGAGCGTCTCTCAAGGCTAAGATTGGCATTCGCGCGCATGAGCCATCATAACGCCCGTACTCGGCAGCCACGCTGCAGGCAGCTCGCGGATTTCCAGCCTACAGCGATATGGGCGCTTTCATGCAGTCGACTTCACTAATTGTCATGAAACAGCACCTGATACACAACCAATCACTAAACGATATACAAGTAATTACCAAGCTAAACTCTTGTATTGTGGCCATGTTTATTTTTGAAAGTATGCTTTTCGCGCCTGTTTCTCAGGCATCACGGAAGATGGTAACCGAGGAATCTTCAGCGAGAAGCTGCTTCATTTTTCTTTTTGGATGTTTCACATTTCTTTCTTATTTTATGCCTTAATCTAGTTTTCTGATATATAAGTCGTTGAGATAGCAATATTCTTTTATTGAGATTTTTTCAAGGCCAGTAAAAACCTAAAAGACAAAATACAAGTATTGTGAGCAGCTTTCAGACAAATATCTTATTTTCTTCGCTTACAGCGATTCAGTCATATTTTATAGATATTCTGCATATTCACTCGTTTGCACAATCAACAATTGCTTTATTCATCCTATTATTTCTCAATTTGATAGCGTTATGTATATATTTTGCATGTTTTTGTATACATGGTATCGTATCTTGTTTTGTTGTTGTTCAATATCAGTAAAGGTTTAGTTACCCAAGTTTGAGCTGAGGTATATTGCATTCACATACAAGTCCGCGTGGCAAGTAATCAAGTCTGTCAAGTCTCTTGGTATCAGAAATCTTTTTGTTCGTCATTGTAGGCAAACTCTGAGCACACCAATTACGAAAATTGAAGTGGCATCTGAAGCTTGTTCTTCCAGGATTAACTTACGAAAAGGTGAAAAAGATTATGGGTAATTTTTGTAACGCGCACACCTTTTCTTTTTTGAGTTTTAAGCAATAAATGAGAAAGTTATCGAACTTTCTTTTTAGTTTAAGAACATTTGCACCAACTATTGTAATCAGTTGTTGAATGTTGGCCTTAATTAGAGAAGAAAATAATGCAGAGCAATGCAGTTTTTGGCTTTTTATGCTAAAGTTGACAGTTTTTAGAGCTATTGTAAAAGGCTAAAAATTCATGATTATAACTCGAAAGTTTTTTTTCTAGAAATAACCATGTGGAAAAAGCCACTGATCGCTTTCACCAAAGCTTGCCCTCGATCACCATACTGGACAAAATAACCCCTAAACCGGCTTGAAAATCTCAACAATTCCTTTTTCCAAAGGTTTCCCAAGAGCCGCTGTCCAGTTTTGGTGCAAGGTTGAACACTTCAATAAAGAACGTCGTCGAAAGACATGTTGAAACAGGACAGGAAAAAAGTCAATTTGTCCAGCGCACCAAAATGCGTTCCGCGCGCTACTTCAAGGCAGTTTTCTTCGCAAACATGGAATGGGCTTGGTAAGGAAACCGACGGCCATTTTTTATTTTTTATGCCATCTTTGCAAGTTATGCTCAAAATTCTTCGTAGTCTTATTAGGTTGTTGCATAAGTTCTGTCCAATTTAAATTTTTTGAGTTCAAAATTTCATACTTCAAAGTCATTTTTTTCCAAGATCTCAAATTCCGTGTATTGAGTTCCTTGGCCATCAAATACATATTGAAACCTGCGAAAATCCGTGTTAAGGAAGAAGCAAGAACTCAAAAACTCCATTTTCTTCAAACCTGTTTTTTTTGTGCTCCCTTATGAGAATCAATAGGCATCTTGCATTTTTCGGAGATTATTTCGCACCATAAAGGAGCCCATAGGGTCTGCATCATCGGGAAATTTTTTTGACCGAAAAAAAGTTAGCCACTTAGTGACCTCGCTTCAGCACAAGTGTGCATGCCTCTTTACAAATTATAAAAGTTTTACAATTGACGTGAGCGCCGAAGAGAAATTGGTGAATGGTATCTGCTAACACTTGCTTTACCCTAGCACTTCTAACTTTGAAGTCGTCGATCATTTCTAATCGCAAAAAGTTATAGCTTGTAAAGCATCAATACAGAAAATCAATATTTGACAGTAAATTTTACTAGCAAGACGTTTACTTCATGAAACTGAACTTATGCGTATGCCTATTACACTCATTCCGCAACCATTTAAAAAGCTTGACTTGAAGCGCACTGCGGAGATTTCCTCGCAAGAACGCTTTTCTATGGTGAGAACGTACCTCGGCCACTTGGAGATTTTAGGCCTGAAATCTCCTACTAAGGAATTTATTGAAATTTGATATGGTTTAGAAAGCGCAAGAAAAGCACTTTTTAATGATACTAACAATACCGCATTAGAGATGTTGTCTTAGAACAGCTGCTTTAAACATAGGGCAAAAAAAATCGGACAGAACTTATGCAACAACCCAATACAATGCTAAATATTTTTCCTACAGTCTTTAAATCAAAGCGCTTGCAACAATAACTAATGTAAACCTTTTACATCTTGGTCGCTTTGGATTATTTGGTTAGTGAGACTTTGAGCAAGTAAAATAACGGAGGAAGATTTCCGGCGCTTGTCCAAAAACAGTTGAGTGATTCAGTCAGACTAAATCCGCTCTTTACGATTGCTGCGGCTAGTGCCGCAGTGGCCGCTAGTGCGATCGGCTTCACGACCGCAACAACTGCAGCCGCCGCTAGAGTGCTTCAATTTTTGGCTGTTTGCTGCTGTAAATCATGACATTTGCAGTGCTTTTTCTTCTCCTCTAGCCTCATTATGTGCTAATAAGTTACAGATTGTATGATGGTCGTTTTTCACGTTTCAGAGTTCAAAAGCTAGGCTAGCGTCATGCTACAATGACCACTCTGAACACATTAAAAAATTTTGAGACCAAAGGATTGTGTTGCCCCCTGCTCAAAGAAATGTATAGGAAAGCTAGCACTTTGCGACACACAATGTGTGGTCGAGCTGCTTCAAAAAAAGAGGTTCGTCTCTACTTATAAATTTTATCAGCTTGGAAGTGCCCACTCTCGGAAAAAATTCCCTTCAGTGTCTGTTGTTGTAGCAGTTCGATGTTCGTGATATTGCCACACTCGCATAACTGTAATACTACAAAACGCTTCTCTCCGAGATGGCCATCGGAGTAAATTATATGCATCATCGTGAAAGAATGCATTGTAGCCGTTAGTGATTCAAAACTTGTACTACTTTTCAACTCATTCTGAACAACAGCTCTAGATGTAAATTCTTCAGAATTCACTTATCTGCACTGCACAAAGCAGAGGCAATGGCATGAATGTCTTTATGCCCAGGATGAGATTTTTGACCGGGGAATCCGTTCATGATGGAAAAATTCAGAACTTATGTAAACTTACAAAAATATATGCTTCAAACGATCTTAGATCACTGGTGGCTGTCTGGAAACGGTTTGCATTACTTCACTTAAGTTTTCAGAAATCTTTATTAGTTTTTCAGTAAATAATATTCTATGCCTACAGTTCAATTTTGATATTATATCCTTTTCTCTACGCTGTGAACAAGCATTTCCTCAGCTTTGCTTTGCTTTCAAGTGACGCGTTTTTCGCAAGACACGATGGAGCTCGTTCATCACTCAATAACCTGTCTTCAAAGCTTGTGCTTGACTCACAAGAAAAGGTTCCCGAGTCAGCTTGGCCAATCCGGATGTGGCACATAACATCATGAAGCGCTTGGAACCTTGGAACGCTGGTTCCAAATCCGTCGTTTCTAGCTGCGGAGCGGTTATGTAGAAGAAGTTATGGGGGCGCTTCCCTCTGGGGTTAAAACGCCCTTCAGCATGTCCGCTTTTGACTATCTGCGATTCAGAAGGGTATGCAATGGGCCTCATGATTCGTAGACCTCATTCAGAGACCACGAAGCCATTCAGTTTGTCCTGCCTGAAGGTTTGCGCAAGGAATATGAACATTCCGCTGTTTACTTCTTTTTGTATAAGAGATTTCTCCCTGCATCTGAGCATGATTTAGATTTTTTTGTTTATAAAGATTTAATACTAAAATTAGCTACAATGTTTTAAAACGTTAATTGCAAAACTGTGAATGCATGAGTGAAAGAATTTTTTAGTATGAATCTTCATGGAGCAGGAAGAAATTTTTAACATGTACAGACGTAAAAGGAAAAATTCTTAAACTTGATTTTAGAAGACAGAGTGAAGTAAACAGCGGAATGTTCACACTCTTCGAGCAAACCCTCATGCAGGACAAACTAAATGGCTTTGTGGTCAGGGTCCACCGATGATTTGGGATCAAACTGGACTTCGTTTTTGGAGTTAGAAGCAACGGGGACATCGTTTTAATGAGGTCCTGGAGGAAGCGCCATAAAACACGACGAACATGTCAGGTTTCACGAGTTGAACGAGTTCTTTCGCAAGCGCGCGAATTTTGAATGCAAGACTCAAACAAACAAACAGCTTGTTTACAGCGCACAAACAATCACATGGCTCCGAATTTGGGCTATGAGGTATACAATATTATTCCAAACTATGTTATGTAAAAAGTTCCTAAAACTTATGTGTCCTAATATCCGTTTTCGAATTTGTTGGTTTCTAAACCAACTACCAAACCAACTGGGTTGGTTCAGAGCATAAATATCGGAGAGTTCACATAAGTTTTGGACCTTTTTGATTTGGACGATTAGAAGGGTCAAAAATCTATCATATAGTGAAGAAAGCGGATCAAACCGTTGCTTCTTCCCTTTTTTGAGTCAAAAGCAGTATAATTCTACGCGTTGATAGATATCGCGCTCCAATCGCTTGCGGTCTCCTTTGAAATATGTGGCGAAAAATGCATCGCAGGATTGTTGAGGCTACAGATTTGGTTGGCCTAGGAGATTCTCGACATTCCCAGCATCAAAATGGTACTATACCCAATGGCAGAGCCTTTAATCGATCGAAATGTTTTCTTTTTGCTTTTTTGTTACATTACATACCTCAAAATGCGCTTTTTTCGCTTTTTTGTCGCTATTTTAGTTGAATAAGGTTTTCCCTACTGATTTTCACGTCGAGAGGGACTTCGTAAATTTTCGCGAAGTCTTAGGGGTCCGTTTCCTAGAAACCTCCGAACCAACGCGTGCCGGACCCTGTTTGTGGTCTTTGAATGAGGTCCACGAATCATGAGATCCATTGTATACTCTTCTACATCGCACGTAGGCAAAGATGGGCATGTTGCCTACGAAGGGCGCCTCGACCCGGAGGGAAGCATCCCCCATAACTCCTTCTACCGAACCGTTCAGCAGTTAGAAATGACGGATTTGAAATTAGCTTTTTAAGCGCTTTACAACGATTTATGCCTCATCCGAATTGGCCGAGCTGATTTGGTAATCTTTCCCTGTCAGTGGTCGCTTTTGGTACTACAGCAAGTGTCTGAGTTGCCTTGCACACTGTATGTGCAGTCTGGTCTCGATGTTGCTTGTTATGTCAGAACACGTCATCGGTCAATTCGTGGGTGAGCGGAGCGCAAAAATAATCCAGATCCGTCATCTTCTTTTCAGGCAACATTAACATTGGACCAACGCGGTTGGTCTGCTTTTAGGGCCTGCCAGTGGGATAAGTAGTAATCTGAGGAGAATGAATTTTCGGTGGACTCCGCCTTTAAGCTCATACTTATTGAGCGTTCATGTTACTTGTCTGAGATGTAGAACCGTTATAGGTTGACTTGCAGTTCTATTGCATTAGCGAGGAATTATTAGGTTGTCCCGAAAGTTTTGTCGGTTTCTTTCATCGCTCACTAAAACTCACAGAACACCAATCCATGGACGACTTAGATGCCATTTGATTCAGAATTGTATCCTCTTTCTTACAATTATACTTGCTCTCTGATCTACCCTGTCTTTGCAATGTTATCGCCATGGCTTTTTGAGCAGCTCAGCAGTAACGCCAAATCTTTCCCAAATTTTAGAATTTTTTATTCTGATGTTTTCAAAGAGCGCTAGTAACTGTTATTCAGAGCAAACCTTTGACTACATTGTGTCCATTTTAGATTTCATGAACCGCGTTTAGCTAGTCCGTTATAATTATTTATTCAATAAAACCCACGTCTTTTTGATTAAGTTGAACACGTAAAAGTACCAAAAATTCCAAAAAGCTGATTTTTCAAAGCAAATCAAACTTGGTTATGTTGAATAATTATTGCTCATTAGCGGTCAAGTTTCAATTCGCAGAAATTTCAAAAACTTTCATGTTTTCCTGCAGTTGCGTGTTTCATGACTTTGTCAAAAATCGAGACATCCAGGGAATTAATTTTTTAAAGCTAAAATCAGCAGATTAGGAGAATATAAAACTACCATCTTGTAGTCCGAGAGCTGCTCTATTCGATACATACTCAATCCTTTTCGAAACTTTGTAATGAAATTTTTAAAAACTGGCCTAAATTTGGGTAGGTAAAATTGACAGGTGGAGAATTTTGGCAATTATCAAAAAAAGCATACAAGATTGTGGTACGAAAATGTGCCCATAAGAAAGAGAAGGAAAAGCTGCATCGAATGCATGTTAAAACTCACTCAGGTCTTTATTGTGCGTGGTTTTACAGTGGTTTGAAAAAACCGACAGAACTTTCGGGACAGTCTAATATAAAGAAACTAAGCTGTCACTATGACATATTATATAATGCTTGTCAGCAACCTTCAAATCATGACGAACTTAGCTTGAACTTACATAAAATAATCACTTCGATGCTTGTACGCTATCGGCAGGGTAACGTTCAAGTAATAAACCGCACTTTGATCTTTTGCAAAAAAAGCAAGCCACCAGCCAAATGTTGACATGGTTGCAGAGATCAAAAAAGATCGGCACATCTGGGATGACAAATACAGGTCCATAGCCTCTTGATAGTCCGAAACAATCACAGCCTTAAAAGCATATGCCGTTCATACTAACAACTACCATAGAATGGTCAGTTGACTCACATCGTTTTTCCATCCACCATCTCTTATAATAACTTGTGACATATTGATCATGACTTGCTGATCATCTCCAAAAAGTATAAAGCTTGACATATTCTAAAAAAATGTATAGCGACCATTCCGTCGTTTGATTTTCACCTTCTTCTTAGCCAGTGCATTGACAGCTTTGACAGTTTTGTTCACGTCAGTCGCCCAATGAAAATTAATGAAGTCCGTAGTTCGGACGTGTAGGCACATTGAGTCAGAATGACTGAATAGGTAATTTATTCAAAAAGTGAAATGCGATTAGTCTTCTTCTACCTTTGCAAAGAGCGTGTTATGATGCTTCCATTTGATTTCATCTCTTCTGAGAAGTGCAGAATAGCACGTAGCTCAGCAACATAGTTCTCAAAATACCTGACATTCTGGGCATAGAAAAAGTCCAGCAACAAATACTGATCGGTAAAATTTTTCAGCCTTAAGATTAATCCTGCCAGCTTAGAATAAGAGCATTTATGCTAAAGACACACAAACCTTGATGGATTAGCGTAAGAATCAAACTTTCTCGCAAATTTTATATTTCTTTGCTTGGTTCCCTTCTGAAAATGCTGGATTTGTAGTAATTACTAAAATTTACCCCCATTCTCTATGTTTTTTATTCTACAGTGAAACGGTCACGTGATCAATACATATTCAAAATAAAGGGCAACGTACCTTCGCAAGAACGTAGGTTCTGTTCAAGAGAGGAAAAACATTTCCTAGGTAAGTTAGATACTTTTCGACGTGTGCTCTACGATTTTCGAATGGCAAGTAATGTATCCTGTCTATAGTCCTAGCAATGCCATATCCGGAAACCAGGTGGAAGAGCTTAAGAATTGCACATTTTTGATTCAAATAAATCCCATTAACAAAAGCGGGTAAAATTTTTCTAAATGAAAGAAAGAGAGGAGTGCAAAAGCACCAGTTACGCAAAAAAATTTGGGGCCTTACAAAGCTGCCTTGATTTCTGCAGTCTGTATTATTTTGAAAATTTGCAAAATAAGAAAATAAAAAAAAATTGTCTGCATATTTTGTAACTCATGTAAGCTTTCAAAGCCTCCGAAATCATATTTGAAGCCAAGTTTCAGGTCAATGAGTGCTTCAAAAAATAGATCTGAGCCCTAAAAACTTTTCATACTTCCTTCTCAGCCATCACTGGAATACACACGCAGTCTTCCACTAAAGTATTGGCCGAGAATTTGCAGACATAATCCATCATTACTGCATATAGTTCTATTCTACACACCTCCATTAAAACTAGACGCATGAAAATCTATAATTCATTGAAAAAATCACACCTAACGCAAAAAACCCAAAAGAGGCTCATTGATTTTACCCAAGTTTCTTGGTTTCTAAAATAACTTCAAAAATTTCTAGAGCATTCATGCATTTTACAGAGTGTCTGCTTATGATAATCAAGTGGAAGGTTTGCAGGATTTTAGGGGGATCCCATTTTTTGTTTTTTTTTGTTGTCGTTTTCTTTATTGAATAGCAACCCGCTGCTATTCATTACTTACTCTGCGGCTGCTGAAAAACGCTTACTAATTTTGAAAGAACAACAAGAAGACCTTTTCTTCAAAATCAGTTCGAATAAAAAGAATGTCGCCTTACTTGTATTTTTATATCAGCACTACAGGACGGACTATACGAATGTGTGAAAGGAGCTTTTAAGAATACAAAGCAAGCCGTTTAAGACCGCCTTGAACTCATACAACAAGTTTAATCCACGTGGGGAGTCTAGCCAACAAATCTTTGCGAAGCAGAACCCTTCAGACCTTAAACTAATTCATGCGTATGCTTCCATGTCAGACATTCGTAAGTATAGCTGCTGTAATTCTTCTCCCGTTGAAGGTTGAGAGAATGAAGATTTCAAAGCACTTTCTAAAGCGATTCTGAACACTTTGCACACAAGCATTATACAAAGTGTCCCAAAATGATGTGCACACTATTTCATTGTTGATATCTTACTTTAACGTCTTTCGCCAATCTTAAGGCACCCTTCTGTAGAGCGGGCTTCGACTAGAGATCAAGGGGGCGAGTTTATTGTCTTTGTCTTGTAAATTGGACCAGTCTAAAGCGCCGCTTGGCGGCTTTTTGGACTTTTGATGAACAGCCCTAAAGAGTAAACTTTGCTCAAAAAATCATCGTTAATGCAATAGGTCGTGAGACATGAATCTTTGTGAGGCAAAGACTTCTAAGAGGCAGAAACGAAAATTTCGACGACTTAATTTGAATCTGTTTCTGCTAAAATATATATGGCTTTTTTCACTGATACACAGGATTTCCTCATAAAATTATTCAGGATTTTATTTCTTGCATTTCCAAAAAAGAATAGAATTTAATCATTTTTTGAAGCAGTTGCAGAGGTTTTATAAATTGTTTTTATCTCTGCACTACCTGTACATTACAACGTTTTTCTAAAAATGATATATTTCAAAATGAACGAAGCACTGGGGGATAATGTGGGGCTCCGTGATAAAGACAGCATTATAGCTCTTTACTTAGCAATACGATTCTGGATTCGAAAAAAAGAGGCAAAAAGTCTGATTGACGCATTCTTAGAGAAGTAGGTAAAAATCTGCTCAAAATTGTGTTACGATTGTAATCCAAGACAAAACGAGAAAAAAAAACAGAAATTTTCATGACAATTGCTCGCACATTGTAAACTAACAACAGTTGCTGTCTGAGGTTAAGTAAGATAATTCTTTGTTTGATACTCACATAATGGAGATTTCTTGAGAGCATCTATCAAGCAGGACAAATCTGAAGTAGTTGCTTATTGACGGGGCTACAAAACTTTCATTAGTAAGTTTAAGTTTTGGAGATGCTTAGGCACTATAACTTTCTTTTCATAAAGAGGATGCATTTCAGAGTGAACGAAGTGTTAGAGGGATAGGAATTCGGCGTTCGTAAAGAAAGAGCAGCACTATGATTTTGTAGATTTGCAGTAAAAGAGACACTGAATTTCTAGTGATAGAGGAGCGACAATTTTGATGAATGACACAACGCTAGATAAGTAGGCAAAAACTTGCTCAAAATTTTGTTCGAAGCCATTTGCATTGTAGGAAGTTACCCTAATTTCACGCATACAAGGCGCGGAGGATTTTTTTCCAAAATCGAGCAGCCCAAATACGCCAAAGAACTTCGCAACTAAAGGACCCTATGCCTTGTTGTATATTGCTTAAGAGGAATCGTACGGCATAAAGATCGCTTTCCAAAATAATTTAAAGCGGCTGAGGGGCCTAGTCGAAAAAATTAAAAAGGTGCGCCTTTTACGCGTGAAATTAGGGTACTCCAACAAAACTTTTGGCAAAGCGAGAAGAATTTTGGGAAAGCAGAAACGGAATTTCTATACAATTTTGCGATGACGCATTTTAAAGCTAGCAATAAAGACTGTTCAAGAGTAAATATGACGCTGTGGCTTGAATATGGAACGACTAACCAATATTCTATCCTTGTTCGCACAAAATTATGGCATCTTTTCGCAAAAAAGGTTATCTTTAGACGCTGTTGCTTTTCAGGACAATTGGCAGAGATCGAAATAGAGAAGTGGAGAGCTTATCCTTAACCTGCGAAGTAATAGCTTAAGAAAAGTAGTGGACGCTGCGGTTGTGAATACTGAACGACTAATCAGTAACTCTACTCAATGTATCTTTAAGATTTAATAATTATAGTTAAAAGTATGATCGGAACTTTTAGATGGCCTGAGGTGCTGTCCGAATCAGGTACAGTCTTCGAAAATAGCCACTTGTCACAACAAAGAAGCGACTTGTCCAAAAGGAAGTAAACGATGTGTCTGCTTGTGATGTACAGCATCATCTTCAAAGGGCATTGTGATTAACATCTTGAAAGTAAAACAAACATCCGCCAATGTGTTATGAATTTGGGTGCATTCGAGACAGAACAACACAATTGTTGAAATCGTCGAGGTAGCGAAAGGGGGAGGGGGGTACTCAACACTCAACACACGCATTAGTTTATTGCTTCGCTTTATTGCGCTTTATTAAAGAGATAAATAGTCATTACAAGGAATCACCTGGCAGACAATACAATTTACGTGACATTATCGGATAAGTTCAGGAGGCAATACCGCCACTTAAACAAGATCTGGATATGGAAACTTACGTCCTAAGACTGATTTGCCCATTTATCCACTTTTACGCCTTGATAAGACTTATAAATTTGCAGCGCTAAAGTAGTACCCCTTGCACTCTCTGATACCACTATGTTTCTAGATCGTCTGCGTAGCACGCATGTAAATTAAGAATGTGTAGAGACTGCAGGGGTTTTCGACGTAACTTCGCTTTACGTTAATGTTTCCAATGCCGATGCCCTGCAACCACGTTCAAACTCCTTTCTGAACATCAATATCTTCGCTGAACCTTTGTGGATTAGAGGCACCAAACATATCAAAATTTTGATAAGGAAGGTTGCTTGCTTCCCAACCATAAGAACAGAGCAGGTCCGAGCGCACAGCATGCTGCCTGCGCCTAGAAAAGTGCCCCTAAACCCCTGCGTGGGGCGGCGTAGGCCACTTTTCGTCATCAATCAATATCGATTTAACCGAATTTTTTTGCATGTTTTGGATTACGGGTCTGGGAGTTACCATAGGGAAGGGGGAGGGTTGGATTGGGCATGCTGATTACGAATACAATGTTAGTTTTAGAGTTGTCTATCAGTTTTGTTGTAACAGGGGGAGTGCCTAGTGATATGGATTGGTTTCAATCTTATGATTGAGAGACGAGCACATAGAGAGATAAAACAGAGTTTATTTTGACTGCAGAGGGAATACGGCACTTGGGCCAACAATAAACAAGAACGACGATCTATAACTTGGCTACGAAAAGTCCTTCGATTTGACCCTCCAGCAGGGTAAGCCTTGGTCAGCATTTGGGTTCTACTCGGCCGATACTTGAGAGATCCGGCTTTTTTCTGGCCAGCTCATTTCAACTCCCGTGAACCTCTTCTGCCCACGGCTCCCCTTCTCCACCTCTTTTCTACCGCTGCAAGGTCAAACCGGCCTCTTATTTTCGTCACCAAATACAAGTAGATCAATGATCCTTTCCATCAACATTATCGATTTTATCGATTTTTTGCAAGGTTTGAGCTATGGTGCTGGGAGTTGGCACAGGGGGGGGGAAGGTAAGTGGGCATGCTTATTACGAAAATGACCGGGATAGAAAATCGCAGCGTGAAAGTGGGCACAAAAGATTGTACAGTGATAGGTAATTTGACCTTTATCAGGAATCTTTATCATAGGGTTTTGACAGGGCCGGGCAGAGCCGAGTAAGCCAGCTAGTTGATGATAAGAAAAAACGGAATTGACTTTTCAGGCTTAGTCAAAAGAACGAAAGGAATTTGATCTGGCTTGAACAAGTTATTGTATGCAATGCTGTATGCTGCCAAGGTGTCATTTAATGTCGAAGGTCTTGAATACAAATTTGATGGAACTTTACAAAGTGAGATAATGCAACTTCTTAGACACAATATCTTAGCTGTTCTCTTTAACAAGGTAAGAATTTGTCGCAAATCATCCACAGGCACAAAACGCTCTACCATGCAAGGTTCTATTTTCGTGATCAGCATGTCGATAGCTCGCTGAACTAAATTGCAGACAAACGTATAATCGTTTGTAAACCGGAATGTAAAGCTGTCATCAAGCAAAACAGTGACTACAAGTGAGACTCACGTCATGATTTACTTAATGCTAAACAACAAATGCGCCACACGTAGAGATGAAAAGTTGGGGCATTGTTGCAAAGCCTGTTATAGATTTTTTACCTGATTTCCAAGGCGACCGGTGTTCAAGTGAAGTCCAACATATTTTTTCTGTTCGACGGACGCACGGTCTGAAGGTGCATCCAGTGAGCGTAAAGAAGAATGAAAACATCAGCGGGTTCATTTATTCAATTAAGAATGCGTTACCTGAAATTGAGATTAAAGATTTATCGATGTGCTTTTGCAAGCAATCGTACTTCGCGTTAATCATGCTATGTAATTATCCATCACACCAAGTAATAAAGTTACAAGTTTCTTTATTATGGCACGTAAGATATTAGGTTGTCAGGGCCGGTAGTAATCTTCTATCTGGCGGCATCATGGATGCCGACAAATTGGCACTCATCGCCAAATTCGGCGTTACTCACGATTGGTTACAGGCTTTGATAACTTCATGTTATCCTAAGTCATATCTGCAGTCATATCTGCACAAGTATTTTGGCTACGCAGCCCGCGCAGAATCTTGACATCGCTCGTTCTAGGCTGCATTCATGGAGATCACGCGAGCACATTTTACTTCAAAGATAGGAAGGCAGCACAGACAAGCAACGCTTGCAAGAGGGTATTATCGATACTACCGTGTGTGGTAGACTTTGACACTAGAAATTGCTGGTCGACAAATAAACGCAAATTTGTTTGGCAAACTCAAACAATTATGGCGAGCACCCGCCGACCACCCACGGGCGAAGCCACGCCCACCTCGGGGGCGCGCCGATAAGTGCCCGATAAGTGCCCAGCAGTGCCCGCGGGTCAGCCGATAAGCGCCCGAATAATACCATCGGATGGCCCGACAGGCGTCCGATAGATTCGCGATTCGCACCCGCGGGTGGCCCGATACGCACCCGGTACTCGTACGAGAAGGTTTTGAGCCATTCCATTTCCACTTCCGGTCTGGCATGGGGGGCCGCTATCTACACGGAAATACGGGGTGACGCTCACACCTCGTTCACGTGGCCTAGAGGGCTTTCGGGGCTTTCCCGAAAACTACATATGCAGGGAATCTTGTAAGGGCCGAGGCTCGCCCGCGTGGTTTTTCTTGGGCCGGAGGAGGGGGTGTTCCGATAAAATATTTGAGGCCCGCGGCCTTTCCGTAATGATTACATTCTGCAGCGGGTCGCCAAGCAAATAAATCTAGGGCCGCAGATGATCAGTGCAAGAATTTAACGCCCGCGCACCGCCGAAAAATACCGTTAGAGGCTGCTGTTGTTGTTGTGCTGCTCTTGCGCAAGCACATATCGATCTTATTTGGCCGATGCACCAAATGTCTCGTTGGTTCGTAGGCTTTATAGTAGCCTTAGGCGAAATAGCGCCTGTTGGAGTGTGTTATATAGAACACAAAAGCATTAGAGCTTTATTGAGACAAGCGACCTGCACATGTTGGTGCTGTGATAGAATGCTAACGATAACAGGCGGAGCAATGTAACTCAATGGTATCACAGCAGGCCATGCTTATGGCATGACCTTTACGGTACTTTAGTGCGAGTAAAGATATGATTGTAAGGAAAAGGAAGTGCCGACAATGTAGGCACAGAGATGTAAATCATGTCTTATGCCGTAATTCCGAAACTTACAAACGCCGCCAGCAAGGTGCCAGCACCTCGACATAGTAGGGGCACGTCGAGGTGCCGCACCTTGCTTTTATAAAAGAGCACACCATTTCTCGTGCTCTCTGACCTGCCGGGCGGCAGCTTGCCATCTCGCAGTTGCGTGCATCTTCTCTTGTGCTGCTTATTTTTCTATAGGGAAAATCTTACAAGGAAAGCTACCTAAATTAGCTCGGCCTTTTGGCAAGGGACATATACAGTCTGAATCAGCTTCAAACGCTAATTCCAAATATGCTCTTTCTAGCTGCCACGCACCATTGCGAAGCGAGTTAAGGGCTTTTTCCTTTTTTCCTTCGCAAAATTGGCATGCTCATCAACTCACGGGCATCACATTGTCATCATTTGAGTGCTGATACACCTGCGTTAAGCTTTTTTGGTGAGAAAAGATTGGATTTGTACTATTTCGATACTTCAGCACCTTTTTCTTGCGAATTTTTACCTATAGGCAGTCTTCTCATATTCAGTAGTATGCCAATTTTGTCTAGGAAAAAGCATATAACTAACTCGCATCAAAATGGCGCTTGGCAGCTGGGAATATCATATTTGGAATCAGCGTATGAAGCTGATTCAGAATATACATGTCTCTTACCAAATGGCTGAGCTAAGTTAGGTAGCTTTCCTTATTAGAACTTTAAACTTCGATGGTTGCTTCTTCAAATTCGCCGCGGCATACTTCTTCAAAAATCCCTGAAAAAAGCTTGATGCGGCCTAGAACTTAAATCTTAATTTTTGCGTCAAGTCAAAGTGCCGGCGGCCTGACGGCGAAACCTGCCGTTAGTTCGAAAGAAACTACCCACCCAAAAATTTTCTTCACACTCTTTGTACTAATTTTCAAGAACAGAGGCTTTACTACATGTCATGTTTACGGCGTTTGAGCATGTTTAAGTCCTATTCGTAAATAACGCCGCATCCACGATTCGTGCGCAAAACGTGCCTGCCTGCCTGATTGTGGCTAAAATTTCGTTTTGTTCAAATTTTTGTAAATGAGTTGGCAATCTTTCAGGTGATAAGCGAGAGGCCGGACAATGTGGTGATCAGGCAGGCATACCTATAGTATTTAGCAATTCTGCGAAATGGCACAGACATGTCCACACGCGTTTGTTCAAACAGTGTGCGCCATCTCTGCAATTACTCACATTTTGACAAGAAAAGTCTTCAAAATCAAAAATATCTTCAAGCTTTCTGTATTCCCACACGATGCTCATGAAAAAAAGAATTTAGGAAAGTTCTTGAATATTTTTGATGCATTGTTCACTCCTCGTTCTCAGAAGTAAAGGCAACGGAGTGCTCAATGTAAGATATACCGCCTAGAGATATGCAGAGAAGAAACCTTTAAATTTGATTGTGTCTACAATTCCCTCGAACTTGTTCGTCACTCATGCATTTGCGGCACTAGTCATGCTGGGTAGGCCCTGCTATGTCCTAAGCGGATCTCAAATTTGGGGTTTTCAGGGAGTTTTTAGAATTTTTCGGAAAAGAAGAAAAAGTGTACTAAGAATATCCGACAACTCAAATTACTAAGTGAAGCAGGGTGCAACTTAAATTCATATGAGTTTTGAGGGAGTAGAGCTCAGTCATTATCATTTTGATATATTCTGAGCTTGATATCCGAAACTTTGTCACTGATGTTTTTTTTTATTTGTTGCGTGCAAGGCCTCGGGCAGAGCTTACGCAATTTGATCTTCGCGATTCAATCGCTACAGACATGTTACGAGTTCACTGCATGCCAATCTTCTTGTATTTCGGTTGTGATAGTTAGTCACGATTAGTCGTGTTGAAAAACTATCACAACCGAAATGCAAGAAGATCGGCATGCAATGAACTCGTAACACTTGTCTGTAGCGATTGAATCGTGACGATCAGATCGCGTGAACTCTGTCTCTGTACGAGACCTAAAGGTTGTGCTTTCTTTTGAGATTATAGTGAAAGATCACCTAAGTGCACGGCTCTATCAGTGGCGGTCCAAACGGGGTCCCTCCCCCTCCCTTCCGAGAATGGGTCGCGAAATTTTTGAATTTTTGGAATCAAATATATACCGCTGTAAGTAGTTTGTGCTTCTATCCACGATCCATACGAAATAAGCGTACAAACACTTCTTATAGTAAAGCTCTTACGCTCCGAAATTTGAACTTTTGACCATTTCTTCGGCGATTGCTTAGATAGTCGATAGAGCTACAAAACATCGCTTTGGCGCTGTTTTGCTTATAAAACTTCAAAAACTCTTCTAGATTCTTGCAAGAGACTGTGAAAAGTATATATAAAGATAATCACTCTCTTTTGCTTCCTTTTGATCGGACTTTCAAAACGAAGTCTAACCTTTTTGAAACTCTTCATTTTCAATAAAAATAACAGTGTAAATGGGATTAATGACTTTTGTTGCAAAGACACTCAATAAATAGCAAATGACAACAGTCTTGAGGAAATGAGAGTAAGTTGCATTCAATGACATATAACATTCAGCCAACGTTACCATTACAAAAGTTTCATTTTCTCGAGAAAGTTTTGATTGTAATTACCGCAAAAGAGTAACTGGAAAGGACTCATTGCTGCTTTTCATACACACCTCTAATGGTAAACTGATCAGAAGGCAAATGTTTGAGTAGCATAGATGGATGCAGAGGTTTGCAGTGCATTTTCCACCTTTACTGAACTTTCTCTTTTATTTAAATTAGCAGATTATCTTTTGGAACATAATACACTGCAGACAAAAAAGTCAGATTTAACTGGACTCCAAAAGTTCAAAGTCTTGGATGTCGCTCCAAATTGGCCAAAAGGATTGTTTGACCCACTGATGCCGAAATAGTTTTTTCTTAAAGTAGCGTCATTTTCTGGAGCTATGGTATACGATGGTCTAGAATAGAACTTCTGCTGTTATAGGAGAGTTATATGAATACGGTATGGAATTAAAAATCGTAACGGGTATGCGCAGAGAGGTTATCTAACATGCAGATGACCAGGGTCGAGCAAGACGTGTGGCACACAACAGCCGGATAGACCCTCCCCCCCCCCTAAGTTCTGCCTCGATACACCCCCCCCCCCCTCATTTTCGTTTGCCTGCCTTAAGCATGACATAAAGGCTTTATCTAGCATAATTAGTAACATATTTGTGATTATCATGTCAGAGAATCCCTTTAGCGTATTCTGGAGTTTCCTAATATTGGGCCACCCAAGTGAAGTGGCCATTTTGAAACATGATTAACTATATTTCAAAAGCGAATTAGCTACCTCTTCTTGTTTTCATTACTTTCCCTACTCTCTACCAACCTATGCCATGAATTATGATTTGGATACCCATCAAACCATGGAATTAGGAGCCAGCCAAAATCCCGTTTGTCCCATTTTTCGCTTGCAGTGATCGCGCTTCCAGCAACTATTGCTCAAACGAAAGAAAACGAATTCAGCTTCAATGACTTCTGCAAAAACTCCAAGATTTTTGCTATCGAAATGTACTTAACTTGTTTCCTAAAATTTCATTTCAAGGTAAGTTAATGGGCTGTGGCACAACACCCAAAAAACTGTGGCGGCCACAGCTTTTCAGGGGGCTACATCCCATTAACTTACCTTCAAACCATTCAAATCTCTGCCTTCTTTATATGACTGCTATTCCCATACTTCTTCTTTACATGAAAAAATAAATCATTTGAAATCGTGTCTTTTAAAGAGAGAAATAGTCGTTTTCCCTTATGTATGCAAATGGAAGATACTGCGAAAATATTGGGTTACGGTAACATGCATATTCTGCGCTGTTATGCAGATCGCGAAAGAAGAGACAAATAAATGTATTTGATAGATTAATCCTCAAAATTTACATAACAGTGATTTGATCCTGGCTGGTCCTCTCTAACTTAAGATATTGAAAGCGGAAAATGGAACAAATGAAATTTTGGCTTGCTTGTATTTCCATAGTTTGGATGTTATTCAAAGTGGGATTCCTAATGTGAGCAAAGAAGTAGTAGTTCTTTGTATTAAGTGCAGAAAGAAGTAGCTATCTTACCTTTGAAGCGAAGGTAATGTTTGCAAATAACTATTCACGCAAATGGTCCAATATTTGCCACAAGGTTATTTACATTCTGGTTGCGAAAATGACGCTCTTAGCTTATGGCGATCCTTTATTACGCTCACTGTACCTATACGATGGTAGGCCAAAACATCAATGTGCTAATACTTTACACAGCGTCTATCTGACATTGTTAACGAATATCGTGTTATCAGCTCACCTCGATAACGACCCCCCTCCTCCTCCCCGACTCTCAATACGATTCCCCAGGTGCGGCATGCCACAACCCACGCTCGACCCTGCTGATGACCAACGTGATACTCTCTAATTGCATAACAAACTATTGTAAAGTAATAGTTGGTCATGAGGTCTGCAAAGTCTGCAACCTCGCTGGAAAATGATCCCGCTTACTACATTGTTAGTAGTGGGAAAGGGTGATGTCAATGATTAATTATCGGTTCTGTATTGTTTGCTGTTCAACAGATCACTGCTGGGTGGTTTTAATGCATTCAACGTCCACACTCTATATCCTGCAATTTCTAACTTTCATATCAAAAGCAGGTGTTTAGTTGTAACCGGTCCATTGCTGATTCATATGCTCTCCTAACAGCATTTCTTAGGCCATTGTTTACAACACTCTAATAGCCTACGAACACATTTTTTGCGCTTTCGTGTGCATTCAGGAATGATATACACAAAAGTCCCTTCAAAATGAGCTTCTCTGCCAATAAAGTGGACTTGTGAGGAAAGCTACTTAACTTAGCTCGGCCTTTTGGCAAGGGACATATTTGCCCTAAAACAAATTTAACCGAATATGACTGACCGATTTCAAATATATTATTCCCAGTTGCCGCGCACCATTCCGAAGCGAGTTATGGGCTTTTTTTCCGCTCAAAATTGACATATTACTGAACATGGGAAGACTATCTGTAGGTAAAAATTTGAAAGAAAATGGTGCTGACATACGAAAAAAACTCAAATCCAATCTTTTTTTCGCTAAAAAAGCCAAAAGCAAGTGTATTAGCTTTTAGGTGATGATGCCATGATGCCAGTGAGTCGATGAGTATGCCAATTTTGCGCAGGAAAAAGTCCACAACTCGCTTCGAAATGGTGCTTAGCAGCTAGAGATAGCATATTCGAATCAGCGTTTGAATATATATCCTCTGCCAGAAGGCCAAGCTAAGTTGGATAGCTTTCCCTGTTAGTCCATGCGGTGAGATAAGATATTGCAGGAATCCATTCATTCCATATGAAAGTGCTTCAGCAAACTTTTCTTCAACTTGCCTCAATCTATTTACTCAATCTTGCAAACTCATTTTCACTAATTGGTCGGTATTTAACTAGGCTGACGTAACATTACAATGTAGTCACGCAGATATTTATTCTTTTTCATTTCATTACATCTTACAACATGCCATTTTTATCTATGACTATGCATCTACAATACTTCCAATTATACAATATTCAAGTAATATCCGGGCCTTCGCCTTTCAAGACTTCTATAAATTTGCATCAAATCAAATTTGTATGCAGAGCTTTCTGCAGAAACTTTGGCTAGACTTGCACTGCAATCTGTGAATCAAAATGCTTATCTTTTAGGAAACCTTGTCGGAAAAAACGAGTCTACAAAAATATTAGGTTGTTGCAAAAATAATGTCCGTTTTGCAAATTTTCACTTTGGAAGGCCATAACTTCGTTCAATCTCCATATTTTTATATGCAGTCAAGACCATCAGAAACATCAAACCTTTCTTAACTTAGCGCGCTCCTGCCCATACTGATATCGCGAACGGGAAGAAAACCATGCGTCAGAAAACTGAAAGTTTTTCCCTTGAAAACCTCGTCTTCAAGAGCTTACAACTCCCTTCAAGCTTTGTCCCTATGTCTGCTAATCAGCTTATTTTGTAGCCGCAGGCCAATAGTATAGGTGAGTATAAAAAAAACTCCAATTAAGGAGTTCTGCGAAAAGAAAAGATAAAATTTCAAAAATGTTCACTCTTTTGAGCCTATTTGTTGTAGGCTTGTAAGTGCCTAACTATGAAAATTTGGAATTCTTCGCGCACTGAATAGCTAAGTTTCTCTTCAAAAAATGTAGTTAAGGTGTGCTAATTTCAAGCTTACAGAAATGGGCGAAGCTTTGGCGTTTGCCTTAATTATGAGAAATTTCTGACCCATAGAATGCCAGCAGCGAGTGTCTACTTTGACGCGTCAATTTCTCAGTCCACATTTCTCCAAAAATCTACATAAGCATGCAGTAAGTAAACAATCTTCATTCAATACACTTGCTATGTTTTCAGAAGAATTCGTTGATTTGCTCCTGAATTGTGGTCAAGAAAGTGGAAGCTATGAGATTCTGATTTTGAGTGCGGATGTGAAAAATGCTGGTGAAATTCTCATAGATGAGGATAACAGCTTGATTTCACAACTATTAGAAAGTACATGAAGAGAGCTTTCCAATGATATGCAGATGCCATATCGAAAAAGAAAGTCTGATGGGAAAAAAGTTGTTTGGATTATAGGTCTAGAAAAACGGACATTATTTTTGCAACAACCTAATATAACTTAGCAAATGCTCTGACTTAGCTCTTCTTTCCCTTTCAGCACTAATGTACATCTCTAAATAACAGAACAACTTTCAAACCAACTTTTGATTTCATATGACGTCAATTTTTAAGATTTTGAAGTAATCCGAAAACTGACATTATATATGTAGACGGTAGATTTTTCTTCGCACTTACATGGAAATTTCTAAAAGCATCTAAACACTGTGATGATTTTTCCATCGTCAGCATCTGCATCGAGCATATTGTGGCAAAAACTAGTGCTTTACATAAACTTTCGTCATAGCTGTTTCTCTTGTATCCACTGTGTGATTTGAGATTTGGAAACTATTAGGTTGTAAAGAAAGTTCCCGGGCACTTGCGAAAATTTTTTTTCAAATCGCTGTAACTTCAAGCAGTTTGATTCTTTTTTGAAGCTACAAACTTCGTTGCAAAGACAGTTTTGTTTATAACATATGCTTGTGTGCTGACTTCTCAGCACCTCACTGCGGTCCACCAGCATGCGCCGAAGGGAAAAAGGTCGTCGCGAAAAGTGGCCTATTTGTGCAGGATTATCTCAGGCATGATGAGAGATGGAGAGCCCAGATGCTGTGGTTATGTAGAGGTCTGCTGAGGCTGTTATGAGGACCATTTATTTCTTTGAGGAACCACCTGCAAAAGATTTTTTCCAAGAAAATTTGAAAAGTCGACCATTTTTTGCCCCCAAAAATGCACCATTTTTTGACTATGTGACTTTAAAGTCTTCTAGTTCTGCACAGAAAGGACCAAATCTTCGATTACTGCGAACATTGTTGGGGTAATGCCTTACACATCTTTTGTACTCATCATCTAAGCGTGGCGATCCCCGCAGAAGCAACGCCAGCTGCGAAAAAAGTTGCACTCAATAGCAAGTTTGACAGCTTGTAATTTCTGAGTGCAAATCGCAAAACTCGAGTGCAGCGGCGGATCAGTAGTCAACAGGCTTCTCAATCAACTCACCCATGAATTGGACGAAATTCTTCGACTTGCACAAAAAATGGCCGTGAGAAGAAAAATTGTGAACTTTTTACGGTTGGAAAGATTTCTCTTTTTGACGTGCAAATCAAACACGTCTGGCATCGATAGAAGTCAGAAGGCGTACTGAAAACTTCAGGCTTCCCTCCACTAAACAGTATAAAAAACCTAGTGTTAAAGTCTGGTTAAAGTCTGACCGAGCGCCGAAAAAATGCGTTTGAAAATGAAATTTCCAAAAGTGCCCGGGAACTTTCTTTACAACCTAATAGAATGATGCCAAAGTCACAAAATTCAATCTACTTAGAGTTCAAGACTTACCCAAGGGGATGCTCTCCTTTTGAATCATTTGAGTTTAACAATTATTAAAGTTGGTTAGTTGAAGTATGATGAACAGCTGAAGTAGAGCAGACTAATATCCGTCTTAATTAGCATCATGGGAAGTGCTCAAATCGATGTTTTATTTTTTATTAACTTTTCAAGCCTAAATCAATGCCCTTTATTCGTAAATAAAAAGGTTCGCACTTCAGAATAGTCAGCGCAACTTTGTTGTCTAAGTCCAAAGAATCAAGCTTTCGTCCAAGGAACTTTGAGTTCGTGTTTTAAGTTCCGTGATAACAATAATAAAAGTCTTGAACGTTCCAAAAATTTTGTAAGAGTTTCTCACATAAAGTAGGCTAGCTACACGTTACTGTGGTAGTCAATCTTTTGGGAAACGCATAAACAAAAAGATGTGAAAAACGTCATCCTGCAGGACAAATACTCTTATCACCGCATTTTCTTCATAAGAACAAAGGCTAAACAAAAATTACCTAGTGACTACCTAAAAACTGAGTGATCAGGACTGTTTTCGGTGAGAACATGCTGTGTGAGGAAACCTTTTCTCTAAAATAACTTTAACAATTTTTCATATCTCCGCACGAGATCAAGGCCTGACTTATGTGTAGACTGTGTGAATTTCTTTGTAGTTTATGAGATGCGCACGTATCATGCACTGCATACAAAAATGTTTTGTCGTAATGTTTCACAGAGTCTGGCATGTTCTAAAAAAAGTCAGTTTGTGCGCCATTAACAGGGCTCGGCACGAGGTGGCTAGATGAAAATGGAAAAAACGAAGTCCCCCTTGACTTTCGGGAATTTTTACGAAGTCCCCTTTGACCCTCAACCAAATTTCCCCTAAAAACCTAAAAAATCCCCCAATATCCCCCAAAAAAACGAATCGTCGACTAAAAAAAACGTCGCCAAGTCGTCAATTTTGCGTCTCTCTTCGGTCACAAAAACGAAACCCCCTTTGCTTTTCGCCTCAAAAAACGATACCAGTTGGCTTACAAGCCACCTGTGCCGAGTCTTGGCCATTAACTTTACGTAATTTTCTTTTCAGTCAAAGACTGAAACAAAAACAATACTTTGGAAATATTTGCCCTGTTGAGTAATTCACAGAGGAAATTCCTGCATTTGATATGGTGCTTATGCGAAAAAGTAAATAAAGAAGAATATCAGAAAGATTTCTAAACAGTCTATGTAGAAACTGGAAGCACTGGAAGACGAAGTCTTAAGAAATGCCGAAGGGACCTCTGTGAATATCACGTACCGCTGGCTGCACTATTGAACGAAGACGGGACTCCGACTTCTTCCCGATACAAGATGGAATCTATCGCGAATAACTTCTATACCAACCTCTTCCGCTCATCAACACCCGTGCCGATGCCCGCTGTTCCCACTGGAAAAGTACCACCACGAATTCTACCTGCTGAAGTGCGCACGGCGATTCAGACCATGAAGACATCCACGACTCCAGGACCAGACCATCTTTCCGTCGAATTTCTGCGAGCTGGAGGACAACGTCTACACGAGATTCTCGCGTCGCACCTGACATCTTACTTTCAGAAGGAGAGGATTCCCGACCAGTGGAGAACGTCAAGAACCGTCCTTCTTTTTAAGAAGGGTGAACGGCAAGATCTTTGAAATTACCGTCCAATATGCCTGCTGAGTGTGCTGTACAAGCTCTTCACGAAGATTATCCTCGCACGCATATTTAGGACACTGGATGAAGCCCAACCCCAAGAACAAGCTGGATTTCGCAAAGGATTCAGCTGCATGGACCACATCCAGACGGTTTCGAGGGTCATAGAAGTCTGCCGGGAGTATCGACTGCCTCTTGTCCTAACCTTCGTCGACTACGAGAACGCCTTTGACAGCGTCGAAACCAACGCCATCCTGTCTGCGCTAATCGATCAAGGAGTGGAACCAGCTTACGTGAGGACACTAGCCGACTGCTACAAGGACTGTACAACAACGATGCAGCTATTCCATCGCCCCCTGACCATTCCAATTGGGAAGGGGGTTCGACAAGGCGACACTATTTCGCCGAAGCTGTTCACCGCGGCCTTGCAGTGGGTGATGAAGTCACTAGACTGGGAAGAGAGAGGCATACGAGTTGATGGGAGATTCCTATCCAACCTTCGTTTTGCGGATGACATCGTCCTTTTCTCGAGCAGTATCACTGAAGCAGAGGCGATGCTGAAGGAACTAAACGAAGTAGGGAAGAAGATCGGACTGCGAATAAATCGGAAGAAGACTCAGTTCAAGAAGAACGACCTTTGCGAAGATGCAGAAATGGAATTGGTAAGCTCCCCTATCATGGAGACGTCTTCTTATGTGTATCTCGGACGTTCGATGAACATGGAAAACGACTTGAGGGAAGAACTTAACAGGAGAAGAAGAGCAGCCTGGGCCGCCTTCAGGCCTCTGAAGGAAGCCACCGACCAACTGACGGACCCGGAGCTTCGTGCCCACCTGTTCGACTCGACCGTTCTCCCAGCGCTCTGCTACGCAGCTGAGACTTGGGCCGACACTGTAGCTACGTCGAAAGCTTTAAGGACCACCCACAGAGCGCTCGAGCACAGTCTTCTGAAGATGACCCGACACAAGCAACATCTAGTCGGACTTCGCAGCACGGATATGAGAAGAATGTCCCGTCTTCGTGACCCAGTGGAAGACGTTGCGAAAGCGAAACACTGATGGGCCGGTCACATAATGAGAAGAACGGGCGATGGATGGACACTAAGAACATCTGAGTGGATTCCTCGCGAAGCCAAACGTCCTCGAGGAAGACCACCGACGAGATGGGCAGGCGTGTTCGTGGAACGGATGGACCAGCTGAGAAATCAGCTGGATACGATTCCCGCCCCTGAAACTCGTGGACGCAGCCACCGACGACGACCAAGAAGATCGTGGATTCCGAAGCGAGGGGCAGGGATCAATGGCAACTTCTGTAGTGGGGCCCGCACGTCACGTGAGGACGGGCCATCTAAGTATCTAAGTAAGTATCTATGTAAAAAACAAATCTTATTTGTTTTTCCGTCATTTTTCACCAATACGGAGAAAATCCAGAAGATCCAATATAGTAAGGAAAAATTTTATGCATCCTTCACATCTGTTCAAAATAGTTTTGAAAACTAGTTCATTTTCAAAACATTTCTTTCATACTATGATGAGCTTTTTCACTTTGTTCTCAAGTTCGAGCTTGTTGGCTGGTTTCTTATTAAGTCCACAATTAATGACGTTCTGATTTTGATTTTGTTCTTGCCCGAGAAAGCGAATACTTGGACTGACTTTATCTGAAAGTTTTGTATCCAGTCAGCTTTTTTTAGGTAGGATCTGATCTATGTGGAGCAAGAGAATACAGCTTTTTGGCAGTGTCACTCGGAACACTTTTCTAAATCTTTGAATGTTTGTGTTATAAAGCGTACATTTACCTGTTTTATGTGGAAATTTACATGAAACAGGTAGGTACGTTTTACAACAAAAATTTTCATACTAGGGAACTAGGGTCCACAAGTGCAATAGATGCGCTTGTGGACCCTAGTTCCCTAATTTCGCCGAGCAGGATTTTCTTCTAGCATTTGGGAATTCTCTTGCGTACTGCAAGGGTTTTTTGAACACCACCGAATGTCAACTTTTTTGTTTTGATAAAACCAAGCAGAAATGTTGCGTGTTACTGACGTATCTATGGCATAAATTCTCAAAATGCGAAGGTCTGTGATTGGATACGAGCAGTTACTCAAGAAAGTTGATGATACAGATAGATTCAGGTACATCTTTTTCTAGTACAAATTCCTAGTCTCAGCATTCCTAAATTTCTAGTTGTTTTAGCATTTCGAACTAAACAGAAGGGCACGTCTACATGAAAATGTTTCACAACAGTGTTTTTAGGAAAGGCATTCTGCTTTATTGAGGCATGTTTCTTGCTAATCAGTTGATATAATCCTATGCTTTTTTTCGCAGAAGACTGCTTGTTTGGCACGGAGATCAAGAGCATACCTATGCAGCTCCAATTTGTTCGAGGATGATCGATGTAACGCCAAATTGATGCTCATGTATTTATGCTATCACGTTACTCATGCAGTCTTTAAAGTCTTGCATAAACAACTTCATACTTTTTCTTTTTTGGTGTCTAAGCTCAATCTTTTTGAAAAGCAAAGCCATTTTGCTGAAAACATACCTAAGTCTTACCTACGTCAATTTGTGGCGGTTGTTTTTGAAGTCTAAGCCCTTTTGGATAGCTGCACCCGAAAGCAAAGCAGATTAGAAGTTTTCTAGTAGACGTGCAAAGTTTCGTGCTTTCTGCACTAATTGATTTTCTGCATACATACGGTGGTATAGTAAGATTGTAATTCGATTTTTTCTCGTTTGCTCTCTTAAGACTGGGCTTTTGCTCTATCTTCTGTATTCCGTTGCTGAGCTCGACGTGTCGATCGCAGTCTCCATTTCAGGGGTGTGACGCCTCGCTACTGCCTCGCTCGCGCAACCTACTTACCCTACCCACTGACGACGTCGACTTATTTACCAGCTTGTCTTTTATACGGCTCTAAACGTGCACCCACCGAATTTTGTATTATATTGGTCCCCATCCCTAACCCCACATGTGTTCACATCATACAGTATGTAAAGATAGGACTTTGCTGGTTAATGTCTTTTTATCCACATTTTCGCACTCCTGCGCCTCATAAAGTGTTTGTGTAAGCTCGCACGAACATCAGGTCTCAAAGAGGAAGTCGTAGGAATCTTTGAATTTTAAAAGGGATATCGTTTTTATAATTCTAAAATGCAACCTTCTGCCGGGCCCTGATAGAAGACATGATACTTTTTACTCATTTGTTGCCTCAAAAGAGGCTAAGGAACACATTCTCAAATCGCGACCAAAAATGTGCAAAAACTCGACCTTTTGAGTGGGTTAAATTCCAGCACACCTGGCTGTTAAGAAAGATGGGCTTTCAAGTCCATTTTATTCCCAGTAGCAAAATAGAGGTAAATTCCATTTTGCCCCATCCTAAATGGACTTTTCGCATGTTTTTTTTTGCAAACGAGAGCTTAGATAAGGTTGAATCATTTTCAATACACCGCTTTGCCACGTATTATAGTTGCGATAAAAAATTATGGATAACGGGAGCGAGAGCAGATCCCGATCAGGCCTCACCGCGAACGAATAAAATGGGATTTGAAAGTCCATTCCCTCCGTTATGGACTTTCGCGGATATCATTCCAGAGCTCTTCAAAATCCCAAGAGAAGCTTCACCTAATAAGTATCATATTCGGAATCAACACGTCGAATAAACCACTGTTAATCAAATTTTGACCTGGAAAAAGATTTTGACCCAATAATGTGCACCTACCGCACCTTCACAACAGCGCGTTGTCTGGTTAGCGATATGATAATCTTTGGCGCTGGGTTGAGTACCTCACTCCTAGACCAAATTTCGGCAAAATACGCGATTTTGATCTCGGCCTATGACTGCCGTAACTCTCTGGAACTGCGCGAAAGATATCAATATGATATCTGGCATGCGAGTCAAACAACTCCCTAACCCGAATTTTGCGATTGATGGCTATGGAATTCTGGAACCCAACTGGAGTAGCGCCAAAGTTGCCATTCGACAATGGTGGTTCCGCGACAAATTGTTACATTCACCGATGATACTTTCCTAACCTGAAGAAAATCCTGTCAATTACTGGCGATTCAGCTTATTTTGCGGCATTGCAAGATGTCTCAACCAACCTTGGAAATCACAAGGTTTTGTGGCGTCAACTTTTTTGAAAAACTTTTCAAAGGAAGATGGCACGATTAGCCTTCTGCGTGAGTGGGATTTGACCAGACAAACTGAATGACTGTGATATTGCGGCCCGATTCGTTAAAGCCTATTTTCGCCTACTCCAAATTTGTCCTCATATCTGCGAGCAATGTGTTGCGTCAAGGAGTTGTGATTCTTTTTCAACCAAAAATTGGGCGTGCCATTGCGATGCAAACTGTTGTAGCAATATGTCTAGCCCATAGGGGTTCTAATGGTTTTATCAATGTATACGACCCGAAAATATTGTTTGCAAAAAGCACTTGACAGTCATAACGGCTTCACTCAAGCTTACGAAAGACAGTCCTTTACACTCTGAGCGTCCTTCCAAAAGCGGCGCTTTGCAGATAGCCACAGGTGGAGTTAGCGTTTTGCACTTCATTGAAAATGTGCTTACATTTAAAACTTTATTTCAAACCTAATATCAGCTGTGATGGAGATTCGACACAAACATAAAAAAAGAATTTTTTTTGCAAGATACTTAGTCGAAATCATAGCCTAAAACCATTTTAAAACAGAAGCAAGTAAAAAGTTAGAGAAGTATGAAATGAGGAACTACCTGATTCAACCGATATTGACTTAAGAGAAATCCAAGGTATTCTTTCCTTGTATCGTTCGATGACGGTATTGAAAGGGCTTGAACCATAATTGTGCATAGCCAGCAGACATACGACAGCAAATACACAGACACCAGTATACTTAGCTGACCAGAACAATACAGGCCTTCTCCAGCTTGTCCATTCCTCTTAAAAAATACCGCGTAGTTTGACTATTGCGTTTTTGTGAAAATTCAACGGGTCTCACTTGTTGTAAATATTAGGTTGTCCGGAAATTAATGAGGTTTTGATTCCCAACCGCAATAAGTCATACAGTGCTCATTTTTTGAATAGGTTGCAAGGTACTGTTCGATAGAGCAAAGCAAGCTCTACAAGATGGCCGTCTTGCTTCAGCAAAAGCTCTAATCCACCACGAGTTTCGAGCCAAAAACTAAAAAGATTCAACAGCCCGAAAAATTGAGAAAAATCGTAACTCAATTCATAAAAATCGTACAAAAATTCTAACTTGCTCACGTAAACACAATCCATATAAGGCATCTATATACGCCGTTGCAGTAATTTTTCTCTGTTAGAAATCAGGAAAACTGAAATTTTCGTGCATTTGCTAAAGTGGTGCTGTGCCGTTCCCACATTGGTAGTTGTATACTACAGACCTTTAGAAGTACAAACGCAAATTTCCCGCTTTCTACAAGCTTTAGTTCGCGAGAAATATCGAATACAGTTTTCTCTAGTCATGTGGTGCAAGCTAAAATATTAATTTCTCGCGAACTAAAGCTTGTAGAAAGCTGGAAATTTACGTTTGTACTTCTAAAGACTTGTACTATACGATTACTCATGTGGGGACGGCACAGCATCACTTTAGCAAATGCACGAAAGTTTCCGTCTTCTTGATTTCTAACAGAGAAAAAATACGGCAACGGCGTATATAAATGCCTTATGTGGATTTTGTTTACGTGAGCAAGTTAGAATTTTTGTAGGATTTTTAACTGAGTTACGATTTTTCTCAATTTTTCGGGCTGTTGAATCTTTTTATTTTTTGGCTCGAAAGTCGTGGTGGATTAGAGCTTTTGCTGAAGCAAGATGGCCATCTTGTAGAGCTTGCTTTGCTCTATCGAACAGTACCTTGTAACCCATTCAAAAATGAGAAATCTATGACTTATTGCCGTTGGAAATCAAAACCTGCCTTAATTCCCGTACAACCTAATAGATCCAACTGCATAGTTGAAAAGTCGTTCTTATTTGAAAGCTGGTCCAAAAACCAAGAATTTATTGCAAACAGCAGAACTACATTTTCTGTTATTTAGATGAACCAAGAATTCATATTAACGTCCGTCTTGCATGCTTTCTCCAGCTGAGGTCTACTAGGCTGTAAAATCAATGGAAGTTTTTAGCGCCATAGATACTCTATCAAAATGAAAACAATCTTTTTAGAAAGTTATAAATATCATCTGAAAGCAGCTTTTTTCTAGTTTCTTGCGCTTTCTTTTATTTCGAGAAGCGTTTGAAGCAAAGCACGCGCCCTGTTTCGTCGCCTTGGCGCAGTTCACCCTGCGGCTATATCTTAGCACTTCTGCCGGTCGAACATTGGATGCCGTGAAGGTGAACATGCTCGTCCGTTTGCATAAAGGGCACACACACAACCTCGTCACTTCGACAAACAAAGGAAAATAGTGCGCCTAGGCAGAAGGCGCACGCGACTAGTGGTAAAGTACGGTCAGTTCGTTTGATGCGCGGGAAGCTTAGCCACAAAATATCAACAGCTGATAAGTGCCGAGCGATTTCCCTGTTTTCTGACACTTCAATGTTCTTTGAAAGACTTCAAAAGGAGATTTTATCGTTCGGAGAAATATCGTGCGATGCCCATTATTGAGCTGCTTTGAAAATGAAATATTATATTATATTATACTAACAAGAGAAGTCAGGTAAATTAGATTCGCGTTTCAAAATGAGGCGCGATATTTGGAATCAGCTTCCAACGCTAATTCTAGATGCTGTTTCTAGCTGCGACACATTGCGCACGAAAAAGCCATGAGCTTTTTTTGTGCGAAATTGGCATACCAGTCAGCATGGGAAGGCTGCGTGCAGATGAAAATCTACTCAAAAAAAGGTGCTGGGGTACTAAAATGACACTAGATTGAGTCTTTAGTCTGTTGAAAAGTAACATAGTAAATTAGCGCTTAGATGATGTATCGTAACGCCTGTAGGTCAAAGGTGATGCAAAATTTGACAGAAAAAAAATCAATAGCTTGCTAGAATGCCGCGCCGCAACTAAGAACAGCATAATTAGAATCAGCGTCTGGAGCTGATTCCAATCGTATGTTTCAATGTGAAAGGCGAATCTAAGTGGCCTGACCTTACTGCTAAAAAGGAGAAGGCGGTACTTTTGTTAAAGCGTGTATGTTGTAGCGTTTAGGCGCTAACACCACATGCAGGGCCCGGCACCGATGGTTTGGGGTCAAACTGGACTTCGTTTTTGGAGTTAGAAGCAACGGGGACATCGTTTTTATGAGGTCCTGGAGGAAGCGCCAAAAAAACACGACGAACATGTCAGGTTTCACGAATTGAACGTGTTCTTTCGCAAGTGCGCGAATTTCAAATGCAAGACTCAAACAAACAAATGGCTTGTTTACAGCGCACAAACAATCACATGGCTCCGAATTTGGGCTATGAGTATACAGTGTTACTCCAAACTATGTTATGTAAAAAGTTCCCAAAACTTATGTGTCCTAATATCCGTTCTCGAATTTGTTGGTTTCTAGACCAACTACCAAACCAACTGGGTTGATTTGGATGATTAGAACGGTCAAAAATCTATCATATATTGAAGAGAGCGGGGGTGGTGCAGGAGGAACCAAAGGCCTGCCGCATGTAGCCGTAGGAGATAATTAAGAGCGCGAGCGCTATGGAGAATACTTTGGCAAGGGTCCAAGAAAACTTGGCAAAGATATCCCTTCGGAACATGTCTTCATAACTTTGCCTGGAGATAGCCTTGAAAATTTTGAAAAACAGATTTATAATGCAAATTGGCAGACGCATTCACTAGGCCTAAAAGTAAGTGAAAATTTGGCATTGTAATGGTAAAAAAAGTTAACTTTCTTATACAAACTTTTTGTTTTATGAATTTTGAAATTACGGATTGTTGAAGACCGGGATCTTCATTCAAATTCATTTTTTTCTTCGAAATAAAGGATTGATTTGCCTTGTGATTCAATGAACAGCAATCAAAATGTCATGAAGACATATCTGGAGGCTTATATCAAGATGCAATTGAAGTTTGTCTCATAACTTCAAACTTATTCTAATTTCAAATCTTGACACTAGTGATTTCAAAGGTTTGCTATTGAAATTATGTCGGTAATCCTTTGGATGTTATACACATTAGAAAAAATTCATCTATTTATCACATGCAACAACTTAGTTAACATTATTTCCTGTCTATCATTCCCTACTTTCACGTTCCAGTACAGAAATTTCCCCTAAAAAATTCACTTAAAATCTTACACACAGCATTGAACCTGAAATTCTTCGGGAATTTTGAAGGTTCACTCTTTGGTAATGATAGGACTTGAATAGTGAGACAGAGTAGTTTATCTATCAGGTAGGCGTTTTACTTAGAAATATGCGCATTGAATACTGATTCCAAATGTGTCCTTCGTATACTTGAAAGTTAATTCTGAGAAGAGTTATAAGAGTTTGTTTCTAATGGATGTCCTCTCCGAATTTTCCTGGATCCTTGCCAAAATCTTCTCCTCAGCGCTCGCGCTCCTAATTATCTCCTACGGCTACAGGCGGCAGGCCTTTGGTTCCTCCTGCACCGCATCCGAAGAGAGCGGATCAAACCGTTGCCTCTCCCCTTTTTTTGAATCAAAAAGTATAATTCTACGCGTTGATAGATATCGCGCTCCAATCACTTGCGGTGTCCTTTGAAATATGTGGCGAAAAATGCATCGCAGGATTGTTGAGGCTACAGATTTGGTTGGCCTAGAAGATTCTCGACATTCCCAGCATCAAAATGGTACTATACCCAATGGCAGAATCTTTAATCGACTCGAAATGTTTCCTTTTTGCTGTTTTGTTATATTACATACCTCAAAATGCGCTTTTTTGGCTTTTTTGTTGCTATTTTGGTTGAATAGGGATTTCCTTACTGTTTTTTCACGTCGAGAGGGACTTCGTAAATTTTCGCGAAGTCATGGGGGACTTCGTTTCCTAAAAGCCTCCAAACCAACGCGTGCCGGGCCCTAACCACATGCAACTGATATACCTTCCTAATCCTTTTTTCCAAAAATAAACTTGAAATTTTCCTAGTTTCTGCGAAATTTCGAAAAATTGCAACCATATCATATATGTCTTTCCAATTACATTTCTTAGGCTCGAATTAAATTTTGAAATTTATCCACTTATTTAGTTGAAAAAAGTTGCTGCATTCTCAACACTTATGGCGCATGAGAGTAATAAAAAAGCGGTTTTTGAAGGGGTTATGCCTGAATTTCATAAAAATGCTTGTTACTTAGATTTGGATAAAACGTGAGAATGTGTCTTTGTTTTGTAGCAATCCTATTTTTTGAAATTAGGCTAGATCGATAGTGTCATATGGAATAACTGCAAAGAGCAGGACGAATTCTAATGCATCACCTCAAAGCAGATTCACCTTTCGTTCGCAATATCATCCTCTCAAAGCTCCCTCGATAGGATTTTTGGTTGAATCCGCAGCAGTCCGTAATGAAGACAACAAACTTGAACTGTTATCTGAAAGCATTTAGTAGATTTGATTACGAAGTATGAAATCCAACAAAAAAACAGAAGAAGCAACGTCAATGTGCGTCGTGATAAACTGTTTTTGAAATTTCGTTTCGCCTGATTTTGTAATTGTTCAGAAGAGAAAAGAATCCGGAACGGTCGACACAACTCATGAAAGTAATCCAAAAACTTTTTGACATTCAAATTAGCATTACATCATAACACACATAGTACAAATTTCCGTAAATGTCTCGCAATGAATAAACCATCTGCAGCGGAGAGTATTTGTCAGGGAACGGCCATAGGTTGCCGGCAACGGTAGCCGAGGTTGCCGCCGGCGTTGCCAAGGTTGCTGGGGATGCCGAGGTTGCCGGCGTCAAAGAGGGCTTGAAGGGAGCAGCTCGGCAGAATTTCGTTTTCCAGATTTTCACCTTTTCGGGGCCTTCTGGTCATGAGAAACCCATATCTGGACTTTTCAGCGCATGAAAATGGCGAAAATAAGCTTTTTTCATGCTTGCGGACCTAGAAACCTTCTGAAAAAGTTCATTTTCGCCATTTTCATGCGCTGAAACCACATATGGGTTCCTCATGGCGAGAAAGCCCCGAAAAGGTGAAAATCTGGAAAACAAAAATCTGCCGAGTCGCTACCTTTGAAGGTGCGCGAAAGGGGGAGGCTACCAGGAGGTCCTACAACGACCGGCAACGCCGGCAACCTCGGCAACGCCAGCAACCTAGTCCTGTTGCTGGCAACCTATGGTCATTCCCATATCCGTAAGTTTTGGAATGCAAGAATTATCGGACTGCAACATTTACTACAACATCATGGCCAAGGCTTTTCCATATATACGAAATTTGATTAACTTTTTCGTTCAATAGGCTGTTATTTCAAGATGTTATCAGGACCCTATAAAAAATTTCTGTGTAAACTTATAACACTTGAGTGGTAATGTGAAATACGCTGTAAGAAGGTGTCACAAACTTAGTTTCGTTTTAGAGTTAAACAGGTTGTTGCAGCAAATGAAAAGATCAAACTATCTGATTCATACAGGGTCTCTCACAAAAAATGGTGGTAAAGTTTTCTAGCTACAAACTCTCTTGTTTGTTCACTTTTACGAAATTCGAGTAGCATATTGTAGGGCTGGTTTCAGGTTAGATTTACGATACAAAATAATACAAACATTGCTTTTTATGACTTTGATTTACGGTAGAAATTTCCAGGACAAAATCATTATTGTGCAGTCAGCTTCCACTAAAATTTTGTAAACTCTAGAATTATTTAGGCTAAAATAAGACAGTCCGTTTCTACAAAAAAAGTTTCTACATGTTTTCACAGTAGTCTAAACAGCATTGCGAATTTTTGTTGATTATGGAAAGAACCGAGATTAGGGACTACGACAGTCGTAGCATCTTATATATTAAATCGAATATCTATATGTATGTGGCCGTATGCCTATGTGTCTGTACGTATTTTGAGATAATAATGTATTAGGTTGTCCCGAAAGTTTTGTCGGTTTTTTTCATCGCTCACCAAACCTCACAGAACACCAATCCATGAACGGCTTAGGTGTCATTCTCTTCATTTTTTGTCCCCTTTCTTACAGCTATAGTTGTTCCCTGATCTATCCCGTCTTTGTGATGTTATCGCAATGGCTTTTTGAGCACCTCAGCAGTAGCGCCAAACTTTCTCAAATTTTCAAAATTTTTATCTTGATATTTTCGACAAGCGCTGGTGACTGTTATGTAGGGCAAACCTTTGACTACACCGTACCCATTTTAGATTACGTGAGCCACGTTTATCGCGTCCGTAATAATTATTTATTTGAGAAAAACCGCGGCTTTTTGAATACGTTTTACCACGTGTAATTACCGAAAATTCCAAAAAGCTGATTTTTGAAGCAAATCAAACTTGGTTATGTTGCATAAATAATGTTTGAAGAGAATCATGTTTTAATTCGCAGAAACTTCAAAAGCTTTCATGCTTTTGCTGCAATTGCGCGTTTCATGACTTTGCTAAAACCCAAGGCCTCCGGAGAAATAATCTTTTGAAGTTAAGATCAGCATATTAGGATTATCTAAAGATACCTCCTTGTAGCCCGAGAGTTGCTCTATTCGATACATACTCAATCCATTTCGAAACTTGTAATGAAATTTTTAAAAATTGGCCTAAATTTGAGTAGGTAAAATTGACAGGGGAAGAATTTTGGCAATTATCAAAAAAGCATACAAGATTATGGTAGATTATGTGAATCCATAAGAAAGAGAAGAAAAAGCTGCATCGAATATATGTTGAAACTCACTCAGGTCTTTACTGTGCGTGGTTTTACAGTGGTTTGAAAAAACCGACAAAACTTTCGGGACAACCTAATATATTTATGAACGCTTCGGGCCACACTTTGTACATATACACTTCAAAGAGGAGCGGATATCATAACTACATATCAATATCAAACGATATAGACTTTAACGTTTTTTTGCAAATTTTCATCTAGGAGTTCGCATAGGGAGAGTGAGCATTCTGAGAATGCACATGACATTGATTTTTTAGAAACGTAATCGATTTTTACAATATTTGGCTACGGAGCTGGGCTGGATTTGGCGCAGGGGGGGGGGAGGGTACGCGTTTTTGCTGGTTAAGGATATATCACTAATTTTTGGAATTATCAGTTAGCTTTATCAAATTTATTGGTCTCCTGCAAACTTTCAGCTGCGGAGCTGGGAGCTGGCATGGTGGGGGGGGAGGGGAGTTGGGTATGCGAGCATGCGATCATGAAAACATAGCGGGGGCGGGGTATCGACATATAGAGGTGGGACCGGTACAGAATTTATCGTAGTGTAATCCTCACAGGGTTATAGGCAGCACCCCGGCATGATTTCGCCTTCCACTTTTTCACCTGCACCCGAAGGCATTTCAGAAGGCTTTTCAGTGCTTGGAAATGGCGAAAAAAAGTTTTTTTCACCCTTCCATGCCCGCAATCAGTGAAAATACGCCGGAAGGCTTTCGCACCTTGCCTCCTTAGTTTCAGGCCCCGCATACTTAGACGTATTTTCCACTGAATACAGACCTGTAAAACAGAAAATTTTTTGCTCACTTTCAATTTTTATGCGACGAAAAGCCTAGATATCGATTTTTCATTGCGAAAAGGCTTCGAATATGAAAAACTGGAAAAACGAAATTTTGCCGTGATACTGCCCTCAAAGGAAGTGTCCAAGCGAAAAGTCGATATCGAGATTTTGTGCTTACGTGGGTTCGCTATGCTGAATCCGAAAATCAACACTGAAGAGCGCGAAAACGGCAAAAAAGGCTCAAACGGGGGGGGGGGGGAACTTGCAGGTGTGCGGGGTTGTTCTCTTAGTGGCATCACCCAGCTTTAGGAGCGATCTTCTAGCTTCCTCTAGTCGTCCTAACATCACCAACAGTCCCGCGAAACGCATGATATAAAATCGGAACCGAGAAGATCGCTCCTGAAGCGGAGAGTGACGTCACGGTGTGAACGACCCCGCCCACCTGCGATCTTCCTCCAGCTTTAGGGCCTTTCTCGGCGTTTTCGCGCTTTCCATTGCGGTTTATCGGATTCAGCATGGCGAATAGGCCCGGGTAAGCACAAAGTGTTAAAATCGACTTTTTGCCTTTAAGCGGACCTGATTACGCCAGCTAATTTCAGTAAAAAGGCGTTAAGGCGAAAAGCTCACACACATAGAAACAATGCCTCTCTACTTGATAGAAAAATTTACAACGTTCCGGACAACTTTTTAACGTGTGCTCTCATTGGCTCTTTAAACTACTGTCATTTTACCGTAATAAAAAAAGAGCGACTTTGTGTTCAAACAAGTCTTCCCGAGCGCGCCTTCTTTTCTATCGTGTTTAATTCTACGGCCAAGCTAAGTTAAAGCGGAGTGGTTAGTACGTATTGCTTCCAAGGGCCTTCAAACAACGGGGTTTCTTAAAAATTTTGGACTCAAGAGATACGGAGGGCGGGCAGGCTTGTTATACGTAGAAACTACCCTTGATACATAGAGCCTTGTACTCTGGTAACCTTCACTTTCAGGAGAACATAATCTTCACCTGGAGAGAAAAAGAAGTCTAATAATCAAATGATCCTAGTCAAATCGAAATAATTTTGAGTGAAAGAAGTGTAAGGAATAATACCCTGACAATTTTACAGCAAAACCAAAAAACTGAGTTTTTATACCTTTTTACCCTGAAAAGAAGGTTTTTATAATCTTTCTTATAACCTTTTTCAGACTATGATTCAAAGTTCACAAAAGCTGTTGGAGTTTGATAAACTAAGAGACTGAGCTTAAATTTTGCACAAAGAGTCGCTCACGGAAATGCTGGTTAATATCATTAATGGTGATTTTTAACCTTGGGACGTTGTCGGTCCTTCTAGTCGTGTCGATAATGAAAATGATATACAAAGTTGCAGGGTTTCTTTAAAACTTCGCAGAGATCTGCGACCAGAGCCAAATGCCCCGTCGGGTCTGGTCTTCCCCTTCCGCTTGTCTGCGCCTCTACGTGTTGCGCGCTACCCCGCTACCTCAAACGCGGGGTACGGGGCATATGGCTCTAATATCCTTTTTTTCCTTGTTGTGAACACAATTTGAGCAAAAAAAATCGTATTGCAGCTTTTGATTCTACTTTCACACTGACAACTTCGCTAGACCTCATTTTTTGACTTCAATGAGAAACCTGGCAAAAACTGTGTTTCCAAAAACTTTTTTTCTTCAGTCTAGTTTTTTGCGAAAAATTGTAAAAAGTGTGTCTTTCTTCAGCTTTTCTCTTTTAGTGTTTTCGCAGCGACTTTTTAACTTGGGCGGTTATGCTCAAAATAATAAGCGCAACAATCCAGACAACGTTGCAGAAAACAGGAATCACATTTTGGGAGTAAAAATTTGAAGGATGCATCAAAAACTAGGTTGGCTTTGACATGCATTTCGACCCGGCAAAAAGCCTTGCGTTTTTTCATCTTCTTCTTGATAAACACCACTTTCAAAACATGGTTGTTTTGGAAACAATCATAAAGAAAAATTAGTTTTTCCTCTTTCCCCCTGTTGTGGATTGCCTGGTTCTGAAATGAAATCTGCAATTTGAAATGCCGCCAAATCAAGGATTTCCCACTCATCGCAACTTTTTTATTTATTTTTAGAAAAAATTCTTTTGCTGTTTTTCATCTTTTTTTCTACTCTGATTTCCTATAAACCACTTTCACTTTTATTAGTGCTTATATTCAAACAACCTTCACTTTTAAGGCCTTTCTCTAAACTATCGAAGGTATGCGTAGAATTCAAAGTTGAATTTCTGGCAAGACGCTGTCTTTAAGGAGCGTTACAGATCGAATGTGAACATGTGTAACTTATAACGAAGACGTGCAAACTGTGCGATACTCTAACATTTCTTCTTATTCCTACAAACAATTTAGTAGTGTACTGGCTCATACTGTGCTGATAAAATGCGCCACAAAGTACTCTTATTATTTTTTTTCATAAAATCCGCTTTTGTTGTTGGATATATGTTAAACAGTAAAACACATTTTTGCAGTCTTTTGAGCTAAAAAATGTTATATTGAAAAGTAAACGTCCTCGCTCGCGCATAATGTGCAACTCACATATTGAGTTACAAATGACTCGAGGATACATAGAATGACATTCAGTATGAGACCCGCTCTACCGTTCACTTTTTGCAACAAAAACATTGCCTTTTTGATGTAAAAAGCTTCCTTTTTAGCTTTGTTTGTGCAACCAGATAGCCAAATTCGTAATTTTTGGAAATACATCGTCAAGAGTCTGAATCGCTGCAGAAAAATCCGGAAGCATGTTTTTCAGAGTTCTTGTGAGCTTTTCTTTCTAATGGTGCCAAAATTGTGCTAATCGATCTTTTTTACGAAAAATTATGATGTTCGTGGAAAATGCAAAAAAAACGGTTAAACTGACGTTTTTTTTTGCATTTTTCTGCATTTTTCACGAAAATTATGGCCTTTCGTAGAAAGGCTCGATCAGCGCAATCTTGGCACCGTTGAAAGAACAGTTTATAAACTACCTGTGGCAGCGTTTTAGATTTTTGACAAGACCATTCGGTGCATTTCATGCTTTAAACGGTCATCTTCATATTGCAGTTGAAGCAAGGAGCCTTTGGATTACTTTAAAATGCGACCCATGCTTTTTATCAAGTTCAAGTCTCGCTAGTTTTCTATATTCTTGTACTGACGCCGAAGGAGTCTAAGCAACCTATTAGAGCAAACCGCATAGGAACAAAATAGTGTTTCCTTCCATAGCTTGCTTTGCAAATTCCAGAATTAATTTTTGATGCCATCGAACGCCATATTTGGCCAACTTAAACCTCACAGAACATCAGCCGGCTAGGGCTGCAGCTAGAGTGCTATTCGATGCTTTTCCTCTTTCAGGGAACGGCCATAGGCAACCATTGCCTTTGCGCTGATCGAGTTTTTTCTTTGCTGGGGTCAGAGACAGCCTAGAGAGCGCGCGAAACGGGAGGCTATCATCATATCCTGCAACGACGGGCAACGCCGGCAACCTTGGTAATGCCAGCAACCCCAGCAGCCGTTGCCGGCAACCTATGGCTCCCCCAACGACATGTTTTCTGTTCCCGATTAGAAAAGTCTTGAAGGATAAAACCGACAATATGCATGTTTTTGATGGTACATTAAGCTTTACAGTCAACTCAAAATTCCATTTCGAGCCCTGGACGCTCGCTTGTTTTGTAAAATTAGTGCTGAGCCCTAATCCACTCTTGAAAGTAGCAAAAACCAGGAATTTGTTGGTGGTTTGTTGGTAAAATTCTGTCAAAAATTATGGAGAATTCTGGGAATGAGAACGAAATTGTTTTGTACCCTATGAGGTCTTTTATTCATATGTTACTCACAAGGAAAGAAAGGCTGGTCGAAGTAGCCTTTTGAAATGAGATGCACGTAGCCTTGTAGAGCTTGGAACGCTGATTCCAAATCTGCCTTCGCTATCTACTGCGGATTTCTGGGCGAGGAGTTATGGAGGTTTTTGTGAGTAAAAATCTGGAGCCAAGAGCAGATTAAAATCAGTCGTAACATTTTTTATAGGTATTAATTGTAGTCGGGTCACTCGGTGCAACAAATATTCTTGAGTCAAATATATCAACTCGCTGCTGCCTCATTTGAACACTGGAAAATGGTTACGACTGATTTTACCCTATTCTTGCATTCAGATTTTTGCCCACAAAAACCATCATAACTCCTCGCCCAGAAGTCCACAGCAGATAACAAAGGTAGATTTGGAATCAGCGTTCCAAGCTCTACGAGGCAGTATACATCCATCCCATTTTGAAAGGCTACTTCGACCAGCCTTCCTTTCCTTGTCAGATTTCTTTTGGGAATCAGTACTAGAATTTAGAAAAGTAGGGGAACTTGGCTTTAGTGAAAAGCATTTTGCAGTTTATAGCAATTTTCTGAAAGCTCGTTGCTTCAGTTGCAAGATAAAGATAATCATTTGAAATAGCATCAAAAAACTGCATCAAATGCTACCAGGAGCTTCTGTAAATCTTTGTCAGCGACTTTGGCGCTAGTTCTAAAAAAACGATTGATCGTCAATAACTCTCTTGCTTGAAGGTCTTTCGCCAAGCTTGAGGTACTATTCAGTAAAGCGGGTTCAACATAGACTTGCAGTATGAAGCGAATCACCAATTGCTCTTCATCACTGAAGTACTGCGGTATGAACTTTCGGTATATAGCGTCAGTATAAAATACAGGGTGTCCCAAAAAATGTATCGAACGTTTGATCGTTAATATCCTTCCCAAGAAGTCTTTTGCTTTGCTTCAGGTACCGTTTTGTAGAGCTGGCTTCAACTTAGATTTGCATTATAGAACGAATCACCCACCTCTCTTCATTGTTGTATGATTACGGTAGAAACTTGTAACATATGGTGTCAACGTGGAGAAAGCTGCCGTTTCAAAATTTTTCAAAAAAAATGTGAAAACATGTGTATTGGGGTTTTTATGGACGCTGAGTTCAATGCTCAACTATTCACAAGATTACAAAGCTTTCTAAAGGGTGTAATCGCACTTTTAAGGAACATTGAAAAATGGCCGCTACCTCTTACCTGGCATAACTCTTCAATGAAGCATCATAATATTGGGAACTTCACAGTTATAATCACCAACTCTAATTAGCCTAGTGTAAAAGTTTTCAGCTGTTTTGTTTCCTTTCTGAGGCGAAATATGGCCTTTTATTGCTTAAAACGCTCTTTGAAGTTCCTACCGTAATCCTACAGTAATGAAGAGAAATGGGTGATTCGTTCTATAATACAAATCTAAGTTGAAGCCAGCTCTACAAAACGGTACCTGAAGCAAGGGAAGAGACTTTTTTAGAAGAGAGATATTAACGATCAAACATTCGATACATTTTTTGGGACACCCTGTATGCTTTCAGCAAAAAATATTCCAAAGTATCTGGAATTTTGTGTAGCAGGTTTCCAGGCGTGCTGATTTCACTACACAACTTTTTACTAGTTTTTCGGACTTTTCAGTCACATTTCTAGCGAACATTGGAAAACAGTTGTTACTCGAAACCTGGATTAACTTACGGAAAAAGGATTACAGTAAAGTGCAAACTTTATATTTGAAATCAGCGAATCCAATTAGCCCAGTACAAGAGTTGCCTGTTTGGTTGTTTCTGAGGCAAAATACTGCTTTCAATGGCCTAAAAGCCTTTTCAAGTTCCTCAAGCCGAAATAGACCCTTGGGGATTTTGGTGGAGTTAGACAACAGTAGACCTCCCGCTTTCCTCAAGTACTCTGTAGCTCAACATCCATCTACTATTCAGTGCGCTAGGCCCTTAAAAATGCGCTTTAAAACTCGCCCACTCAAAAAAAGTGAGCGGAGCCGTTAGAGTTTTGAAGCGCGTTTTTCAGGAGTTAGCGCATGAACTGGCAGGTAAGGATTGAACTACAGATTACCTGGAGAGAGAAGGGGGGATTCACAATCTAACTCCACCAGCATCCGAGAAGAATCCATTTTGCCGATCTACTGCCTTTATGGACTCCTCAACGCAGTGCGAAGAATTTGGAAGGGAGGTGCATAAACATGCCGGTAAGGAATGACCAATTGCGGCAAGAAAAGTTGGAAAAGCACTGTAGTAGTTAGGATTTCAGAATGCTAGGACAATTTAAGAAGAAAGAAAGCTTGTAAGAAAACATACAAAGTAATGAAAAAAAGTTGTGCAAAATATTGTTGGAGCGCTATGCCAACTCAAGTAACATAAGTAACATTGAGAATATTCTGTTAATTCACTTTATTTTACAGAAAAGGTTAAAAGGTTACAAAATTCTATCTATGCATATGTCAGTGTCATTCGTGTATGACATCGAGTTTTGCAATTTTACTAATATTTGATTATTTAAAATACTTTTTGCAGGAATATATCCTAGAGTGAGTCAAAAGTGATGATCGCATCTTTTTTAAACCTACTCTCAATTTAGGTAGAATGTGTGTAAGCAAGTGCTCTAAACGATGTCCGACACAGTCTTTCTTTCCCTCCGATAGGTATAATTTTCAACCAAATTACTTCGTGATTGCTGAAATATTAGGTCGTTCCGAAAGTAATATCGCTTTTTTTTTTCAAGTGAACGCCACATTTCACGGAATCAAGATTCTCAAGAGTCTTAGGAGTATTTGATGCAGCATTTCATCCTCTTTTCAATGGTTGTAATTTCATTGCATAATATCAATGAGCTCTCGAAAAATTACCAAAATCTGCTACTCTTTGCTGCTTTTTGCTTTTTGCCATGGTCAAATGCGGCTATTTTTCTAAATTTTCGTACGTATTCTTCGAAGAAATAAAAGCAACTGGTAGATAAGGCAAACCCTATAGGACGCAAGATAACTTTTTCTTTTCCTTAGCTTGCTTGAGCTTCTGGTGTAAATTTTTCAATATTATCAAATTCCATAGTTGGTCAACTCAAACCTCACAAAACAACAACCAGCAAGCAACTCGGGTGTCATTCGACGCAGCTTTTTCTCCTCTTCCTAACAGTTGTCTTTTGTCCGATTCCTCAAGTTTTCCGGGATAAAATTTTCGTAATTCAGGTTTTCCAAGGCACCCCAAGCCGTACCCGGAATTTTCGAAAGTTGCTAATCTGAAGCGGTGAATGCTCAATTGGTTTGTAAAATTAGTGCCAAACCATAATCCATCCTTGTAAGTTTCCAAATCTGAAGATTTATTGGTTGAGGCATTTGTGTTTGAGTTGTTGTTGTGAGTTTGTTACTGAGTGTGAGTTGTTTGAGTTTTTTCCATTACTTGGACTCCTTCCGAGAACTGTTATGATAGAAAAATTGTGAAACTTGGCCTTCTCAAAAAACATGGGTCGCAGATTTTCATAATTTTTCGAGAGGTTATTGCATTTTGTGCAGTGGTTATATAACCATTAGAAAGAGAATGAAATGCTGCATCGAATGCTGCCAGTCTTTTACACATCTTTTTTCTACGAGATGTAGCGCACGTTTGAAAAAAGCGACATTACTTTTGGAACGACCTAATATTTGCAGAAATCTTGAACATAAAGCGTTTTCCGTTCAAAATCTATGGGTTTTTTTCAAACTTGTCAAAAAATTCTAGACTGTGGTAAGTTGAAGCGGTAAACGCTTGATTACCTTGCAGAATCAAGGTTTGATGATAAACTATTTTCGAAGCTCTCAAATTCGAAAAATTTTGTAGGGTTTAAGGCATTTTTGTTTCAAGCCATTTTTGAAAATTTGGGGCTTTTGCACAAATGATTTTGAAAGGCCTCAAAATGCTAGTTTCGAAATACCTAAATAGTGGTTTGCATCATGCAGGGCCAGCTTTGTCTTTATATTACCGATTTCGTTCGAAAACCTCAAACTGAAAATTCTGAGGAATAAGTAAACTCAAGGGAAGCAAAAATGACTTGTTCAAAATTTGGGAAATTTTTTCGACAACTAAGAAGTTAACTGGGCCATTGGCCTCACTGCTGAGAAGAGAGAGAAAAGATACTTTTATACAATTTAGGGTACTCTCCTATCGCTATTCTACACGAGTTGCGGAAAGTTCGAAATGGGGAGCCAAAACTTCTTACTTTTGACTCAACCTAATACTCAGAAAAGCAACTATTCTAAAAGGTTCTAGTTCCAAGCTCTACACTGCTTTTTGTATGTTGCATTTATGTTGTTCACGCTGAAATTGTTATCTGATTCGGCTGATTTTCGATTTGTAGCAAATTAGTGGCATTTGTTTCCTTTTCTGCTGAAAACATTCATCCAATAGTTTTCTTGATCCACTATCCTTTAGAAAATTGGTAATTTTGAAACAGATATTAAATGTGCAAATTCAAAGATGAACATTACAGAAAATTCACAAATATTACCGTATGGAATCCAGTTTTTACAGCTGTAAAACAAATGTAGAAATCACAACTTTGTAGCAAAAATGATTGGGTAACTCTGTTTTGAGACAAACCAAATTAGATGGTATTTCGCCATAGAGCTCGGATACAGCATCTTCATTCGTGGCCTACGTTTCGCTTTTCGTATTTTACAGAGGCTTGAAAACATTTCAGAAATCAAGGACTTAAAACTACCAAGTGCTTCATCTCTTTCTTCTAATTACCAGATTCATCAAAGATACCTCAGGAAAATCTAGAAAATGAAAGGAGAGGAAAACTTGGGCCTTATGAAAGAAGCAAATGGATGAAGTGCCTATCAAACGTATAGGTAGGACAAAATCTGAGATTACTTGAATTGAGTTCAAATTATTGAAATTTAGATTTTCAAATATGCTTCAAAAACTTGGACCTGTACTTGCAAAAATGAAACTTGAAATGAAAACTTGCAAATGAGAGACACGATCATTTCAAGAGAATCTCGATCATCAAGATAGAGCAAAATTAGTTTTCCAAAACTTTATAAGAAGATCTAATCTCACATCATTACGCTTACAGGTGAGATGCATACAAGCCCGCGCTTGATCTACACAACTGTGTCGTGTTTTATGTCGAGAATGATATGTTCATAACATTGTTGTTAAGGATAAACCTAATTACAGCGAAGAACAAGTGTATAGTTGGAACGAACACTAACAGAATTATTGACTTGACTTGCTCTTGTAATAATAGAATCACTCCAATATAACAAGCCAATGATCTGAATGAAGCAGCTGAACTGTTCCCAATAAATGGCAGCAGGCTTGGTGTTGTTTGTTGTCTGTTGTATGACATCATGCTGACATCAGAAAAAAAGCGGACTTTACTGATCGAGCATCTAGGGCGTGGAAATACGATCACTGTTCCAGATGTGTCATAGAATCCATACATTCAAGATAGTTCCAAGATGACTTCGATGGGTCATAGGCTTCTAACAAGTGGGCTGGTGAGCTTTTCTTTAGCGACAAAGTATCTGAGCATTGGTTGCAATTCTTTCCTGATGTTCGAAAAGGCAAATCAAGAACATATGAAACGAATATAACTGGAGGTAGTAGAGGAGAGGCAGAAATCAGCAGAAGTTAGAGGAAACGGGAGAGGCGGGAGAGGGAGGATGAGAAAAGAAAGGAAACTTGGGAACTTATGAAGAATTGATAGTGGTTACGGTCACTAACTAAGTGTGCAATGCAAAAGTGAATTTGCTGAAATTCAGATGCTTAAGTGCCCGTAGTAATCTTCCCAAAATCGTCACAACGTGAAGAAGACGCGGCAGTGACCGCTGGACAACTCGGGCATGGCGGTTGTTGCTCGCCGCAAAAGTCTCGAGCCCGCCCGACGTCGAACCCACAATGGTCAACGTGAGTTGCACGCGCAGTCACTGCGTTGTATTGGGAAACCATTTTATTTTGAGTACTAAAACAAGGTGCACATGGCGCACATGGCAGTTACAGTATGAGGAAAGCAACAAGCAGCTTTCCTCGCGCTGGCTTCTTTGTAAGCAAAATTCTTATAACTATCAACTTATGTTTCCTGTATCGATATAAAACTAAAAAAACATCGTGGGTTGAAGTGCACATAAATTCTTGAAAATCGGCGGCCGTGTGGGCCACGTTGTCGAGGCGTTACGACGGGCATATGCCTGTAAATTGACGTATACATCTGTACCAGACCAAAGTGCCGCTTCGCGGCACTTTGGTCTGGTAAGTGGGTGTGAGCAATATCTAAGCGCTACTATCCTGATTGCATGTTTCATTTTCTTCACATTCTATTGAAAAGCAATTCTATCTGTTATAGCTTAGATGAGAACGCTATTTTAGATATCTCAAACCTGCGTTGCAGTTAGATCCTCCATATTTCTGAATTCGTAGTTGCTGCCGCTGCGTAGGCAGTAGCAGGTAGTAGCGCTGAACACAGCTGTGTGAAAGCGTAGACCGAAGGCAGTTTGTATTTATGTTTCTACCGTAGTGTATTTTTGGATTTATGTGAGAGATGAACAGATCTGGGTTTCATGCAAAGCTCAGCAGTACTATTTGATGCAACGTACAGTGAAGTGTTTACGGAGATACGGTGTTTTTGAGAACATCTTTGAAAGAGAACAGAATTGGCTTGCTTTCAAAAAATTGAGGTTTTTTGTAAGGCGAGTGCGGCTCGAAACAGATTTTAAAAAAGCTACGCTGTTTTGAAAATGGTTTCTACGTTAAAAGGCCCACCACCACGTGATTTCTGAAAAGTAAAAAGTAGTTCACCCCTGAGAATGCATAAGAGATTTTTAAAGTAAGGAGAATATTTTGGAAAGCATACCAAAAATTTGGAGCAAGTCAGTTGAGGAATGTGATTACAAAGTGAATGGCTTTTGGGAGCACGAACAGCTTAATAACTCCATTTCTGAACACAGATTTATGTAGCAACTTTCTTAAAAAAAGATTCAAAGCTAAAAATAGGCTGATGCTTGCCATTAAACATGTGGTTGTTAAAAAAATTATGAGAGACATTAAGGTTTCTGGAAATTCATAGACTTAGACTCGTTTTTTGCCTCAAGCGTTTTTTGTTCCAAGAAAATGCAGTTTGATATATCCTCTTTAGAATGCAGATGGTAGAGTAGTAAAATGCAAAAATTGCAATTTCTTGAAAAGGTCATGAAACTCGAGATGACAGATTTAATTTTCAAGAAGACACCATTTAAACAGTTCATTGTGAAATTGGTTGAGATTGTTTGAGACTTGTGGAATCGATTGACTTTGGAATGGATAAAACTCGATGATTTTTTTGAATAGGTGATTTTTTTTTCGAACAGGTGCTTGAGAAGTATTTTACACAAACTGCAACTTTCTAAAGGAGGATTATACGTTGAGTAAAACACAAAATAATTGGCTTTTGGGAGCGAAAACGAACAGCTTTATAACTCTATTTCTGAACAGAGATTATTCATGATAGTGAAATCGCAGAGATTGTGAAAATTACAGATTTGATTTTGGAAAGATTGAGGAAAATCACAAAACTGGATATGTTTTGTAGCAAAAAATTGCAGCTCAATATTTTGTATTTTAGAAGGCAAATGGTAGTGATGAGTAGATACGAAGTCGATCTCTTGGGAAACAAACCCAAAGAGAGAGGCAATCTAGGGTTATATATAATAGTGAGATCGGCAGAGATTGTGAAAACTACAAATTGATTTGATATTGGAATGGATCAAAAACTTGACAATTCGAAAGGTGATGGTCGCTTGAGAAGCACTTTAGACTATAACTGCAATTTCTGTAGAATTATATGTCGATTAGGACATGTGATGTTTTCCAAATATAAAATAAATAGGAAAATTATGTAACGGTTGAGGATTCGTTTGAAAGTCACAAAAGTGGAAACATTTTTTCAAAAAAATTGCAGCTCATTATTTTGTAGTTTAGAAACAAATGGTAGTGATGAGCAAGGTACTAAAATTTAACTTTGTTATCAGATGCCCATTCTTATAGATTTTTCGAAATGTGTGATTTTGCTCAAAAAGCATGATTACAAAGGTTTTCGTTCACATAATTGAATTGTTTCTTCCCAGAAAATGCTAAATGAGAAAGGAATTGATAGCTGACCTGTTCCGATGACTCGAGTGCTGCGATGTGAAAATAGAGGCGTCGTATTGTGAAGACAGAATCAATTGATGTTACCGCTTACAGCTTTTAACTTTTTGGAGATTGCGCTTTGGAGGCTGGGGTTTTCATCAACATCGTCTAGATCGGACATCACTGGCAATGATGAGTCATCAACCCTGTACGCCTGCAGCGTCATTACCGCTTACAGCTTTACCTTTTTGCAGACTGCACTTTGGAGGTTAGGTCATCAACATCGTCTAGTTACATCACTGGCATAGTGATGAGTCATCAACCCTGTACGCCTGCAGCGGCACGCAACGACAAACCTGTTGACATCTCACGAGGGGGGGGGGATGTTTCAGAGAGACACCGTGCGCTTTATTATATAGAGAGATATATCCGTATGTAAACCAACACTTATTCATTTCCTTTCCTTTTTTGCTTTTTCCCACTATCACTTGTGTAATACCGCACGCTTTCGTCGTTCCCCTACTCTTTGTTTACGAATGGCCTAAAGATAGTAGCTCGACGCGCAACGATGCCAACCGAAGGAGGAGTCAGACGGATCAGTGAAGGAACTTACACGGACGAGGCCACACTTCTATGGGCTCCAGTCTCTTTCTTGTCGTGTTTCTATTCTTTTGTGTTGCCGGCGTGTTATATTTGAGAGTTGTTGATGTTTTGATGTTTATTGAGATAAACGCATCTAGTAAGGCTGTGTTAGGTGCACCTTGAGGCGTTTTTCGCGTAAATATGATTTCGGTTATAAAAGAGGGTAACACGATATCTATATATACCTCCGTCAGGTCGGGATCGCTTGTCATGGGCCGGCAGCAAATTGGCATATGACGAATGGGGTTTACTACAGACTTTGCGAAGTCTGTTCCATTGCAACACATCGCCTGAGCAATGCGTCATTTTGCGGCATAGGCTCGTAATTGACGGAGTGATACAACTTGCAAATGGATATGGAAACCCGTTGTTATGTTGCCTTTTCAACCGTTTTGAAAAGCCAGCAACCTGTTATGGTTGATTGTTAATTTGTCTCATGAGTTTTTTCAATTATAAATTTTCACCGCACTAACAAGGGAAGTTCACTTAGTCGAAGTGGCGATTGGGAAGGAGATCTATACCAGTGGAATTCTTCTTTGTTCATAGGGCTGAAATGGTCCATGTCCTCAAATGTCGCTGAAATAATTACATAGATTCGGACGGAAGACGCGGCAAATTCGAACTTTCAATTTTTTGAAGACTCGAAAATAAAATCTTTTGGCTTCTCCACACAAATTAACACTGGATATAAAGGCGGTCACGCTACACAGCCGAAGAGATAGATGAGCCATGGAATCACGTTTCGCCTGGAGAGTACAAATAAACTCTGTTTCCACCCATGCGTTGGTAATCTTTACTAGAAGATCAGCGTCTTTTCTTTGCGTTGGGAAACAAGGAAAACACTTGCTCAAAATGATTGTTTAAGCAGTGATAAGTTGAAACAAGATCATTGTAAAACTCTAAAGTAGCATTTTGGGCCACGAAATCATAACTTATAAGAAATTTTCCAGATTCATCTCAAGACTTTCTCTTCTAGTTTCTCGTTGCTTTATACGTTCAGAAACGTTCATTTCAAAATTTGATGACAATAGATCGTTTGCGGTTTTTCCTCTGGTTCTCTTCACTCAAAATTTCCAGAACGATTGATTCTTTTGTGGAGTAGTTTTTGAAACATGCAAAATGTTAGCGGTACAATAATTGCTCAGAATACCCGTCGGAAGAAAAATCAGCTTTGAACTGTAAATTTTCAGCACATCAACTGTTGCGACAAATTTTGCCACGATTTATCTAACAATTATTGTAAAAAAGCCAGAGCTGGACCCTAAGGTGACAGAATACTTAGAGATCAAGTTTATCCGCTATAAACTTTGCCTATCCTAAACGTAAATGGAATGAACGAGATTCTATAGATTTTTCTACCGTAATTTAGATCATCACTTTTCTCGCCGACGGTCGAAGAAAGTCAAGTTTTTGGATTTAAGGATAATAAATAAAGCGGCTTCTCATTCTCGGGAATATTTGTTTCGAGAAAGAAGCAGAATTTTCAAGACAGCTCGCCTTGATATTGGCATTGTTCGGTTGTGCTTGAATCTTGGCATGATAATCACTTGAAGATGTGGGTTTCGAGCTACTACCAAGATTGGTAACAATGCTTTATTGGCTGACGTCGACGTTTCGGCGTTTAACGCCTTCTTTGGAGCCTGGAAAGTCGAAGTCATAAGTGACTATGCGGTCCAGACGACAAGTACAAAGACGAAACAAAATCGAAAAGAAGATTAGTCTAGAGAGCAGAAGCAGAGCCAAAAACACTTTTTACTCACCTCAGGGCCGGTAGTAATCTACCCTACCTGGTGGCATCATAGATGCCGGCAAGTTGGCACACATCGCAGAAAGATGCCAACTCCGCCGGCAGCTCGCGGAGTGATTGTAGGTTTTGATGATCTTGTATAATCTCAGTACGCGGTTATTCCGCTCATCAAATTTTGATAACGTAGACAGCCGCAAAACTGCTGTCTCGCGCGCGGTCGAACCTAAGTGTGCTAAATTCACGTGCTGCCACGTTACCTACTCGACCAATCGGTCAGTCCTTGCCTTTTGCATCAGCAATGTGAGCAACCCACTGGTAAATGGCCGCCTGTAAGAAGGATCGATACATTACGCGAGAGACTTTGACCTGAAAGAACAGCTGATTGATATGAGCGAGAGGGGGGCAAAATCGGTGCAAATAAGATTTAGAAAGGATTGCAAAAAAAGATGGTGTTTCTTATGGTTCTAAGGCATTACCAGATTTTTTCTCCGTTAAAAAATCGTTTTTTTAAACAAGAAAAACCCATATATTGAGAAAAATGAAGGTTTTTGGATGGAAAGTAGAATTTTTTGATACTTTCGCCTAACGTAAATTGTGTAATATCGCCGCAATTCGCAATCTCACAGACGCCATCGGCAAAGGTGCCACCACCTCGACGTGGTAGGGGCACGTCGAGATGCGATGTCAGTTGCCGGCAGGTTGCCGGCAACTGACATCGCGAAGTTGCCGGCAACTCCTCCTGCGCTTCCAGATATTTTACCAAAGGAGGAGTTCTGGAACCGCAGACTTTTACGGAGTTTTCCACAGATTCGAGGCGGCATCTTTATCGAGAAAATTTTTTGGAATAAGGCCTGGGACGCCCTAAATTTGGGGTCTCACTTTCTGGCCACCTCACGGAAAAGGTGCCAGCGACCTGCCGACGAGACCTGCCGCCAGGTCGGGGGGACTACTACCGGCCCAGACGTACACAAGCGGTAGTTGAAAAACAGACCACCTTATTCCAAACTGTGCCTCAACCTCACTTTTACACGCCAACGTGAACTGACCTTATGCAGAACCTGGTGACGGTCGTAGGGCTTCTGTCCAGGGGGGGGGCGAAAATTTTCTCCAGTGAATATGCGTGGCGTCAGCCACGCACTGCGAAAAAAATTGGGGTGCTTTGCAAAATTTGCGGGACCATAACCCATGTAACCTAGAAAAAGAGGGCGTGGCTGCCAAAATAATCTTTTTAGTAAGGCTAAACTGATTTTAGAATTTTAGAAATTATACCAGTTATTTACGAGAATGAAAGTCGCTTTCAGGTTTTTGTAACCCATGTAAGTGATTTTCAAATTGCAACCCATTCTGCCCCCCCCCTCGGACTGACACTGCTACCAGAGCTTTTTACAGATCCGATAGCATGGTCTTAATGTTACGAAGCTGATATATATGCCTAACAATGACTGAATGAGTGGACAGCTATGAATTAGCAATCAATTTTACTGCAGATGTTAATTTAAGCCGGTGGGCAAATACTAGTATGAGTGTGATCTATATCCATCTCGTTTGTGGTGATCTTCTTTAAAAGCATACGGAGCCACATTCTGTTTAAATTTCCTTAAATAAATGGACAGCAGACAAACTAGCTCGTCTTCCAAAAGTTTAACGCGGTGTGGCGGATGAGCGTCTACAAAATCGCTTTAGTTATGTCCGGTAATGTAGCGACTAACGATTTTCACGTAATGAAAGGTCACTCAGGCAGTCTAATCGCAGCGATCGAAAATTGTGACGATAGGATCGCTGGAGGTATGCTTTAGGTCTTACAACTGCTTTTAGAGAATCGTTTAGTTCTCACTGAATGCACACTCCGATGTTGTATAATTTTTTTGAAATTGCTGGTGCAGCTTGATAATTTTTTATCATTTACAGCACCGTCAGTGCCGCTTTTCAAAACTGTGCTTTAGACGCAATAACGCGCCGGAAGTGCCGCATTGCTATAACTTTTTTCGGTTTTTTTTCGTTAAGCTCCGCTTTGGATATTCGAATGTCTGATGCATCTGATAGTAGATTCGCAAAAGCCAAAAATTCACATTTTTTTCTGCTTTATGGCGCAATAAACGGTTTTTTTGCGTCGGAAGTGCCGCATTACTATAAAGGCTTACATAATTATCCTAGAAATCTTGTTCAAACTGTTGTCATCATTGTCTCTTGAGCTATACATCAATACTCTAAGTATGAAAACGTCAATTTTGAGAGAATTACACGCTCGAAACCTTATTAATCGTTTTTTGCACTGATAAACCTGATAGTGATCTTCAAAGCTTTCGTAAAAAATCTTAGCAACATATTTGCAATCAGCGCTCTGCAAGTTATCTATAGTATGTTCAAAAACCTAAAAATAATTAACCTAAAAATAAAATAATGATAACCAAATTTTTTGTTTTAAAATTTATTGTTCCCTCGTAGTGTTAATAATTAGCTAGGCCGGCTTCAGCCCTTGGCTGCTGTCCTGTCAATATCGATTTTTGTTAACAGAATCATTCTAAAATAGTATCACAATATGGAATTAGTATTCATTAGTTGACTTTGACTTTTTATCCCCAAAAGTGCGGTGTACATTGGAATTGAAAATTTCTGTACGAATAAATTTGATGTACAAATACAGAAAATTTTTATATTCATACATTGAATCAGAACTTTCTCCCGATTTCAAGGAAACGCTTTTCTTTCTATCCAATCAAATAGAAACTCGCATACGCAAGGCTGATCTCTTCAGATTCCAGATTCAAAAAGTCAAGGCCCACTGGCTAAAGTAGTTTTGAAAACAAGATTCAAAATTTGGATACTGCTCTGACCTCAGTGCCTACTCATTACTATATCTTGGAATTGCTAAGGTAAAATTTTTCTCAGAAAATTCCTAGAATTTCGAAAAATTTGAAGTTAGAGCGGCAATTTCAGTTCCACAGAGACTGGAGGATACTGTGTACTAAGTGTCTTGGGATTTTTGAATCTGTTAGAGATGATTTTCAATTTTCAACGGAATTCAAAAAAATTGAAGTTCGTTTTCCATTTTCAAGTTTTAGCTCGCAAAGAAGGTTCCCGGGCACTTGAAAAAAATTTTTTTCAAATTGCTGTAACTTCAAGCAGGTTGATTATTCTTTGAAGCTACAAAATTCATTGCAAAGACATTTTGTCCACAACATAAACTTGTCGTGCTGGCTTTTCAGCACCTCACTGCGGTCCACCAGCATGTGCAAAATGTCGACGCGAAAAGTGGCCTATTTGTGCAGGATTATCTCAGGCACAATGAAAATTGGAGAGCTCAAATGCTGCAGTTATATGGAAGGCTGGGGCTGTTTTGGGGACTATTTGGGAACGGCCATAGGTTGTCGGTGTTCTCGGTGTTGTCGGTGTTGTGATGTTGTCGGTGTTGTCGGTGTTATCGGGGTTGTCGGTGTTGTCTGGGTTGCCGGGGTCAGAGACAGTTTAGAGTGCGCGAAACGAAGAGGCTACCATGAGGTCCTACAACGACCGGTGACCTCGGCAACCCCGACAACACCGACAACACGACAACGCCAACAACACCGTCAACCTATGGTCGTTTCCTTAAACCTTTGAGCGACCACATGCAAAAAAGTTTACCAGAAAGTTTGAAAAATCGACCATTTTTTGTCCCTAAAAATGTACCATATTTTAAGTAAGTGACCTAAAGGTCTTTCTGCATAGGGTGGACCAAATCTTTGATTACTGCGAACATTGTTGGAGCAATGCCTTCACATCTTTTGTACCTATCATCCAAACGTGGCGATCCCCGCAGCGAAGCAGTGCTGCGAAAAGAGTTGCAATCAGAGGCAAGTTTAACAGCTTGTAAATTCTGAGCGCAAATCGCAAAACTCTAGTGCAGTTGCGGGTCAGAAGTAACCAGGCTTCTCGGTCAGATCACCCATGAGTTAAACAAAGTTCTTTGTTGCACAATAAAATGGCAGCAGGAAGGAAAATTGTTTTATGCTTGGAAAGATTACTCTTCTTAATGTGCAGATCAAACCCGTTTTGGCATCGATAAAAATCAGAAGCCACACTGCGGCCACCTTTGGCTCGTTTCTACTGATCAGTATAAAAAAACTGGCTGTCAAAGTATGACCGAAAACCGAAAAAATGCGTTTGAAAACGGAATTTCCAAAAGCCCTGTAACTTTCCTTACAACCTAACACATATAACGCACTTTTAGGGTGTAAAAGTCAACTAGCAGATACTACTTCTATATTGTGATACTATTAGGGTGATCCAAAAGTAATGGGGCACCTTGATTTTTTTCAAAATTCTTCAAGATTTCTTTCTGATTAGCTATGAACGCCCAGTATTTTTAACGCCTTTGTATAAAGTGACCTTCGCAGGTTATCTTGACAGCACCTTGCAGCACCTCACGGACATTTCATCGAGTGGCGCTTCAAAGAAGTCAGACAGACTTTTTTGAACGCCATCCGAATTTGGGCCGCTGCACCTGATAGTCCCTCGACATATGGCATACCTTTAGAAAGAGCTTTCCAAACTCTTTCTAATGATTACTTGAATATCCAAAAATTGCACATTATTTTATACAAAAAAGGCGCTTTATTCGAAAAAGTGCGGTGTTTGGCGCAGATTTTCAGACTAAAATTCATGTTTTGGACTACAATCTTTTGAAAATGAGAAAAGTCAAAGTAATTTGCATATGTATGGATTGAGCTTAAAAAGCACTATCAGAAAGCAACTGCTAAGTTTGGGCTTATGTGATTACCTTGATGAAAGAATAAGTAATATGTCTCCTGATACCCGATGCTATATCTTCTGTTCTAAAGCCTTGGGACCACCGAGCTATTGTGGATTTGGTGACAGTCCCCTCACCCATTGCTGCGCACGTATCTCTGGTAGGCTCACTTGTTTTACTGCGGCGCTGCTGCTCAAAGTTCAAAATTACTTGAAGTGGTGAGCTTTAATTTTAAGCGCTTATAGAATTAAGGCCATGTGACAGTGCCCAACTATAGACCTCGATCAGAAGGTTTTGTTATGTACTAACATCTGCCAAAACTTGGACTTCCAATTAGCTTTTCTATTTGAGAAAACTGCATTTATTCTCTAGCTGCCCCATTACTTTTGGATCACCCTAATAAAATGATTCTGTTAACAAAAATTGATAGGTCACGGCAGCCAAGTGCCGGAGCCGGCTTAGCTAATTATAACGTTATGGGGGACCAATAAATGAAACAAAAGATTTGGGATTTCTAGATTTTTAAATATGCATATAGATAGCTTGCAAAGAGCTGGTTGCAATGTCGCTCAAATTTTTGTACAAAATTTTGAAAATCGTTATAAAGCTTATCAGTGCAAAGAAAACGACCAATAAAATTTTGAGCGGGTGATTCACTCAAAATTAAGTTTTTAGACTTTTAAACACATGACTCAGAAACACTGATGACAACAGTGTAAACTAAGTTTTTCTGGGATAATTATAAATTCAATTCAGTACGGCACTTCTGGCGCAAAAACGCATTTATTGCCTCCTGCGGCACATAAAAAAATTCACTTTCCATATTTTGAATATACCGCCAGACAAAGCAAGCAGTACTGAATCTAAATATGAAATTGAAAAGCAAGCAGTGCTAAATCTAAATATGAAATTGAACACGGAAAGAGTGGTTTTGTGAAAAACATCAATGCGGCTCTTCCGACGTAACATCGCGTTCGTTGCGCCTCAAAGCACAGATAATTGTGAAATTTTTGATTTTCATACACACTATCAGTTGCATCAGATAGTGCTGGTTTCAAATATCCAGGCCATAATCGACAGGAGTAATCTTATATATAGAGATGCGGCGAATAATTAAAAAACGGGGTTCCGAATACATTTTATCCAAACGTTTTATTCGATTTCGTATCCGAATGAATATATTATATGACATTTAACTTGTTGCAGAGCCAACCACTGTGTATAAAACTCGCTTCGTCTGCGTTTATTTTTCTGAACTCCATAATGCATCTGTTTGCAACCGTGATCAGCTTTGAACTCTACGAAAACTCGCATTACTTCAAATGCTTGCGACACTAACAATTGGATGTAGATTTTGACTGATTGTTTTTCCGATTAATGAGATAGTTTGCACTACTATTGACACCAAATCATAAAAAAAACAGCCGTCGAATTCAAGCTCATGGTCCGAGTTTATATATTGGAGGTGTACTGACGTGCCTGTTTTTCTTGTCTTGCGTTGCTCATGCTGTTGGTCCGTAAAGATTCATATTGAGAACTTTTGCTTGTAAAATTCATGTTTGCACAACTGCTTCTACTCCTTATCTTAGAAACTTTTCGCGAGGGACGTTGTGTTTTAATAAAAGAAAAAAGGTTTTTTGGAATACTCCGTTTCGTTCCTTCCCTTAGACGGAGTAAAGGAGCTCAGAACTCTTCCCGGAACTCCTCAGTAAGGAAGGAGAGTTCATGAGTCCTGTGTATATTTTGAAACAGTTTTTAAGATAAAATTTTTTTGAAAATTGTTGTAAAAGCTGAAGTCTGACAACTTACAGTTTTTATACTCCGTCTTCTATTATATATATGTTACTAGCTGGCTTACCCGGCTCCGCCGTATCCGGACCAAACTTGGCACACATACACTTCGGGCCCCGGCGAGTGTCACAGCCCACTTTTCGTTATCGATCGATGTCGATTTTACCGATTTTTATCGATTTTTTTGCAGAGTTCACCTACAGGGCTAGGAGTTGGCACAGGGGGGGAAGTGAGCATGGGGATTTCGAATACAATATTAGTTTTCAGGATCGTCCATTACTACGATTTTATCGATTGTTTTTGTAAAGTTTGACCTGCGGGGCTGGGAGTTTGCGCAGGGGGGTAATCGAGCATGCAGATTACGAATACTATATTAGTTTTCAAGATCGTCCATTACTTTTATCGATTTTATCGATTTTTTTGCTGAGTTCACCTACGGGGCTGGGAGTTCGCACAGGGGGGGTAATCGAGCATGCAGATTACGAATACTATATTAGTTTTCAAGATCGTCCATTACTTTTATCGATTTTATCGATTTTTTGAAAATTTGAGCTAGGGGCTGGAATTTGGCACAGGGGTGTAATCGAGCATGCTGATCACCCCCCTTGGGGATGATCAGCATGCTCGATTACCCCCTTGTGCCAAATTCCAGCCCCTAGCTCAAATTTTCAAAAAATCGATAAAATCGATAAAAGTAATCGATAATCCCGAAAACCAATATTGTATTCGGAATCCCCATGCTCGATTACCCCCCCTGTGCGAACTCCCAGCCCCGTAGGTGAACTCAGCAAAAAAATCGATAAAAATCGATAAAATCGATATCGATCGATGACGAAAAGTAGCCTATGACACCCGCCGGGGCCCGTAGCGTATGTGTGCCAAGTTTGGTCCGGATCGGTTCAGAAATGGAATTTTCTATTCGGAACATACGTACAGACATACAGACATACAGACAGACATACAGACAAACAGACATTCAGCTTTATATATAAGATATTACAATGGTAATATATGATATATCATTTGTGTTGATTATATACCATATAGCGTAGTAGTGAGCATATTGGTAGATGAAAGAATAAAATGAAACATGCAAGTGTTTTTGTAGTTGAATTTATTTATTATGACATAAATCATTTTGATGTACTACTTTACTGAATTGGTTGTTTGTAGTAGATATATATTTAAATAACTATATTGATTAAAAATATGTAATATTGATTGGATCGAATGATTTTGTATAGTTATAGACTGGTGTGCGACATATATCAATTAACTATAATTTGTGTAGATTATGATGTAGAATGTGTAATAATTTTTTAATTTTATCATAATTGTAAAATTGTATTCATATAGTATAAAATTATTTTTATGTAAGCATTTGAAAATATTTGAGTAAATCATATTTTCATTGTATCCATTGTAAATAAGTAAATTTTGTAACTGTATTATTTTTTTTGATAAAATCGTCAAGATAAGTGCAAGTACGGGCAATTCTTAAAGTTTCTGTGTAAATATTGCGTTTTTGATGTGTTTGGATACACCAGAACTAATATGTATGAATCTTTTTACTTGAAAAGGGAAACTATCAGTTTTGTTATACATTTTGGTTATGATTTTGTCATTAATGATTGTATTAGGTTGTCCCAAAAGTTTTGTCGGTTTTTTTCATCGCTCACCAAACCTCACAGAACACCATTCCATGAACGGCCTAGGTGTCAATCTACTCGTGTTTTTATCCTCTTTCTTATAGCTATATTTATTCCCTGATCTACCCCGTCTTTGCGATGTTATCGCTATGGCTTTTTGAGCACCCCAGCAGTAACGCCAAAACTTTCCTGAATTTTCAAAATTTTTATCTTGATATTTTCGACGAGCGCTGGCGACTGTTATGTAGGGCAAACCTTTGGCTACATTGTGGCTATTTTAGATTACATGAGCCACGTTTATCAAGTCCGTGATAATTATTTATTTGAGAAAAACCGCGGCTTTTTGAACACGTTTTACCACGTAAAATTACCGACAATTCCAAAAAGCTGATTTTTGAAGCAAATCAAACTTGGTTATGTTGCATAAATGATGTTTAATAACAATCAAGTTTGAATTCGCAAAAACTTCAAAACCTTCCATGATTTTGCTGCAATTGCGCGTTTCATGACTTAGCCAAAAATCGAGACCTCAGAAGAAATATTTTTTTGAAGTTAAAATCAGCAAATTAGGAGAATCTAAAAATACTCTCTTGCAGCCCGAGAGTTGCTCTATTTGACCCATACTTGATCTTTTTCGAAACTTTGTAACGAAATTTTTAAAAATTAGCTCAACTTTGAGCAGGTAAAATTGACAGGTGGAGAATTTCGGCAGTTACCAAAGAAAGCATATAACATTATGGTATGAAAGTGCATCCATAAGAAAGAGAAAGAAAAGCTGCATCGAATGCATGTTGAAACTCACTCAGGTCTTTATTGTGCGTGGTTCTACAGTGGTCTGAAAAAACCGACAAAACTTTTGGGACAACCTAATAATATGTAAGTATAAATAATTACAATGTAAATTATCTATATGAGTAGTTTCCAAACTTACAAGGGAACCGTGTCGAGTCGAAGTGGCCTTTCCAGATGAGACCCACACTGCTTTGAAGAGCATTAATCGATGATTCCAAATCTGCTTTCCAAATCTGCCAAGCGCCTCTGGACGCCGAGTTATGCTCCTTTCTCAGGTCAAAAAATTGAACGCAGAACTGAAGCAAAATCGCCCAAATTTGGTCAAATGGTCCAGTGTCAAGTATCAGAGCTATTTATGCAATGGATACATTTTATTTAATATGCTAATACTTAACATTGCTTTATCTGAGCGCTGGAAAGATTGTAACAATCAATTTTACCCAAATTCTGCATTCATTTTTCGATCCGAAGAACGGTCATAACTCGGCTTCCAGAGGCGCTTGGCAAATTTGGAAGGCAGATTTGGAATCACCGCTTAATATTTTTCAAAGCAGCATGGGTCTCATCTGGAAAGGCCACTTCGACTCGACACGGTTCCTTTGTTAGTTTGTTATCATATATGTTTTCGATTATATTATGAATTGTATGTTCAGTGCTGTTGTGTATGATTAATAGATCATCCATATAACGAAATGCAAAAAGTTGTTTATTGTTATTTACTTTATTAACTATATACTTGTATTCATATCAAGATAGTGTCAGGTCTGCTAATAATGGACTAAAATTACCGCCCTGTGGCACACCTATTTTTTGTTCAAAAATGTATGTGCTAAATCTGCAAAAACTGTTATCAAGAATATAATCAATATAATACAATAAATCTGAAATGGTGTAGTTTCTGTAGCTAGATTTTGTGTTTATATTATCGGTGTAGTATATTTTGTTGAATCCATTATATGTCAGATATTTTTTGTTTGCATTTTTAAAGCATAATTTGAGAAGTTCTTTGAGGTTGGTTTTTATTGTCATGTGGTAGGCTAGTAAACATTTTTGTAAAATCAGCTGAGTATAATTGCAAGTTATTCATGTTGATACTGAGTAGTTTATCACTGATGTTCGTGCTGCCTATTGACCAATAATTATATGAATTTTGTTTTTTATATTTATTCTTGTACATAGTTTTTAAAATGTATTTTTATGTGTTGAAATACACATTGTAATTCTAAAGCAAGGGGTTCAATGCTACTATGTGTACCTCCAGTGATGAATCTGAATTTGATAGGGTTTTTATGGAGTTTTGGTACACAGTATAGTAATGGTATGTTGTTAATATTTTGTAGTGGTAACTTGTTATTTTTGCAAAAGTCAATGTGTCTTTTTATTAGGTTGTCCGGAAATTGATGCAGGTTTCTGCAAATGCAATTTCAAAAGAATCGTTCTTCTGTGTATGTGCATCTTTCGACCAATTCCGCATACCAAAATAAGCCGCTCTTCATGCTCTCTCTTATGTGTATTACTTCTACGACCAACTTTATTTGTTCAAAATCTACAACCATCCGAAGATGAAGCTTTAAATTACTAAATTTACCCTTTGCTTTATTTTGGCTTGAACTTATTCGGCAAGAGAGGTATTTTCATGATAACATAGCTGAAGCAAGATATTGAGTGAACCTACAAAATAGATAGTAGCGCTTCTTTTGAACGATCGTGAGAGTAGAGAAACTGAGGTTTTAACATGAGTAATTGTCGCGGCCACTCCATGGCGTATAAAACTTTTCTAAAGAAAGCAACCGTGAAAGTCTCTCCTCGTGCTTGAAGAGTGAGGCCAGTGCCGTCAGATATTATCTCAATTGGTACCTCCCAGGCTTTATTTTTGGTTAGTTAATGAAAAAAATCAAATTATCGGAGATCGCAGCCGTGGAGAAAATATCGGAAAAATGGGAAATTTTGATTCCGCAAATTTTTCTTTCGCAGAAAATTTCTAAAAAATTTTTTGCATAGCTATATATGTAGTACTAGTCTGTGGCTATGAGCTGCAGAAGTTTCTGGCTGAACACCCATATTCGGTAGGACTTCACAACTTGCCAAGTATGACCTTGTCAAAGAAATTTCTTTTTACTTTCTGGCTTTCAGTAATTTGCCTGTTGAAGCTACAGTTATAAAAGAAAATGCCGCGAATAGAAGAAGACTTGCGGATCACAGTAGTTTTTACTTCATTTCAGAATATGCGATATCAAAGGAGTTATGACGCTTTGAAGTGAGAATATGCAAAACCTGCATTAATTTCCGGACAACCTAATATTATGTCATTAGCATTTTCTTCTTCATATAAATTATATGTTTCATTTTAATTTAGAACTTCGTTTTTCTTATCAGATGTAATTCCTAATTCTTTCATTATTGTTTGTATGTAGAATTTTTTTTACAAATAATACCGAAGTTATTACTTGCTTTATCAAGTGGACAAATTACAAATTGATTTTTAAGGTTTTTTATGTATTTACATTCAAAATTGTAATTTTGTTCGTTTGGGTCTTGTTTACTTTCTAGTCTGGTTTTATAAAGAAGTGGTTTAAATCTAAGTTTAAATTTTTTCAGAAGAAAAGTTTCTAAGTTTTTAAGTTCTTCAAGTTTGAGTTTGTATTTCTTGATGTAAGTATTCACAATGAGTTGAACCGTTGACTGGATCCAATCTATTATTTCTTTTTACTGGCGTGGTTAGGTATCCTATCCTATTTAGTACCTTTTTTCATTATGGATTTTAAATGTTGGTCTTCAATTATTTCTAGGTTTCCAGTAATGATATGTCCATGATTGTTATCAATATATTGTGCCATCTGTAAATTTTTACATTTACATTTTTGAGTAAGAATTTGATTTATTTCGTTTGTATCAAGTTTAGCAAGAATGGAATTGTAATTAAAAATTTGCACAGAAATTGGATTTCCGTATTTATATACAAGTCTGCATGGATTGTAATTTATTTTGCTATTTTTGAGAATGTTTTTTATGTAATTATTATTAATAATTTTATTCAAGTTGATTTCGTCTAGTATATTATGGATGTATTCAACGTTGATATTGTTATAATTAATATTTTGTTTTTCTTTTTTGTTGCAACTGAACATGAATTTGCAAAGTATACTAAGAATAGTTATTTTTATATTTTGTTCAATTTTCATTAGAAATGTGGGATCAAAACCTGCTGCAACTACTTGTTTTATGAAACTTTTTTTTCAATGAATGGATATATTGAAATAAATCTTGTAGTGTGCTCTTACTATTAATAGTATTCAAGAATGAATTCTACGTTTCTTTATTTTTATTTTTATGCCTGTATTGGCTACGTATTCTGCCTTTAGTTATTTTTAAATTATAGTAAGGATGTGTTTCTTTTTGTAAAAGAGAATTATCAATATTGGATATATTCCCATATCCTTTAATATTGCCATTTAATCCAAATGGACATGCTGTGTTGAGTAATTTAATCCAGAATAGTTCTTTATTTATCAAAACATTCTTGTCTTTATTGTTTTCTAAACTGTCTAGTATTTGAACTGTTATACTTCTATTTGTGCATTTTTGAAGTGATTATATAGAAAGTTATTTATATCATTCTTTTTTGAGTAAAGGGCATCGCATCTTTAGTGGAGGATTAGATAGTTGATGAATTTTGCGGTTATTACACTTTGCAATAAGTAGTACAATAGTACATAATAGTTTTATTATCACGTGCACTTAAGATTATTACAGAAACTTGCAGGTGTTTTACCATTCGGGGCTATCAGCCTGCCAATTATGGTGATGACTAAACCCGGACGAAGGTGGTCTGCATCGAGAAGTACGAGCTTTGGCTATGCTAGGCTCCGCACACACTTCACGTGATAGTCGGAGTTGGCACAGTGGGGTAAGAGGGTGCTAATTATGAATAAAAATCTATTGTACTTTATCATTTTTATTGATTTTTGGAAATTGAGCTACGAGGCTGGGAGCTGGTACACGGGGTATGTGCTGATTATGAACAAAAATGTGTGGATGCTGAATATGAACAGAAATTTACTTTATTGATTTTACTGAATTTTGGAAACTTTGAGCTACGGAGCTGGATGGTATGGAGGTGAGAAGGTGCTGACTGTAATGGATCGATTTTAGCTGGGTATGTCAGCAAGCATTATACATGGTTACTCTAGATATCGATAAATTATTCTAGTATTCATTCGAAATTCGACTCCCAATGATCAAATATGATCGATATTCATTTATTCCATATTTTTGATTTTCCGAATTCGTTCGGAATTTATTCAATTTTGAATCTCGAATATTCGATATTCATTTATCCTAAATTTTTTGCTTTCGAAGTTATTTGACAGTCGTTTGTTTAAATTTTTCATTTGGAGTCTATTCGATATTCATTCAGTCGATGGAAAATTTCGAATTTCCCGAGTATAATGCACAAATAATAATGTAATCCTTTCGCGACTACAATGGTTCCTTTGGACCTAGAACTTTGTACGATGGAAAAATAGTTAGCAGAACTCCACATTTTCGAAATAACGTATCCATATATACACACTTTCTCAAAACCGTTGAAAAAGTTATTTAATTCTTACTTGACAATATTGGCTTGTAATGTAGGTTTTCCTGATAGAAAAGAATTTTCGAAATTCAAAGCCATTCAACTTCGAAACTAGTTGCAAATGACAGGTAAAAATGAAGTCACATTGAATAAATTATAGAAGCAAAGGATTCTATAAAAAAAGCAAACTCAAGCTTATGAGCTGCATGAACAGGGTCAAGCGGGAGTGTGGCATGCCACATATGGGGGGAGGGGGGGGGGTCGTATTGAGAGGGCGAGGGAAGAGAGGGAGTCGTTATCGAAGTAATAACCGATGTTAGCGACAACATGATATTTTTTGACAACGTCAGATAGGCTCACTAAGCAAAAACTAGCACACTTATTTGGCCTACCATCGCGTACATACAGTAAGAATGATAAAAGAGTCCAGCATAAGTGCATTATTTTCATAATGTATGCGCACGACAATACTGACTCACTGAAGACTTATTTATTCAGTGTCCGAAGTCTTGTTAATTTAGAGATTTTTCAACTTTTTGTTTCTGAATACAAGCCAGGCCTGATTTTTGTGACTAATACTTGGTTTAGTGCCAGAATTCTTGACTCTGAAGTAGTTGGTGGACTACCATATGTAGTCTATAGAAGCTATAGATGTACGCACAGGGGTGGCGGTGTATGCTGTCTTGTAAAAGGGAACATAGTTGCTAATCGTATCGAGTGCAACCGTGCGGTTATTAGATGTGCTTATAGTGGACGTTATTCATCCTTCCAAACCTAATCGATTGCGTTTTTTTCCATTTACCGCCCACCGAGCTCTAGCAAAATAGATGATGAGTGCCTTTTAGATATGATGAGTCATTTTGCTTTGGGTTGTGATCACAGTGAATCTATTATACTTGAAACTTCAACTTATAAGTGGACTGGATGGATCTTAAACCTTTGAACACTGCGTCTACATCATTTCTAACCTATTTTGTTGAAAAATTTGAACAATTTGTGCCTTAGCCCACTCATGGCAATCACATCCTTGATCTTGTTCTTTCCTCTGCTGTTGAACTTCTCCATGTGAATGTTCATCCCCCGCTTGGGTCTTCGCACCTTGGGATAGTTAGTTTTGAGGTGCGTGATGTTCCATCAGCGGCATCCTTTCCTTTTCCAATGCCCGATTTTCATAATGTCGATTACAAAGCATTGAACGAATACCTTTCTGGAATCGATTGGCTTTCTCATTTTAATGGATATGAATCTTGCTCTGATGTATACAGGAGGTTTTGCAAAATACTTTCCTTTCAAAGATCGTGGTCTTGTCATAGCCAAAGTACCTGCATACAATCCCTGAATTTGCAGAAATGTCGTCTTTTTGATGACCTGCCTGATCCTTTGCACAACGATCTTTACAGAAAAGTTTGTTCCGACATTGAGTTTGATATGCAAAAGTTTTTGTCTAATCGTGAGCGTCGGCTTGCACAGAAATCAGCACGAAGCCTGTTCCTTTACATCAGAGCTAAAATGAAGCCAAATTCTAACCTCCCCACCCTCGAAAATGACCTTGGTGCTCGCTTTTTCCGTGATGAAGAGAAGGCGAAAGTTCTTGGAGCCTATTTTGCTAGCGTCTGCACTTTTACGGACAGTTGCACCTGCTGTTGGCAATATTTATGACTAGCTGGCTTACCCGGCTCCGCCGTATGTTCCGAATAGAAAATTCCATTTCTCAACCGATCCGGACCAAACTTGGCACACATACCCTTCGGGCCCCGGCGGGTGTCACAGTCCACTTTTCGTTATCGATCGATGTCGATTTTATCGATTTTTTGCAAAGTTTGAGCTACGGGGCTGGGAGTTGGCACAGCGGGGTAATCGAGCATGCTGATCACCCCCGTGGGGGTTATCAGCATGCTCGATTACACCCCTGTGCAAAAGCCTAGCCCCCTAGCTCAAATTTTGCAAAAAATCGATAAAATCGATTTCGATCGATAACGAAAAGTAGCCTATGACACGCTCCCTGCCCCGAAGTATATGTGTGCCAAGTTTGGTCGGTTCAGAAATAAAAATTTCTATTCCGCACATACGTACAGACAGACAGACTACATACAGACAGACATTCAGCTTTATATATAAGATGTGCAAGGGAAATTGTCCTTAATCTTCTTTGAATCGCATGAAGTGCGCCGAATTTTGAAGCACCTCAAAAACTCCGCCACTGAAACATATGACGACATGCCTCAGATCATATACAAGAAGTGTTCCTCATCTCTGTCCACACCATTGTCACATATATTTAACCAGAGATGCGCTAGTGGGAGCCGATTCTCTCCCTACCTTCACTTTTGAGCTGGTACAAGGTGACCACCTTCACTTTTGGAATAAAAATTTTTTTCGCTGGACGATAAAGAAGGAAAATAAGTAAAACAAACGCAAAAAAGATCATTGAAAGCATATATTCATGTATACGGCGACATATATTAGGTTGGCTCGAAAGTTTTGGGACATTTCGAACTAGATCTGCTATTTCTTGAAACCTAACGAATATACATCCAATTGAGGTACCATTCGATAGAGCCAAGCAAGCTCTACAAGATGATATGCGAAAGTTCGCATCATCTTCAATCCACCATAAGTTTGCACCCAAAATCTGAGTCGTACTGAAGGCTCAAAAAACGAAAAATTCGTATCTTTGTTAAAGAAAATCTTACGAATCTCTAACTTGCTCATAAAAGTTGCACACCACACCAGACACTCATATGCACCGTTCCTGTATTTCTTCCTCATCTGGAAATCGAGAAAACGAGAATTTTCGTACTTCTATAAAAACGAAGCTGTGCTGTTTCCATTAGCATGGAAAGCCCGAGTGAGGAGAGCTCAATTCGGTTATTTCTGGGAACTAGGGCCTGCAGAAAGCTAAAAACTTACGGTTACACTTCTAAGGGCTTGTACTATTCAATTACTTAAGTGGAAACAGAACAGCTTCGTTTTTGTAAAAGTACGAAAATTTTCGTTTTTTTCGATTTCCAGATGAGGAAAAAATACAGGAACGGTGCATATGAGCGTCTGATGTGGTGTGCAATTTTTGTGAGCAAGTTGGAGATCCATACTATTTGTTTAAACAAAGATATGAATTGTTCGCGATATTTTGAACTTCAGTACGACTCAGATTTTGGGTGCAAACTTATAAGGGATTGAAGATGGTACGAACTTCCACATACCATCCTGTAGAGCTTGCTTTGCTCTATCGAATGGTACCTCAGTCTGATGTATTAGGTCGTTCCGGAAGTAATGTCGCTTTTTTCAAACGTGTGCCACATCTCAAGGAACGAAGATATGTAAGAGATTCTGGTAGCATTTGATGCAGCATTTCATTCTCTTTTTGATGGTTATGAAGCTGTTGCAATACAATTAATGAGCTTCCAGAAAAAAGTCAAAATCTGTGACCTATGCTTTTTAAGATGGCCAAGTTTCACAATTTTTCTAAAATTAACAAACCTCAGAAGGAGTCCAAGGAATAGATGGATGGAGCAAACCCTACAGGAAACAGCACAACTTTTTTCTACTTTCCAGAGCTCTTCATCATTTTTTGTACAGATTTTTTGATGGAACCACCGAATTTTAGCAGGCTCATCTCAGACACAAGTGCATCAAACGCCAGAAACTTATAAAGATGGATTATGGTTTAGCAACAATTTTACAAACCAAACGAGCATTCACCGCTTCGGTTTAGCCACTTTCGAAAATTTCGGGTACACCTTGGAAAAGTTGAATGATGATGATTTTATCCCGGAAAACTTGATGATTGGAAACAAAAACGACCGCTAGAAAGAGGAGAAAAAGCTGCATCGAATGGCACCCGAGTCGCTTGCCGGTTGTTGTTCTGTGAGGTTTGACTTGATTAAGTATGGAATTTGATGGCATTGAGAAATTGGTTGTAGAAACTCTGAGAAGCAAGCTAAGGAAAAGAAAAAACTACTCTGTATTCTATAGTGTTTGCTCTATCTAGCTGCCACTTGTACTTTTTCGGAGATTAGGTACAAAAATTTAGAAAAATAGCCGAACTTGACCACGGCAAAAAGCATGAGTCGCAGGTTTTGGTAATTTTTCGAGAGCTCATTGAACACTATGCAGTGAAATTAGAAGCATTAGAAAGAGGATGGAATGCTGCATCGAATGCTCCTAAGATCTCTCAAAAATGTTGATTCCACGAATAGTGGCGTTCATTCGAAAAAAGCGACATTACTTTCGGAACGACCTAATGTATGCATCAGGTTTCAAGAAATAGCAGATCTAGTTCGAAAATGTCCCAGAACTTTCGAGCCAACCTAATATATATTCAAAATGAACGTGCTCAGTAAATGGCATATTTGGAAGTAAAACTTAGTAAAACTGTACGAATTTTATTAAGTAAGTTTTGTCATAACATACTGCGAAGGAAGTGTCGATCTAGGCAGTAAGGCCGAGAACCAGAATTTTGAATATTTAAATAGTGAAAAATCATGCGAAGTTTCCACTGTTATAAATCTGTTGTTTGAAGATGTCAGCAGTTGCGACTTTAAAAATTTTGACGAGTAAATGGTGCTCTTTCATATAGTGAAAGAATCTAGTGGATTTGAGAGATAGTCGTTGAAAACCAGAATTCTAAAAATTTACGCCATTTTTTGCGTGTTTTTTGACAGTTGACGTTAAACTCATATAAATCTTGAATGTGAAAGTGTGTAATGTTGCGACCTAGGTTTTATAGAATAAGGTTTGCCTTATCAGAATGTGTCTTAGCCGTTCCGATCCACTGAAACACCTCCGAGATCCAGAGTCTTGAAAAAGCAGGTAAAAAGCGCTTTTTGAAATTAAACAGCTCACAACTTCTTCAGAACTGCATGAATCATGTTGCGACTTCATTGTGGATTCTTCTCATCAAGAGCTTTCAGAAGATATATAATATGTGGGGGTTTAAAGCTTCCTACGAATTATGCCTTTTCATACCAAAGTCTCCCCCTAGCCCACATTAATGTATTGATACATCCTGATAAGGCAAACCTTACCTATAAAACCTATGAAGTCGCAATATCACACACTTTCACACTCAAGATTTATACGAGTTTAACTGTCAACTGTCAAAAAACACGCAAAAATGGCGTAAATTTTTAGAATTCTGGTTTTCAACGACTATCTGTCAAATCCACTAAATTCTTTCCACTATCTAAAAGAGCACCATTTACTCTTCAAAACCTATAAAGTCGCAACTGCTGACATCTACAAACAACAGATTTATAACAGTAAAAATTTCGCATGAGATTCCACTATTTAAATATTCAAAATTGTGGTTCTCGGCCGTTAGCGCGTAGATCGACCTACTTCCTTCGCAGTATGTTATGACAAAATTCACTTAATAAAATCCGTACAATCCAACAAACTTTTACTTCCAAATACATCATTTACTAAACACGTCTATTTTAAATTTTTATAAATAAAATTTATAAATATTTTCAATATTCATCGTATCTGTGGCCCTAAAGAGGGCCACTTTGGAAGCACGCCCTTGTAACACCTATCAGTAAGGTCTAGGGCGCTAAGCGCGTGAGAGAACTTTTAGTCTGTAACCCGCACCTGCAAAAGTCATGAAAAAGTGTATAAGAGATAAGCCTGTGTCTTGCCTTGATAAAGCTGGCATGGTCCGTGCTGAGCAACATGGTTTCATCAATGGTGCTTCTACGACAACAAATTTGGTTGACAGTATTTAAGACTGGACTCTTGTCTAAAATAGTAAAAAATGTATGGATGTGCTTTATGTTGATTTATCGAAAGCATTTGATAGAATTTGCCATGATATGTTAGTGAAGAAACTCAAAATGATAGGCACTGATGACCCGCTGCTCGCATGGTTTGATTCGTATCTGCACAGCCGCCATACGACTCCTACTCTTGTGCAAGTGGTGTTCCTCAAGGAGGAGTTTTATCGTCTATATTATTGGTTGAAGATCTTGTGTTGAGGTCATGCGGCTCAACTAGGGACTTGGGTGTGCTTGCTGACGCTAGACTAAAGTTTTCTGAACACATCGACGCTGCTGTCAGAAAGGCTTACACCTCCTTATTTGTGCTGCTGCGCACCATAAGGAGTAATTCGCGTGCTCTAGTGACACGTCTTTACAAAGCCCTCATCCGCTCCCATTTAGAATACCGCTCCCAAGTTTGGAATCAGATACCTGCAAAATAGAAAAAGTGCAAAAAACCTTCAAGCTACAGGCGACTCTATTCTGGCAACTGTACACCAAACAATGTTCTCTTAGAATGTTTAAATCACATAGTCTTTCGTTTTGTCGCAATCTCTCAGAGTTAGTGTTTTGTTTTCAAGTTTTAAAAGGTGAAAATCGTCTGAAGGCAAGTAAATATTGGATATTTATGCCAGCTGGTGAAATGTCGGGAGGATTCACTTTGCACTATGCCAAAGTCAAAAAGCACAATCTTGCAAAAATGCACAGTAACATATTCTGCAGGTCTGCCAGATGATTTCAGCGGTTGCCTATGGATGTAATGTGCTCTCAGACTGCACGCTCCTTCAGGGCTAAGTTGATGAAAGCTGACACACAGCTTGCATCCCTAAGCTTTCTGAAATGATTTTAATTTTGTCGTTTTTCAATTACCACTTCTTTCTTCTTGGCTTTATGGCTGTTGGTGTTACTAGCATATCAGTTTTCGGTCCGCACAGTCATTCGGGGCAGAGTCCTGGTGCTCTGCAGTTGCAGCTTGATTCTAGCCTACTTTTATTTACTGGTTGTTACTAACCATAAGCATCACTAACTAACAACTGAACCAGCCCGGCTCATTCCTCAGAAGCTCTTTATCACCTTATTACCTTAACGAAGCCTAATTTCCCATCTAGTGCACCCCAGATTATGTCCACCTAATGAAGTGCCCTCTGGAAAAGTTGGTAGATGTTTACCTACCTTGACCTGAATCTTGCTTTCTCTAAAATAAATCTTCAATGGGGTCAGCTAGCCTTACCGGCGGACTCGTTGACACCAAAAATGGGGCATCTCTGATTCTAGAGTATGCAAGATTCAATTGTTGTTGATTAAGATATCTTCGTTCAACTTCACAAGCTGGGTCTAGAGCTTCGTATTGTTTTATTCCGTATTTTCTTTTATCTTCTCTTGCAGCTGAGGACAGGCTGGTCTCATTTATTGGGACCTTCTTCCTGTTTCTTACTCATTCAAGTGCACCTCGAGTGTATTTGTGGAAAAGAATAAAATAAAATATAAATTTTTTTTTAATAAGCTGTCAAATAACTTCTGTGGGCCAAGTTTTAGCTAAATATTGAAATTCCAAAAATTGAGGTTCTCAAATATTGGCCACTCAAGCGAGATGGTCATTTTCAAATTAACCTTGCTTCAAAGGTGAGTTAACTACTTTCTACACTTCCAATAAAACTACTTTGTTTAATGAGGAACCTCACTTCAAATAATCTCCAAACCATGGAGATAAAATCAAGCCGAAATCTATCTCGTTGTCCCATTTTTCGCTCTCAATATCTGAGACTTTTTCAGAATTATACAGTTCGTACCAAATCTCGTAGTTTTTCTTGTAAAAGTGAATTGAATTCGTTGCCTTTCACTGAGCAATGGTTGCTGGAAACACAACCACTGTAAGCGAAAAATGGGACAAACGAGATTTTATCTGGCTCTAATTCCATAATCTGATAGTTTATTGAAGCAGTATGATATAGAATAGGAAGTTGTGCGTATAAGAGCTAATTCAAGTTGAAGATATAGTCAACCATGTTTGAAAATGACCACTTCACTCCGGTGGCTTAATATTGGGATCTCAGAACTCGCTAAAAACTTAGCCCACATGTTTTATTCGACAGATAACAACGAACATATCATTAAATATGCTTAGTAGAACCTTTATGTCATGTCTATATACACGGGTTTTTTGTTACAAGTTGTGAAGACTGCGTTACCGCCAAAACGTCAACCAAATAATAAGTTGTTTATATAACGAACCTTGGCAGCCTTTTAACAACAACTTATAAGATAGTCTGAAAACGACATAGAACAATCATTGATCGTCATGAAAACGAATAATTTCTGAAGACCCTTTCTCTTTTCTTGTATCAAAAGATTACGAAAAAGTCATAAAAGGAAATTTTTATGGGTACAGTGTAGTGGTGATATCAAAATTAGTGCATTCACGGCCACGTCAGCTAGAAAAAAAATGAAGATTTTTTCGGGAAGTAAAAGCATGAACTCACATAGAGCTTGCGCTGACAGTAGATTTTATCTGTAGAGTTCTCTGCTGAGATTTATTTTCTCACAAATGCTTATGCAAGCTTCCGCCAACATCGTCTTTATTTAACAAAGCAATAATGTACCGCACGTAAAAAGTTGATGTTTCTGCTTCAGAATATTTCAAGTTCATGGCATATTAGTGCAGGAATATTTCCATAAAGTTGTAAATCTTGCTCTCCAACAGAAATTATCACATAATATAAAAGTTCTCTAATCAGTAAATTTTAGGTTGGAAACTAAGTTTTGCAACTCATTCAATAACTTTCCTCTTACTCAACATGGCGCACTCAAATTTTGTCTCTGTGTTGTGACTTAAGCACAATTGCACCTGCTGATCTGTCAAATTCGCAGTGTGGGTCAGGGTAGATGTGTATGGTACAAAGGCAAAAATTATGAAATTTAACAGATTCAGCTGAAACTTGACAGAGGGAGTTATGACATGGTGATTACGAAAACGGCACTGAATCTGCGTGCCATAAGGTCTCACCCTAAACAAGGAAAGAGGAGTCGATTCAATAAAAATGATTTTCGTGTTTGGCAGCTCAAATGAACCCGATTGCGAAGACTAGGCGAATTTTGAAGTCCCGATTTCCTAGTCATTGACGGTTGCCTTCAGCAGCTTGCGTACAGCGACTCGTTCAACTTGAAAGGTCGCCAAATCTGAGCATGCTTTTGAATTTCATATATTTCTTGTTGAGCAGGATGAGTCAGCCTCTAGCAACAATTCTTGCACAATCCCAGATTATTGTGGTCTAAATCGTTAATGCCTCATTTTGGCCTACACCCCCGAAATTCTCAAAGTCCAATAGTTTTCGAAAAATTCCTGAAATTTTTCTAAATCGTGTTTAAAATCCAAATCGTGTTCAAAATTCAAACAGTTTGTGCGATGTTGTAGTACACATCACACTTTATATTATTTTCAAAGTTGAGTGCGCTACATCCAAAAAGGGTAAAGTTATGAAAAAAGTTGTAAAACTTAGTTGTCAGCATAATACTTATCAAACTCATCCAACTTGAAAATGGACAAAGCATGAGAAATCCTCCCTGAAGAATTCAGGCGTAGGAGATGTAGAAAAGTGGTGTTTTTCTCTCGTTTCAAAATGAGCTACTGTTTGTATAGCGGATGCGATAACGAGCTAATCGTGAACATTTTATCTTAGTCTGTACCCAAATTCAGCATGAACCATCTCGGAGCTAGGTGCTGCTACTTCCATGAGTTGCTTCCATTATTTCCGTTTACTTCTGTTTATTTTTTACTTCCATTTTGCTTCTGTTCCTAGCCTGACTACTCATTATAAAAAAGATAAAGGCTTTTATTTCAGCTTGATGTACTCTGCAAAGTTGAATCACAGACTGACATATGGTTGTAGTGCTGTTTTTGTTTATTTGCTCATTTTGTTGTTCTCCCGCATGTATTCTTCATGCATCGTATCAGTAAAGGATTTCGCAGTGAGTTAAAATAGGATAATATTTTTTCCAATAAGCAAAAAATAAAGGTAAAAGTTTGAGATTACCATTTCAAATTTTTCAGGATAGCATCATTTACAACGATTGTGAATGCCGGCATGAAAATGTGGTTTACGACTTTTGCTATCGCCTTCCCACAGACGCGAGCATTAGAGGACGACGCTTTGATTGCAAATACATTGCACATCTTAAAAACTTAGGCGAGTCACCCTTCAGATTAATGCTGATGTACTAGGTCGATCACAAGTTTGCGCCTTTTTAAGATTCGCAACACCCGTTGAGCAAAGATAGGCAAGCGCTCCATGTACCCTACGCAAAATTATTCCTCTTTGTAGTCTATGCTTTCGATAGTTTTTACAAACAAGCACTTAGACTATTCGCTTGATTTCCAAAATCTTCATTTCAGATTTATAGGGATGCTTTTCTCCAACATATGTAGTAATCTTTGCAATGCGATTTTTTTCGCACTAGCTAACTTTCTGTGTTTCTAAAAATTATTTGCTAAAGTGACCAAACCTCAAACTTGCTCTATTTCAATATCTTAGACCATAAAAAAACGAGTGAGTTGAATAAGGAAGTATCATCACGAGAGTGGCAGATGGACATCGATGAAATGCCTTCGCCTTTGCCACTCTCGATTTTTGATTTTCCACTTAATTCAGCCATCTGCGTAGGTTATTCGAATGAAGCGCGCTTTTCTCCTCAAAAAGACCGGCGTCATTGTTACTTCGGATTCTAACGAGAGGAGGAGTTTTGAAATTAAAAAACCCATTTCTTTCAACAAGCCATTTTATCATTTTATGGTGGTGAGAAATTATCAGAAAAAGCTTGCCACAGCCTTCAATCAACGAATATTCACATACTCTGCAATATGCCCCTCTAATCCATGCCCTTTCATACTCCAAATTCTTAGTCATATCGTTAGTGCGGTGTAGCCGAGATTCGGATTTCTGAAAATGACGCGCAAGAAAGATAGTGCTTTTGCATGTCAGCGCGTAGCAACTTGTCGAGAAAGTGTATGCACGTGTAAACGTGTATTTACGATATTCCCTTTGCTTTTCATCCAAAACGAAATGCAACTTACTTAACTTTACCCACCTTGTGCAGGGCTTTGAACTGAATAACCTTCGATTATGCTGCTTTTCTTTTCTTTATAATTCCTGCAAAATCTCAACGAAAAATTTCGAATTTTGCGGAATACGTACGGTCGTATCAAAGTTTCAAAAATTTTTACAGCTTAGAGCGGTAATCGCTTACTTCCTTTCCATAACTAAGAGTAAAAATTGAGATTTTACACCTATAGATTCTGAAGTTTCATAGGCGACTATTTGGCAAACCCGCTCCGCCCGGCGCTGTCAAACATTTTCGTAAATCAGCATACTCACTTACCCCTTTATCAATTTTCAAGCCCATAGCTCCATTCTAGCAAAAATCGATATGAATTTATATCGATATAACGAAAAATAGCATACGATAGTCCTCACGCCTCAAAGTTTTATGTGTGCCAAAACTGGTCCGGATCAGGAGAAAATTCTATTCCGCACATAGTGCATGCAGACAAAGAGACGCTTAGCTTTATACAGGAGAGAGTATCGCTGTCGAGGTGGTTTAGTCGTCCAGCCGACTTGCTCGAGACTCTCACGCTGTACAATACCGCACCTGATACCGCAGAGGCCTTAGCGGATCGGTATTGTATAACGTGAGAGAACCAAGCGAGGCTGCTCACGAAGATCTGAACCACGTCGACAGGACACTCATTGAAAGCCCTTGTATATACGATTGCTGAAAATTTTGAATTATTTTACTAACAAACTTTCAAAAAATCACCTAAAAACCGTGAAAAAAATTTGTTCTTTGTTTTTTGGAAAAAGATAGTGAATTACACTAGCTTTTGAACAAGAAATGCAAACTACACATTAGGGCTTTGAACGGTGATCTCAAAACTATTTTTTCGGAGAGCTGTGCGATTCATCATGCCTTCGAAGCACGTTAATCATGCAACTGTCTTTCGAGAGACGTTTTAGTTTTTTGTGCAGGGTTGCCCACAACGCTCTCTGAATGCGTTCATTTATAGCCAGAGCAGTTTTTGACTTTTAGTCGATAAGAGTATGATAAGAGTATGCGTATTGGTTGTTGTTGGCACAAACTACACTTAGCAAAACAGAATGACTTGACATGACAGTGACAGCATGTAAATCAAGGCAAAAAACCATAATCAGATACTGGCGTCAGTGAAATAGCTGATTGAACTCGCAATAAAGCAAGCAAGCATACTATCTGTGGTAAGAAAAACTTACGAGATGAAAAGCGCTGTGAGCGAATTTCAAAAGAGGTACATACTCCGGAATTGTCAGCGAATATGCTGTAGTTGCAAAAAATGACCAGAATTTGAACACGTACAGTCGAGTAGATTGCCTGCCTAAAATTGTGTCCCTGCATGCTACGAAGCTTGCGCGCCAACAATTGCCGACGCGAGCTTTTGCGAGTGTGTTCTAATGTTTTCCTTGCCTATTCTCGCTTTTTAAGTGAGTCGTTGTTGCCAAAAAAAGTTAATTTAGAAAATAGTTCCTGTTAAAATTTGCGGGCTTATTCTTATGAAAACAAAGCCACTTTGCGTTTGGTTTATTGTCTTTATCACACGAACTCCTTGATTAAAGGTTATTTCTTTTGGGTGAAAGCCAAAGTTGCTGCAGAGCGAGCCTACAGCGTTCAAAGAAATGCTTTACGAGAAGAAAGAGGCAAGAAGAGGCGGAAGAAAAGGAAATGATAAAAATGCACATAAAACTAAAGCGGCGTGCTTCCACGTGTGTACCTGATCTCGAGCAGATAATATTAGGTTGCTTCATAATTAATGCACGTTTTCTCAACTTCCACTTCTAATGAAGATAATTCTTTTCCAAACATTTTTTCTGAGCGCAACAAGAACTATGATAGACAGCAAACTTTTGGCTATACAACGTATACTTTTGTGTGATTGCATTCATCACGGGGAAGATTTTACGGTTCAAAATTTACCGCGAATTTTTTCTGGAAAGCTCTAGTCTGAAGGAGCATAACTTATCCTCGAAAGAACAGATTGGAGCAAACTTTGCTCATTGTGTAGCAGATGGTCGATTCAGTAGCAGCGTGGAACTTGGTTTTTACCAAAAATTTTCTGCGGAAATATTGCCAAGAAAGCAAAAGTACCATTTTCTTCTGCATTTTAGAGAAGGCAAAAATCATTTAGATTCCTTCAATTTTTTCTCATTTCAAAAACGAGGAAATTCTGCCGTTTTCCTATTATTAGTAGTCCTTGGTCTACTTTACCAAAATCAAGTGAAAGTTCTGTAATTGCTTCTCATATAAGCGTTTTATAAAGCTCCGAGTGATCCCAGCATTCAGCTAAGTTCGAGTCAAAGCTTCTCAGCTCAGAATTGTCAGAAAATTTTCCTTGGTGAGCATTTTGTAGCACAAATTTTCGCGATGATACATATTTTTCGAAACAAATTTGAGCACTTGTCATGGAAGTCGAAAGAAAGGAAAAATTTTTAAGTTTGAGTTCCTCACATTTGAAGGCACAGAACCTCGGTCTAAACAAAGATCCCGAAAACGAAAGTGTATGTTTGAAAGTAAAAGAAACGAGCTTTCCGATAGTTTAGATGGTTTTAGAGAAAAACGATTTTGATTGAAAACTAGCCTTTGAAAGAAGAAGTAGGAAAAACGTGCATTAATTATGAACCAACCTAATATAACTACTCAAAAAACAACAACTACTTTCTAACTTACCTTTTCTCCTTTGTCAGCGCAAATCGCCCAAAGAGCAAGGAGTAAGCGAGGAAAACACTAAAAAACACTCTTTCGGAAACTCGGAATGTATCAAATGTTGGAGCACAAGCGTTTTGTCTGCAGGGACACTATCTTAAGCAGGAAACCTACGCGACTCTTCCCTTGAGGTTTCACCAAGTTTCCTCGGTGCGTGAGGAACTGCTCACAACTCCTTCAAAAAACACGCAGCAGATGTTGAGGATGGTTTTCAGATCAGCGCCCAAAATCTGACATTTTACATATATCAAGAATTCTGTGTGATGTAGTGCTCTTACCTACTCAAAGGGTAGGCTCAAAAAAATTCGCGCCTGTCTTTTCAGGAAAGGCAAGCACTCTATTTGAAGAGTTGCATTGTACTCATCTTCAGATGCAAAAAAAGGGTTTATTGCTTATGTGCAGAAAACGGCTTATTTTTCACATATAGTAACGGTAGTATCTGAATAAGTGAGTGAATGAGCTTGCCTATCATTCAGAGCTCCTGTCAAACCAAACCGTCGATTTACAAAACCAGTACATGTCTACACCCAGGTTCGTAACGGCAATGTCAGAAAATCATTACGAAGAAGGTCTCACATTGGTGAGTTTTCTTAAGATATTTTTGCATGTTCTTATACTTCTAGAACATTGTTCAAGGGGTTCAAGGGGTGTGCTTCTCCTCCACACCGAAAACCAATTGCAAAGATTAGGGATGAAACAGCTCAAGTTTTAAGTGAACAAATAGTGGTTACTGATGCTGGGCTGTGCGAAGTGCGTTTGAGCACCCAATAACTGTTCAGTCACAAACTAAATAATTCAGCAGAGTAGATCGAGCACAAATAGCAAACCGTTAATCATAATCAATTCACTACAATCAAAAAGATTACAAATGGGAAATTGCAACGACATTTTCAGCTAACAGCACATGAACAAACATTCGCAGTCTCATGCTGGTAATATTGTTTGATATAAGCGCGTGGCCAATAATGCGTAGAATGTTTTGTGCTCATACAAATCATCTATATATATATATATATACAGAGTGTCCCAAAAAGATGTGCACACTGTTTGATCGTTAATAGCTCTCTTGCTTTCAGGTTTTTTGCCGAGTTCAAGGTACCATTCTGTAGAGCGAGGTTCAACTTAGATTTGCGGTGTTGTGCAAACCACCAATCACTTTTCATTACTGTAGGATTACGGTATGAACTTCCAACATACAGCGTCGCTGTGGAATAGGCCTTTTGATAAAATAATTTCAGAAAAATCTGAAAATCTGTGTATTAAGGTTTTCAGGCGTGCTGATTTCAGTACATAACTTTTCATCAATTTTTAGATCCTTCTTGTTCGCGTATTCACATTTTGAGGGACACTGGGAAAACAGTTTTTACTCTAAATCTGAAATAACTTATGAAAGAAGCACTATACTAAAGTGCAAACTTCATATTTAGAATCAGCACCTTCAATTAGCCCAGTTTGAGAGTTTCTGGCTTGTTTGGCTTTCTTTCTGAGGCAATTTGCGCCCTTTAATGGCTTAAAACCCTCTTCGAAGTTCCTACCGTATTCCTACAGTAATGAAGAGTGATCGATGATTCGCTCCATTCTGCAAATCTAAGTTGAACCTCGCTCTATAGAATGGTACTTTAAGCTCGACAAAAGACATGAAAGCAAGAAAGTTATTAACGATCAAACAGTGTGCACATCTTTTTGGGACACCCTGTATATATATATATATATATATATATAGATGATTCGTATGAGATGAGATGAGCGTCAACCACGAAAATCGTGGTTGACGCTTGCGAGGGATAGGAACGGATGGAAGCTGTGCTGCGGCCCGCACGACACGTGAGGACGGGCCAACTAAGTAACTAAGTAAGTAATATATATATATATACGGAGTGTCCCAAAAAGATGTGCACACTGTTTGATCGTTAATAACTCTCTTGCTTTCATGTCTTTTGCCGAGCTTGAGGTATTATTCTGTAGAGCGAGGTTAAACTTAAATTTACAGTATGGTGCGAGTTTCCAACCGCCTTTCGTTACCGTAGGATTACGGTATGAATTTTCAGCATACAGCGTCACTGTAGAATAGGCCTTACGATGAAAAAATTTCAAAAAATCTGAAAGTTTGTGTAACAAGGTTTTCAGGCGCGCTGATTTCGCTACGTAACTTTTCATCAGTTTTTCGAGCTTTTTTGATGGCGTACTCACATTCCTGACGAACATTGGAAAAAATTGTTACCTTAAATCTGGAATAACTTATGGAAGAAGAGCTGTACTGAAGTGCAAATTTCATAATTAGAATCAGCGACCTCGACTAGCCCAGTTCAAGAGTTTCTGACTTGTTTGGATTCCCTTCCGAAGCAAAATACCGCTTTCAATGCCTCAAATCCCTCTCGAAGTTTCTACCGTAATCCTACAGTAACGAAGAGCGATTGATAATTTGCTCCATACTGTGCATCTAAGTTGAACCTCACTCTACAGAATGGTACCTCAAGCTCGGCAAAAGACATGAAAGCAACAGAGTTATTAACGATCAAACAGTGTGCACATCTTTTTGGGACACCCTGTATATCAGTGGCGTACCGAGGGGAGGGGGCGGGGGGGGGGGAGATCTAGAGCAAGGCAAGGGTCAGCTAAAGCCTTGGCCCGGGCTGGACCGGGAAACCAGCTAGTATTATCTAAAATGATATCTTTTTTTTTACCGAAGGACGGCAGTATCTTACATATAAAGCTGAATGTGTGTTTGTATGTATGTACGTATGTGCGGAATAAAAACTTTATTTCTGAACCGATTTGGACCAAACTTGGCACACATACATTTTGGGGCAGGGAGCGTGTCATAGGCTACTTTTTGTTATCGATCGATGTCGATTTTATCTATTTTTATCGACTTTCTTGTATACTTTGAGCTAAGGGCTGGAAGTTGGCACAAGGGAGCACGTGAGCAAGGCGATTCCAAATACAATATTGGTTTTCAGGATTATCTATTAGTTTTATCGATTTTTTTGATTTTTTTGCAAAGTTTGAGCTACAGGGCCGGGAGTTGGCACAGGGGGTAAGTGGTCATGCTGATTTGGAAAACAACATTGGGAACGGGAAATGAAGTGTAGAAGTGGGCACAGGGAAGGCTGTACAGGGATAGGAATGGGACCTTTATCACAGTGTTTTGACAGGGCCGAGCGGAGCCGGATAAGCAAGCTAGTTTCCAATATACGACAATGTTTCAGTTAAAATTTTTGTCATTTTATTTTTGGTTCAATCCTCTCACAACATTGAAAGAGCCTAGGAAGAAGCTAGCTTAAGAAATTGCGGAACTCTGCAAAAACTCGTAACCGTTTTTAGCACATGTTGGTAGCAGCGGATGATTAGTAGGGTTCAGCATGCATTAGCACTGGTAAACATTCGAAAATAGTCCCAGGTTTTGCAAATTATCACGAACTACTCTTCGAGGAAGGATGTACAAGAGAAATGAAAAAGCGAAAAATAAGAAACACGCGGTTTTCTTATAATTCAGGGACCAGTCACAAAGAAAGCAAAGCTTGACTTGGTTACTAATAGAGTCACCGAAGCATATAGTACAAGAACTCACGCATTATGCAAGAAAGGAAAAAATTAGAGAGTTTTTCGTTGTAGTCATGTTTTATCTATGCCAACCCAGGCGGCAAGGTGCTGCGAGGTGCCAGTTAACTTCAAGAAGTTTTTAATCACATTAATTTTTCAGGGTCTTAACTTCCTAATTTACTGAGTTTTTTATAGTTTTTTACACGTCGTTCCTATCTGCGTTGCACCTGAAATACAAAGTTTGGTACCATAGCATTGCCTTCTCGATGTAAATGTCAAAGCTTCATACATAGGTGCCATTCGTCTTTTCCGCGCATGACTTCTAGCTGCAGCAGGCCATGAAAATCGTTCTGACAGTACCCTATTTCACAAGTACAGGAATCAACTGTTTTTTTAACTCGATCACCTTGAGCACAACAAAAAATTTCGCGACCAAAGGACCTTCTACCGCACTGCTCCTTAACTGAATGTTGTGTGGAAGAGGGAACATTTTGCGAGGTACAATGGCTTGGCCAAGCTGCTTGTTTATGTAATGAAAAAGGTGCGCCTTACTGTGAATCTAGAATAATAGTCCTTTGACAAGTGCGGCGTTCTGGGCAAAATCGGCTCCCACATGTTGAGACATTTGACGAGTCGAGCCCCTGTCGCCTTTCCCACTCTTGAAACATCAAAAAACAAGGTTTGGTACGCAAGTAATGCACCTTCTTACATAAATTCTGTCCCTTTGAATTTAGCGCTTTCATCCTTTGATATTATGGGCATCATGATATAAACTACAGGCTGCTGCATGACGTAGGCGCAATATCTTTGGGCGCGAACGCGGTTTTATTAGACGCAGAGCGCATGACGTGCAGAATTACAACGGCAAAGATACACGCGCACAGCGTTCGCGCCCGCTCAACCAACATTTCTTCTGCGCCTTCGTCATGCAGCAGCCCTTACAAATGCAGCCATTTTTTTTCGGATTGCGCCATCGCATATAAGGTTTATGTTAGGTTTGCGGTATGAAGGGAAAATTTTCAAATCACTTCATTTTTTGCTGATACTTGATCTAGGCGGGTATTCGAAACGCTGGTTTGAAAAATGATAGCCATTCCCATAAAAAGGGTAGGGGCCCTTTTATAAGGTTAAAGTGGAATTTTTCGTCTTAGCAACATATAAAATACATTACTCGTGCTCAACATGTATCGTGTGCAATCTTGGAAAATTTTGAAGTTTCGCAATTAATGTTAACAGATGCTCCTTCAAAGTCAACGCATTTGAGTTGTTCAACTTTTCGAGGGCGCTAGATCTGGGTTAGTCTCCAAATTCCATTTCTTTCCCCTTGAGCTCATTAAATCAACCTCTAGCAACATGCTACCTACATTTCTTTTTGGGTTGTTTAAGTTGTGCGCTTTTTTGCTCAAAACCGTGAGAGATCTTCAACAGCTTGAAATGCTTATGCTTACAAGGGAAGGCCCCTCACTCGAAGTGGAATTTCCATAAGAGGTGCATATCATTTTGCTGGTCTTGGGACGCTGATACTAAATCCGTGTTCCCTAGCTGCTCAATGATCTTCTGGGAGAAGTTATGAGCAATAGTTCCCCAGGATAACCACCTCACATTATAAGCCTGGGGCGCCAAAAAATTCACACTTGTGGACAAATGGCTGCATTAAGCTGCGGAGACTATGGAGCAGGTGGTAAAGGGTTCGAGCTCCCTTATGGAGCCAAAACTCATGCATTTTTTCAAATTGTTTTCTACGAATTCAGCGAAAATTCAGCTCTTAAGCGAAATCATAAAAAAAACAATTGCAAAAATGCATGAGTTTTGGCTCCATTAGGCAGCGCGAACTCTTTATCACCTGCTCCATCGTCTCCGCAGCTATAACCAGCCATCTGTCCACACCTGTAAATTCCTTGGCGAATCAGACTAATAGTGTGAGGTGGTTATCCTGGGAAACCATCGCTCATAAGTTTTCCCAGAAGGTCATTGAGCAGCTAAGGAACACGAATTAAGTAACAGTCTCCCAATACCGGCAGAATGATATGCACCACGTATGGAAACCCCACTTCGACTGAGGGTCCTTCCCTTGTTAGATTCTTTTCTATGATCTTATTAACAAACAACGGTTTTCGCTTGTAGCTTACATTATAACCTATTAGGTCGTTCTATAAGTCCATAGTTCATATTCTCGTCCTCGTTTCTTTGAAAGGCGATGGTGCTGCTTGAAAAAAAGAGCGATGTGATCTTTATAATAAACTTATTGATTTTTTGAAAATTTGCTCTACTTCAATTTTACAGGTAGGTGGAGTTTTCGAAAGGCAAAAAAGCGTTTTAGGCACATCTTGATGTTTTCACATCAAAACATACATTATTGTTTAGATTTTTTGCTAATTATGGAAAGTGGCGTTGTCAATATGAGACAAGGAAAGATTGAATTGCTTCAGAAGGAAAGAGTTGTATAGAGTGTTTCCTGACCAAGACTTTTTGCGGGACGTGTAGGAAGTCCTGCACTGAAAATTGCTGGACAAGAACAAAATGTTCAACCACGCTTTAAATAGTCCAAACTGTACCTTTCAAACAAATGCCTAGTGCAGAGAATGCCTATTATACGCTTTGAACGAATATTTCTGCATGACAAAGTATGGCCGCGTACTTTCGCCAAAAATCTTCTGCAAAACTTTACAGGGAGGTTCATATGCACTTCACTTCGTAGATCTTGTCTACCAGGTGTCCCTCCCTCTTGCAAGTCTTGTAAACCGTACTTGTTTGATTTCTGAGACAGCTTCAGGCGTTGGTTAGACAATATTCTTGGGATCACATGTTGTGGAAAAACTTAGTCGAAATCCTCGGCAAGGTGGCAGAAGGTTGTGCACATGGAAAAAACATACATCACCGAATGTGATAATCCCATCATTTTCCTGATTTATGAAAACGCTACGCACTTATGGAGCGACCTAATTTATAATATTAAAATTGAGAGCGCTGCATTCAAAATGAGTGAACTTGTAAGAGAAGTTGCGAAATTATGGGCCAACCTGGTAAAGTGCTGAGTGCTTGGAATTTTGAAGCTTTGATCAATTTTCACAGCGGCCCTCTGAAACCTTTTTCCTCACATCTGTGCGGAGTCTCAGGCGCGCTCAAAATTGACACACGCTTTTTGTAGGCATTCTATCTGTGTACTGCCTGCATTTGCTGGTTTAGGATCGCAATACCAGTTCGCGTTTGTCAAAGTAGGACCCTGACAGAGAATCTTATAAACAGTACGAATTGCACTTGGATTTAAAATCATAGCCGCGAAGTGGCCAGCAGATGACATAAACAGCAGCCAAGTTCTCTGCACGCTGCTTTCGAAACGTTTGTGAAGCTGCCGATGCGTATATACAAGCGCAGACAAGTATAAATGACAACATTCTGCTACCCCCTGCAAAAGCAATAGTTAGCATGCCTATGTACCGGTCGTTATCCTAACGCTCGCACTTCTACGTTTTTGCATTACGGAAATGTTAGTGGATCTGAAGAGGTTTAAACAATTCTCTTACAACTCTAAAACTATAGCAAATCAAATTTACAGATAGCAAACATCCGCAAAATTTGGAAAACGGAATGGATCATTATTTACGACATAGGCCTTAATAAGAAGTCTGCAGCTGATATACAAGTAAGGATGATGTCTTCACACTTTAACTACAAGGTTTCTTTTCGAGAGCAAATGCTTTGTGGAATTGCGAAAGTTTCCTTTCGAAATGTATCCTGAGTATTTCGCAAAGCTCAAGCAGTACAGATGGAAACCCATTTTGATAGCAGTCAGTTTGGTTTGGTGCATTGTTCAAGATGTTTGAGGCTCGCAGGTTCAGATGGCACTAAAAGAATTTGGTGCTGTTTGGTACATGGATGCTTCCGTACGATGGCTCAGAGATGACCGAGATACATTTTACAAAGTTGCTACATGTGGCAAATCAGGACAGCCAGAGAGGTTTGAGCAAATTATTTCAGTAGCCTGTGCATTTGTCTTTGCTCGGCACCGAATCTCACAGAAGTAAGTCCTACGATCCTATTTCCTTGTTCACCTACTACTTACAAGCGCACAATGCAGCTTTGCTTTCTTTGCTGGTATAAAGTATCCATAGAGGTTCTACTTCAAATTCTGGTAGTTTACCAATCTACTCGCCTTGGCACTTTCTACTTAAGTTTCAAAACACTTTTTCTATATTGTTTTTATTTCTATATTGTTTTTGCTAGACTAGACCACAAAATCAACAAGAAAATTTCTATGTTTGAAATATGCGAAAATCAAATCTTCCGATTTTTTCCTGAAGACGCGAAAGTGCAACGAGTTTTGACACCAGCTTAGATAACCCACACTGCCACTACCCCATCGTTTCACCTCATAGAACTTTAGCTAACTTTCAAAACTGCAGTCTCCTACATATGAATAAGCGTCGATATAACAGCAATAGAAACGAGCCAAAGCAATACCAATAACAAAACTTCTCCAACGTTTTGAATCATATTTGGAAATGATGAAATTGATAATGGGTTTACCCATCTTATAACCTTACATCAGCACAAGAGATGTAGCACTTGCTGCATGTTGTTCTCCTCGATCTTACAGCTCTCTTTCTCTTTCCGGTGTTTGCAAGAATTAGAGGGAAGTCAAATTCCGCAATTTAGAAGTGCCGATCGGAATGATTTTGATTAATCAGTTCATTAATCATCACGCAATTTTTCGAAATTAGCGACTTCCAAATCTTTATTGAAGGATTTTGAGATGTAAATGGGAAAGTAAGAGAAAACATTGGCACAGCTTTGCTCTATCTACTGATTGTTATTGCTCACTAATTAACGCTCAACCTGTCAATAATATTTTCGTAATCGGCATGCTCACACCTTCCTGTGTCTCTCTCAGCCTTGTAGGTGAGACTTTGCGAAAAATTGCTAAAATCAATGTCAATCAACGACGAAAAGTAGCCTAAACACTCACCCCGTCCCGAAGTATGTGTGTACCAACTTGTTCCAGATCTGTGCGGAGGTAAGGCTGCGTTTATACTGATCCCAAAGTTCGGGAACAGTTTCAGCACAGCGCTCAAACTAACCGCTGTGCTTGAATGTTCCCGAACTTGCCGTTTAGTATGAACGCACCTTAAAGATTATTTGGAACATACGCACAGACACACACAGGCGCAGAGAAACGCAGACAGACAACAAACGTTTGGCTTCACTTACACAGATACAGTAGTATGTCACTATATTTTTGAGATTTAACTAAACTAAGACATGACAAAAACGATGGGTCGCAAATATCGTAGATTAACCTTGTGAACCATTTTGAAGACACATGCTTGAAAAAGTGTAGACGTCTTTTTGCATTGAAATGACACAGGAAGTGTTTGCGAAACTTTATTCTATGTTTGCAGATTGATCCAAAGAACGCGAAAAACTTTTGGACCAACCTCATATCTCAGTTCCCTTTTTTTGCTACTAGGTGTGCTAAATCTACTTCAATTAGAAGTGTTGCAATATATTAGGTTGTCCCGAAAGTTTTGTCGGTTTTTTCAGACCACTGTGAAACCACGCACAATAAAGACCTGAGTGAGTTTCAACATGCATTTGATGCAGCTTTTTCTTCTCTTTCTTATGGATGCACTTTCATACCATAATGTTATACACTTTCTTTGGTAATTGCCGAAATTCTCCACCTGTCGATTTTACCTGCTCAAAGTTGATCTAATTTTCAAAAATTTCGTTACAAAGTTTCGAAAAAGATCAAGTATGGGTCAAATAGAGCAACTCTCGGGCTACAAGAAGGTATTTTTAGATTCTCCTAATTTGCTGATTTTGGCGTCAAAAAATTATTTCTTCTGAGGTCTCCATTTTTGGCTAAGTCATGAAACGCGCAATTGCAGCTAAAACATGAACGCTTTTGGAATTTTTGCGAATTCAAACTTGATTGTTATTAAACACCATTTATGCAACATAACCAAGTTTGATTTGCTTCAAAAATTAGCTTTTTGGAATTTTCGGTAATTTTACGTGGTAAAACGTGTTCAAAAAGCCGCGGTTTTTCTCAAATAAATAATTATTACGGACTTGATAAACGTGGCCCACGTAATCTGAAATAGCCACAATGTAGCCAAAGGTTTGCTCTACATAACAGTCACCAGCGCTCGTCGAAAATATCAAAATAAAAATTTTGAAAATTCAGGAAAGTTTTGGCGTTACTGCTGAGGTGCTCAAAAAGCCATGGCGATAACATCGCAAAGACGGGGTAGATCAGGGAACAAATATAGCTACAAGAAAGAGGATAAAAATGTGAATAGAATGACACCTAGGCCGTTTATGGAATGGTGTTCTGTGAGGTTTGGTGAGCGATAAAAAAAACCGACAAAACTTTCGGGACAACCTAATATTTTCAAATAACACTTTTCACGACGCAGAGGAACAATAACGACTTAAGTATGCATCGAGATTGTTGAGTTCCAAAACATAATGTCGCACAACTTCTTGCATACCTTGTACCTTTTCAAAAAATCCACCTCTTTGCTCTCACAAGGAGAAAATAGTAATTATTGCTTCAAAAATGAGTCTCTCGTTTTCCAAAGCACGGTTTTTGAAATGAACTTACTTTTACGCGAATGAAACCATAAATAAGGAAGTTTCAAAAAAACTTTAGAATATGTGCTAAACAAAAGAAAGGTCTTCAGATTAAAGGAAAAAAACTTTTGGAAGATATACAAAGATTTTTCCTGGGAACGTTCGGAAACCCGAACACAATAAAAACTGCATAACAATAACAAAAGTTAATGAACCTGCGATAACACAACAGTATTTAATGCGGAAACGCGTGCATATGCGGTATAGATTATTGCAGTGTGAAGCAAATGGTACTTTTCTGTTATCTGGACCCATTTTTCAAAAAACTTTCATAAAATACGTTGCCTAGTCTAGGAACTTTCTTCACAGATTCTGCAAGATTGCCTCCCTGCCACGCGTCTGGAAAAAATTGACACGTTCTAGTTCATTTTAACATGCTTTTTTTTCAAGAAATCATTTCCAGTGAGGTAAAAGAGCATCTATGATTACCGAAGAGATGTTTAACTGATTATAAGAGCAGAACGATCTAGAATCAGTATCAGGGAACTTGAGTGCTTTCCAAAATAACTGAAAATGTCCTTTTCCTTAAACTCTTTCTCCCATTCAAATTTAGCCAAAAAATCGTGTAGTTTATAGTTTGAAGCACCTCGGTACCGCTCATTTCGTCACCTAAATGATGGGACCATTGCGCACTTTTTTGTAATGAGCAAGTGTGATGTGTCTATTTATAACAGGATGATGTCAACAGGATTATTGTATTAGGTTGTCCGGAAATTAATGCAGGTTTTGGTTTCCAACCGCAATAAGTCATACATTTCTCATTTTTGAATAGGTTGCAAGGTACTATTCGATAGAGCAAAGCAAGCTCTACAAGAAGGCTATTTTGCTTTAGCAACAGCTCTAATCCACCACGAGTTTCGAGCCAAAAAATAAAAAGATTCAACTGCCGGAAAAATTGAGAAAAATCGTAACTCACTTCGTAAAAATCCTACAAAAATTCCAACTTGCTCACGTAAACACAATCCACATAAGGCATCTAAATACGCCGTTGCCGTATTTTTTTCTCTGTTAGAAATCAAGAAAACGGAAATTTTCGTCCATCTGCTAAAGTGGTGCTGCGCCGTTCGCACATAGGTAGTTGTATACTACAAACCTATAGAAGTATAAACGTAAATTTTCAGCTCTCTACAAGCTTTAGTTCTCGAGAAATATCGAATACAGTTTTCCCTAGTCATGTGGTCCAAGCTAAAATTCAAATTTCTCGCGAACTAAAGTTTGTAGAGAGCTGAAAATTTACGTTTGTACTTCTATAGGTTTGTAGTATACAACTACCTATGTGCGAACGGCACAGCATCACTTTGGCAAAAGCATGAAAATTTCCGTTTTCTTGATTTCTAACAGAGAAAAAATACGGCAACGGCGTATATGGATGTCTTATGTGGATAGTGTTTACGTCTGCAAGTTAGAATTTTTCTAGGTCTCTTATGAACTGAGTTATGATTTTTCTCAATTTTTTGGGCAGTTGAATCTTTTTATTTTTTGGCTCGAAACTCGTGGTGGATTAGAGCTGTTGCTAAAGCAAAATAGCCATCTTGTAGAGCTTGCTTTGCTCTAAAACGCAAACGCAACGCACACGACCATATAGATCCTCCATACAGAAATACGATAATACATTTGTATCTTTGTAGGTGTCTCAGTTTTCGAGAAATACTGATATTTAGAATAAAAACGGTAAGAAATCATGGGAACCCTAATAACTTTAGAATTTGTGGGATTTATTATTGTCACAGGTAGCAGCATTACGGGAGAATGCTTAGAATGTAACTCTGAATCTCCATGTAGCTTGAATATGTTTTAGTGCGAGTGTATAGTGTGGTGCTATCATATTAATGTAAGCTATAAAAATCCATCTTGCAAGAAAAGACTATCCTACCTCGGTGTTCTCTCTGTCTTTAGATGGAATCCAAAAACTTCGGTTTCTTCCCGAAACTCCTCAATAAAGAAGGATAACCCTTGAGATCCTGGTTATTTTTATTTTAGAAATCCTTACTTAGAATAGATCACTCTTGCTGCAAATCACCTAGGACAAGTCCGTATCTATTAAATCACTCTTCCTCGCTTCGAAGCCACTATTCGAAGACTTGCTTTAGTGCACTGGGAGTGGAAGTCCAGTTAAATAAATCAGTAGATTTATATCTTCAGATTTGAAGGAGAGGTACCTCAAAGGTCTATCCGTATCAGTTTGTTGTAAGTCTACAGTTTCGGAAGTAATAACATAAAATTTCCATGTCAGCGTAATTCCTGTATAATTCTCAAGAATTTCAGATCTAACACAACGAGTTTATCCAAACCGTGTAAGGTAAGTTGACAAATAGCTTTCAAATAATCAAAATGAAAGGTTTTGGTTTAGTCAAAGTACTTGATAACTGGTCCAGCTGGACACAGCGTTTACGCTGCCACGCATTCCGGTGAGAGTGTTTTATTAAAGATATTCGAATTTTTGGGTCTGCTTGAAATTTGGCATGCAGCCGAGAACCTTTCATCGTTAATTCATAAAGAGGCACCTACTTATATGCAAGAAGAAGAAACTGTTTACTTTGTCAGAACTTGCACCGGACAGGTCATCTATTGGATTTCATAAGTTCGTAGTGCTTTCAATCTCGTTATATAAAGTGGTATTTGCCACGAGATGCGCTCTAAGCGAACCTGAGGCCGTATTCATCATTGCTACCTGAGGTAAGATGAACCTTGAAATAGATTATACCTCAAATTACACTCACTTTAAGACTGTTTCGTATTCATCAGAATACCTCAAGGTTAATTCTACCAGCTTGCATGATGTACAGTAGCGCTTATTCAGGGCATGCCATAACTCTCAGCGGTGTGTAAACTTCCTTATTGTTAATATCCCTATTCTACTTTCGTTTGTAGGTATATACGTTTTAGGAGCATTCGCACGCAATGCTCGCTTGCGTATGTTGCTCCGCTGGAGGAGAGGATGAGAAAAACAAAAAGAGCCACTAGGAAATCACAGCCTGACAATCTTTTAAAACGTATCAATCTCGTTTTTTGTAATTTATCCCAAAGCAGTCTTATGTGGAAAGTCCAAATCGTAAATCGTAAATACTACAGTCTGCACTCTGGATCAGGCCGAGATTGACATGATGCCCGTTCACACTGCCATTATATATAGTCAGGTCTGCGGTTTGCCAGTGATCTGTCACGATTTGTCCGTTCTCTTCTCATTTTCTGCCATCTCTCCGGTCGCGTGCAACACACCGCGACTTTGCGAACAAGTTTGAGCCAACTTCTGCTTGATCCATTGAGAGAACTATAAATACCTAGAGTCAACTTCCACATGTCAAAACACCTATGCGTTGGGTAGAGGACTATGTCGTCGAGAAGGGGCGGTCCCCGCGGTCATTTGCAACAAACACGCACCTTTACGTATGCACGGAATTGCGTTTGTGCAAGAAATCCGCGCGGGACCCTTACACATCCGGCGACATATAGTCCCCCACCGTTATGCAACTGCAATGTTCCGCGTAGTTCGGTGCCTATTTTTTCATGAGCTAAAAAGCTTTTGCTTCACGAATTTGTTGCTTAGGTTCAGCTTCTGTGTTGTTTTCTGCTGTTTGTGTGTTTGCTTCAATGGAACCTTAGAGAGAATTCTGTTGCATTTTCATACCTAATGATATGTTATTAATGTTATTGGTATTTGTTTAGCTGCGCAACGAGTACGTGACCAACTTATTGATTCACTTTTTCGTGGGCTGAACTATGCTTTCTCAACTCATCATAGCATCTACGCTATTTGAAACGGCTGTGCTGTCTTGACTTCAAATTTCAAGAGCTAGCTAGACGAGGAAAAGGCGGTTGCAGTAAATTTAGGGTCTCCGGCCGAATTGAATTGAGGATCTCTGCTCGCTTAGTGCTTCTAGTGTTATTGGATCAAAGGGCGCAGGTAGGTGGCATTACGGCTGTCCCAAAGTTCTTCATTTACTGAAAATCCGCCGCTCGTGCGCTCTCAGGTTCTAAGATTTGAAGAATTATGAGTTCATGGCACCTACTTTTCTAGCTGCTTTGTCTGCAATGGTGAGATTAGAATGAACCCTACTGCAATATAAGTCTTGAGAAGAAGCTACCTAAAGGTAGTATTTACCTCAAGGTATAATTTCGTACTCATCAAAATTTGTCTCTCAAGGTTCAAATTTCCTGTGCCAGCATAAAAAACACTGACGCTTCTTTTCTTTGAAGAAAAGCATGGTGTAGTTGCGGTGAATTGCTTTTTTCATATATGCATTATGTTTACGCGAAAAAACTTGTCTTTAGAGTGTGAAGCGCTACAGTTGGTGGACTGGAGAGTATAGGGTCCACCACATATTGAACAGTTCTAGGTTTTAAGACTCTATCCGGGAAATTATCTGCTTCTAAATACAAATTACTTTCTCTGCTACGATGCCTACCTGCCTGAAGAATGTTGTACTCAGATAATCGCCGGGGGCAGGCGGTCCGCAAACTCGCGCTTTTCTGCAGGCGGTCAGCAGAATTTTGGGGCGTGGCCAAACCTTCAGCGGGCGGCACTTCCTTTACGGTCGCATATTCTGCCAGAGGGCAGCAATACAGCATTTTTTGCAAGCGCTCGGCAAATAATTTCTTTCAGCGAGCGCTGGCCAAACTTTCAGCAAGCGCTCGGACTCTTTTAAGGCATTTTCGGGCGTACGTCGAGCGCAGGTAAGACTCTGTGTGGCAGAGGTGTCACCGTTGGTTTAATTACTCAAGTTTGAGATACTTTCTCTCAGCGGAAAGTATTTGAGGGTTGCGCGGTCTTCCACAAAGGACCGTGCGGCCCTCGAAATTTTTGCATATTTTCGCGGAAAGTCCGCGAGAATGCGGCCACTGCGCCGCATCTAATCCATAAAGAAACCGCGATTGTTCTTCAAGCATTCGTCATTTCGCCAACTTTCTTCCAAATTTCTGCAAGCGGGCTGCAAAAAATCAACGAACTATTTTTCCGGTGCGCGCTTGCTCAAAATTCGCATGGCCGCCTGCCCCCGGCGGTTATCTGAGTACTTGTTCGGCATTGTACATTCTCCGCATTCTTGACATGCTTCATAAAAGTGATTTCGGAGACAGCCACAACTAGGGATTTGCCTAGTTTTTCGATGAGATTAGAGTTGTTTCATACTGCATTCAGTGTGTTCAAAATACTATTTGATAAGATCTATGATGCTCAAAATACTGTTAGAGAAAATAAAGGACGCGTTTGACTTTCTCTGGCTCGGTACATCACTTTCACAGGAGTTTCAAAACGCTTACAACATATCCATAGGATTAAAGAGGAGCGTAGTACCAATTTCTTTACATGTCCATAACTCTAGCTAACCTTAACAAATTTACACAAAATTGCTGCAGTGGGTCAGTTTTGTCACTGCAATGTTCGTATGAAAAATCAGCCTGTAAAACCCCGTAGATTTTTAAAGGTATCACTCCTAACCTTGCCTTTGGCTAGGGTAAAAGTTTCTATTGTGAATGTCTTAAGGTAAAGGCGTCAGGTTTGATGAGTACGGATTTATGCTGAGAAGGCTACCTTGAGGTAGAATTCACCTCAAGACATTATCCATTCTACATGAACTCATTTTCAAGGTTGATTTAACCTTGAGCATTTACCTCAAGGTACATTGATGATACGGGTTTTGAGTGAGTGATAACCCTACCTCAAGGTTCATTTCACCAAGGTAGCAATGATGAATACGGCTACTGATCTACTCTGATTAATCATTTCCTATGGATGGGAATCTCGAAAGGTAACAGGACGCATTTTCGAAACCTGACTTTCTTCGATGAAAGTGTTTTGCACAGATTTTTGTGCCAATCATGAAAAATGGTGTTTGCACATCTCACCGTATGACGTAACAGGATTGGATTGTTCGAAAAGACCAAGGGTTGAGCGGAGATCTCTCTGAACGAAGGATTTTCATGGGACAGAGGATTTTCATGGGCGGTTCTGCACTGAAGATTGAAAGTGGAAAATGAACAAGTACAAACGCTCAACCGTACCACACGGAACTCAACTGCACGTTTGAACAAACCTTCAAATAGAAGGCTCGTTTGACAGGTCCAATTAGTTTTCTGCATGATAAGATATGGCTCCGTACGCAAACGCGGTCAAGAATGTTTTCTAGGACTTACGTACTAGGACAGCAGGACGTACTTTAACCATCCAATGTGGTTCTGAGACTCGTTCTGAGCCCGTAGCCCTAAACTTTCCGCGGCGAGGGGAGTGGCGTCCCAATAGGCCTAGGAGATTATCATCTGACCCGGACAATTGCAAATCATATGATCAACGTTTGCTTCAACTTTGAAGACGATCTCTTGCACTTAGATAAATTTTTTGGAACCACACTTGCTAAGTTTTTGCAAAAACTAACTGAAGATATGACCGCAAGGTGACAGAAGGATGGGCGCAACAACGGAACATTCATCATGGACCGGATTTTGACAAACTTGTCATATTATCAGTTTAGGGAGACGCTACGAACTTGTGAAACGACCTAATACATAGGAAACATAAAAGAAGATATGCGTCCGTATAAAACCTCTTTTCAATTGTGTAATGTTATTGCTGACTTGTTAAATGGATCCTCCTCCTACCTACAACAGAAGACACACCAATTCACTTGGGCAAGTCGAAAAGGGATGTGAATTTTTGCTTTGGCACAAAGGTCTTTACCAAGCCAGTGAGATTTAAGCTCTTTTGACTTACAAGGAAACGATATTTGGTGACCCCGGCCATGTGGAATGCGATGTATACCATAAGGTGCATCTCGAAACGCTGATTCTAAATTGTGCTCGAAATTTGCGAAACGATCATTTGAAGGCAGTTATGAACTTTTTTTCGCAGAAAATTTGAGTACTTTCAGGTAGTTAGAATCACCCAATTTGATCTATTTTACTATTTGAAGCTACTGAGGAGAATTTTGAAAGGTGTATCGTTGTATTTATACCTATCTAAACAATATTCAGCATTTGAAGAGGAAAGAAAATTTTTTTAGTGATTTTCACCCTTCGCCGTAGCGCAATATTTTTGAAAAAATAATCGTAACTCCATCCAGATTCTCGTTTCGCAGATATGAAAAACAGTATTCGAACCAGCATTAAAAGGCTTTTTGATATACATATCGTTATAAATGGGCGGGGTAACCAAGTATCGTTCCCTGCTTAGATTGCTGGAACGTGTTGAGCTAAAAGTTCGTTTGCACCATGGAAAATGGGGTATATGTCAGGAATAACGAGACTGATATTAATGGCACATTGAGTCCCCTGGTGTCAGCGAGCGGTATACAAGTAGCACAGCCGCTCCAGCCAGCACACGAGCAACGCAGATATACAGCTCGTAGTTTTATATGCTCAAATATTAGGCTGGAAACCAAGTTCTGCAACTGGTTTCATAACTTCACTTTCTCTGGATATGGCGCCTCAAACCTTGGCATTATGTAGAAGGCAAGCTACAAGCTAGAGCTACAAGTGAGCACAAATTATCTAAATTTTGGACACGAAATAGAAAAGTTTCAGGCGTTTTTCGAAAAGTAGTGAAATTTGAGAATTTTTGGGGTTTCACTAAAATGAAACCTTTGGCAGCCTAGACCATGCGCAGTAATTCGGATTCGTCTATAAATTATTGCTGGAGGTTGACTTCTTTGGCCTAATAGGAAAGAAAGAAAATTTAGGGGCATGTCGAGATTTGGTGTCCTTATAAAGTCGAACGAGTAGATGTACGCAAGAGCTGCTGGGGACGACTGTCAATGACTAAAGAGTCCGAAGCTCAAATTCCGCTGAGACTTTACATAGTAAGGTTTTGACTTGCCAAACGCGAATATCACATTCATTTGTTGATTCAACGCCTTGTTCCTTGTTTAAGGTGAGACCCCAGATCGTACACCTACAGTAATCCTACAAAAAAGTACTTATCACGCATTTCACTATCGTTTTCGTGATCAGCATGTCGGATAACACCCTTATGCCAAGTTTCAGCCAAATCCGTCAAACTTTGTATTTTTCCCCTTCATACCATGCACCTACTACCCTCACTGCGACGTCAGAATTTGGTAGGACAGCAGCTGCGCTTGTAGCTCACGTAATAACCAAAGCAGTGGCAAAATTTGAGTGAGAGGGAAAGTATGAAAAACAGTTGCAAAACTTAGTTTCTAACCTAATATTTTTCTTAATCCGTCGTTTATGTTATCGTTCTGAATTTTTTGAATGGAAGTAATCAGCAGTTTAAGTTTACATGACTTCAAGCACGCGCTAGTAATCATTGAAGTTTAATTAAGCATGTAAAACGTATAAACTTCTGTTATCCTTGAGGCTTTTTTGCATCTTATTGCGCCGAGGTGCGAAAACAACCTCGGAGATATACCGCCATTAACAAAGCTTAAATCATTTAAACAGCAGCTAACTTGTAAATTATTGAAATAATGCATTATTGCACAATCTTCCAAAAATTCGCAAAAAATGGCAATAGTAAACGAACAGGAGAACAAATATGTTCACTTACTGTTCACAGCACTCTGTTACAAAATGACTTCAGAATGCATTGATTAACTAAGGCTGCACTTATGTGGCAGACAGGTAGTCCTTCTCAGACAATCGCCGGGGGCAGGCGGGCATCGGAAAAATAGATTGCTAATCTCTCGCACCCCGCTCGCGGATTTTTTGGAAAGCAATCAGGACCTTTCGGAAGACCGCTTGCTGAGTTCTCGATTCTTCACAGATTCAGCAATATATCTGCAAAAGTTCAAAGCGAAAAAAATTCAACAGGCGGTCTCTCAAAAATCCGCTGACTCAGCAAGCAACCTTCCGAAAAGTCCTGATTGCTTTGCAAAAAATCCGCGAGCGGGGTGCGAGAAATTAGCAATCTTTTTTTCCGGTGCCCGCCTGCCCCCAGCGATTGTCTGAGTTGTTGAAATGCCCGGCATTATCCGCTTTTCCATAAAGAGATCAGAATATAAAAGGCGCTGTTATCGAAATGGTTGTTAAGACTGGTTTTTTTCTCGCCGATCGTTTCTCTTTCGCAACTTCTAAAAAAATTTTCGAAAGAAAGATACAAAAGAATTCTAGAGAAAACCTCAAACGCTGCATAGCCTGCTTTTTCTAGAGGACGATGTGCTTAGGGGCAAGTGTCTTCAAAAGTAATCACAAATTCAAAGAAAAGTGAATTTTTCAGTTTTTGATTTTTGCACGTGCAGTAATTGAAGGTATTTGTTCTTATTCCTTTATTGAGGACGCGCAGAAGGAATGCTTAGCCGTGATATCCGTAGGAGATAAATACGAGCGCGAGCCTGCGAAGGAAATTTTCCAGATAAAAATTGCAAGAAACTTGGAGAGAAATGTAAGAAAAGAGTCTTCGTAACTTCTCTTGCAAAACACTTAAAGGGTAAGAGGCACTTTAAAACGCATTTGCTAAAAGCAGATCAGGGCCGAGAATCGTCAATTAATCAAAATGACCGCACACCTGTTCCTATGAACTTTGCCAAAAAAAAATCTTTAGGACGTCAACAGCCTTTAAGACGTTACATGAAACAAAATTCTTGTTGCAGAATTCCATACAAGATATTCAAAATAGGTTTCTATGATTAGCGAAACCGAAGTCGTCAGGTCGTCGCCCAACTAAAAAGATGTAACTTTCGAATCAATCTATGAACAAAAAATTATGTGTCTATCATCTTCGCACCAAATTTCAACATACAATATGTATAGAGCAAAATATCGCAAAAGAGCCAGGAAACGACCTGTATTGCGCATACAGTATAGAGTGTAATTGCTTTAGATCTGCCACTTCCAACTCTTTGCCGAACTTTTCCGGATCTTTGCTAAATCAGCATGACGGTGCTTGCGCTCTTAATTATCTCCTGCAGATATGGCGAAAAGGTCTTTGGTTCTTCCTGCTATGCTACCCTCATTTTGCACCCATACTTTTAATCTATATAACACCTCTTGATGGTATTTTTTGTCATTGAAAGACCCAGGGGCTCGATCCTAAAACATCATACACCGATGGACCGATGGACTTCCCCTTCGCTTATTCCGCTAAGTTCGCGTAGGTTGCCAGTAGCTGAAGCGTACAATGCGGAGGGCGTAGACACTTTTTAGTGGTCTATTCAGCTTATGTGAAACAATTTGATTGTAGCTCGCCTAACTCGCTTAAAGGTAAAACACTAATTTTGGTAGACTTTTTATATCTAGAACTTCCTCTTTTTTCTTTTCTGCTCTCCTCCAGTATTTTCCAAACGTTATTCTGGGTATTCAAGAAGTTGAATGTTGTGACCATTTCTTACAATTTTAAAAAAGTTCTATTCTGCAAAGTGAAATGTTTCTGCAGAGTTATAGTAAATTTAGGATTTTTGCTGATTGATATGGAAGTATTAAGAATATTGCGTTGTTTCTGAGGTGTTTTCGCAACTCAGCACAATGAGTTGCGATAAACTCAATAAAACCCCTCCTCAGCAGGACGTTTCAGATGACGAGCGCAATTAGTGTACCTTCTGCAGCAGCTTCACCAGCAGCTCCGGCAGCTGGCTCCAGCAACAGGTGCGTGCCTGGGTACCAGTTGTTACGCATTCGGTACAAATCTATGTGATTCGTACTTAGACAGATCAGTAAAAAAAACTTTAGAAAGATTCTGCCTTATCTTTGCATTTCAAATTGATTGAGTACAATATGGCGGTTTGTATACTACAGTGATTCCTGAAAAGAGTCTCGCCTCAGTACGAATAGTTATAAAAACCTACAGAGTAACTTTTAGCGATTGTTGCGAAATGTATGGGTATGGTCAACCTCAAACTTTTCACTGATTTCTGCGTTGCCTTCCACGTGCTTTCACGTCTCAAAATGGAACATGCGATGTTGTTTCTTGCGACAGGCATGTATTAGGTTGATGCAAAAGGAATGGCCGATTTGCGAATTCTCATTTTGATGTGCTATAACTTTCTGAAAGATCCACATTTCTGAATGCGGTAAAGACCCTCAAAGGCAGCAAATCTTTCGCAATACAGCGCATACTTATTTAGACTCAAACCAAAAACGGGTAGAGAAATGCGGACTAAAAGAGAATAAAAGGTTCTTCTGTGGGAACCTTGTCTTTGACAATTCATAACTTCCTTCAAACTTTCTTAGTATGAATGGTAAGTGGCCTATCTTGTAGCCGCAGGCCAGCAGTACAAAATACAATAAAAAGAGTTTGGACAAAAAAGTTTGAGAGAAAGAAAAAATTGAAATTTAAAATTTCTCAGTTTTTTCAACATTTTTTCAGTGCTGCCTCAAAGTCCGTAATATAGAATTTTCTGATTTTCTACGTACTGAACAGCTGGATGTTTTTGCAAAAACAGCTCTTAGGATGCACTAGCATTTCGCTTAGAATTGAGCAAAGCTTCGGCGACTGACTTCCTCAGAAGAAAATTATGGGTCATACAATGACCGCAACAGCTACCCATGTTTAGGCGCCGATATCTCAGTCTGAATGAATTCAAAGAATGCAGTTAAGTATGTATAATGTAGAAAATTCCTATTACATACAATAGCTAAATTTTCGAAGAAAGTCCATGGATACGCGCTTGAATTCTGGCCGGAAAAGTGAATGCAATGAAATTCTGAATTTGGATGCGGTTATTTGAAGCTCAGTAACTTTATAAAAGATGAGGATGAGAGCCCGTTTCAAGTATCATTAGATAGAGCATGAAAACAGCTTCGTGACAATATACTACATCCATTGTAAAGAAGAAGTATTGATGGAAAGAAGGTGCCCTGAAAAAAGGCTTGGAAAATCGGCCATTTCTTTTGCATCAACCTAATAGCTTATGAAACCTATGCTAACAACTCGTACACGTTATCGTCCGTAGCAAACGCTTCATTCAGGTTTTGCACAATTTATAGATTATGCTGACTTACAGCGCAATGCTCATGCAGCGTTCAGGCAAAATGTCGAACTGTAAATTTTTCGATGGACGATCGCCTCTCCGGGTTTAGATGTAAACGCAGAAACGTCAAAAAAGGTTCTCCCTGAAACACCAGAAACGGGGGTGAAATACAATCGGAGCGATTTATGAGGTTTGTAAAGAATTCCGCTCCTCGGATGTTACTAATTTCTTGATCAGCTTGAGGTGCTTTGCAATGTCATGACACCCTAGCAACTCCCACTCTGCAGAGATTCTGCTTCTAAGCAGTACCAGAAAAGGAGCTCCAAAAAAGTTAATGAATCAAATGATACCAAAAGTAATCCGTTTTTCCAAAATGTTCAAGTTGTTGTTGCTTTTTCAAAAGGCGTAGGGTACCATTCGATAGAGTTAAGCAAGTTCTACGTGGCACTTATACCCGCATAAGATTCACCTATGTCATGATGCTTACGGAAAACAATCATTCGAGGCTCCAAATTGATCGTCATACAGAAGATACATAGTAGTATCTATCTGCTAGATTTTTTTAGGCATAGAAATTCAGAAGAAAAAGATAGCTCAAGGTGACAAACTCCGTCCCCAGCTCTTCTCACATATGTGATTGTATACTACAAGACTAAACCAATATAATCTTGAAATTATGACTTTGTTTGTGCTTTGGTAATCGAGAAATACCAAGTTTGACTTTAAATATCCAAAGAAAGTGGCATTTTTGCATTTTTGGACCAAATTTGTTTTTTCAATTTGAGCAGCGGAAAAAATCTAGCAAATGTATTTATGAGCACTGCTACGTGTCTTTTATATTATATGATGCAAATGAAGGTCCATAGGAGTTTTTTGAGTAATTAAAAATTACTAGTTTTCAGCTCAAAACTTTACCTTGATCACGACTTAGATGGATATTTGGTGGACTCATTTTGTGAAACTTGCTTTACTCTATCGAGTGGCACCCTGAGCCTGCTAGTGAAACAGAAACGATTCGATTCATTTAGAAAGACGATTTACTTTTTGGACAACATATGCAACAATTCTCACTCAGCTGTCATCAATGCAGACAAACAATAAGTCAGTGGCAACGTGACTCATCCAACTACTACTTTTGTAGTCGCATAGTTGTGCCATATAAAGTGCTCTTGTGATACATGTAAGAGACATTTGAAGTTGTGCCTCGTACTCAAACTTTGCCTCCGTATAAACGAATTAAATGCTATGCCAAAGAAGAGCAATTGGAGTAGTGTAAAAGCAGATAAACAGTAAATTACCTTGACCTTAGCATAAATTATCTAGCATTATTACGAGCTTTGATTGGAAACATCTAAAATGATTAGAGCAGCAGTCATTGAGGTTAAAGTAAACTGCGCAAAGCCACATGGCCCGGCAACAGGATTATGGCACTCTAGAAATCTTTGACCTTGCGGTTCTAGCCAATTGCAGAATGATATACCAATCGGCTCTAGTGCACTAAAGTAACAATTTTTCAAAAGTAGCTTATTGAGCAAACTTAAACGTTTTACATCATGTCACGAGTGGGTTTTTTAAGCTATTTCAGTTTAAGCTTACAGTAAATTATTGCTAATAAATAATCGGGAAAACCAAGTCAAGGTAAGAAGTTTTGAGTCTTTGCTTATTTCCATATTAATTCTTTTAGTTATCTAAATTTTTCAACTTTATAGGGCTATACGAGTACTTTCCTACGAACACGGAAGAACTAAAGAAAAACGAATGTTATGGTGCTACCTTTGCTTTTGCTGTCAGGACTGCAGATACTGTCGAGCTGATGAAGTGGTAATAGTTCTGAATTACAGGCAATAATTCTTAGAAATTCACGCTGATTTAGGACTGTGTTGTGTGCACTTGAAAAGGATTGTCTGGCACCTCTTGGAGCGAAGATCAAGTGTTCTTTCGGAAAAGACAAGTTTAGGAAATACGCAAACTGCCACAGGTTTGCCGTAAAACTACCCAAAACTATGCAATACACCAGACTGGTTGCTGAGTTAAAAGCACTGAGCACTAAAGCATACAGTTCGCTTTAGTACGAACGGTAGACTAAACTCTTTGAGCTTACCCCAAACTGCTCCAGCAAACTTGAATTTTTTGTGTGAACATTAGTCCTTTGTTTCTTATGAATTCTAAACCTTTTCTGATAAGCTAAGATATAGAGTAAAAAAAGTTTCGATGTAATCATAAAAATTGGCCCGTACGCATGTCCATTCCTTCTAGGGAATAAGAAGGCTGTGAGGAACGACTTATATTCTAGTGTATCGGTAGCCTGCATCCTTCGTTTTAACTATCTTTTGGGAGCTTTACTAGATAAACACGTTAGCATAAATAACATTACTGCATCACATTACTGAATTTTTCATATATAATCTCTCGACAATACCGCTATGCCGCGCAGTCTAATGCAACCCTTAGAATCACACCTGTTTTCAAAATCTTCTTTCTTTTTTTGAGCATAGAAATGGTATTAACATTGCGCTAAAGGTATCTTATTTTGACGCTACCAAGGAAATGATCAGATGTTGAAGTGGCCAACAAAACAGTCTGCAAATACCGACGCAGCTGAAACGACTATGACTTTGAATCTGTCTTTCTACCTGCTAAATACTGTTGAGGCTATAAGACATTATAAGCCGTTATATTGCTAAAAAATATTGCATGCAAAGTACAATTTTGGCATACTGAGTCATGTTCGGTTCAATACTAGGCCAAAACATGCAGCTAATAATAAGTTATCTCATTTGCCCTTGTGTAGAGATGAACTGAGAGCGCAATATTACACTTGATTTAGCGATTTTTACGTATAATTTTTTCGCGATGAATCTGTGTATAAGTTCGTCTACAAAGGCGATTAACAATTAGCGAAAACAGATTTGAACTTAAAGGCTACTGTGCAGGACGAAAGCGCAGAGGCAGTATCAGTTGACGAGGCGCGGACGGGGCGGGTGCGTCTATTTGCCGTTAAAAACCCTGCGACTTATGCGCCCTGCGTATCAAGGCCGCGTCGCACCCAAAGATATTGCGCCTTCGTCATGCAGTAGCCTATAGTATTCTATGCTGCATCCTATGATATGCAGCTTTTTGGAGGCCCCTTGGACTTCTGACCATTCTCATGTAAACATTTTTTCTTAGACAAATGGAGTGTCGAAAGTTTAGTTTTTTCGGTAAACATCAATTGAGAGCACTGATCCGCCGAAATTTCATAATTATAAAATTTTACTTATTCCTACCACAAGCAGGGCTTATCGGATGCTGCTCTTCAATATCGGATGCTCAGCATCGATTTGCAAGATAGACAATTCTGATGACGAGTCGCACGAAAAAATGTACAACTAAGCTTATAGCTTTGCGCTGCATTCATTATGCTAAAAAGGCCACAAATGAGTGGAAAACGAAAACACTCTTCGAAACAGAATATGATCCGGGGATATACGCACGTACGGGTCTCGGGCTAATCATCTTTACAAATCAGTTACTGTGAGGATAATCAACCCAAAAAATTTTTTTGCCATGGCATGTAACAACTCTATGGATCACCTGATTTGCCACTCTTTGCACAAGATCGTCTGACTCAACGCAGCGTCATAGCACTAGCCATGGCCCAATCAACCTCATTTTCGGCGAAAGAAAGTCGAATTCTACGAAAGCCCTTACTAAAGGCTGGACCCATCATAATCCCCTCCAGGTGGTGGCGACGTCGTCCGAAGCAAAGGACGTACCATGTTCGAGTAGCCCTGCCGCGGTCTATGCGGAGGGCATCCCTCAACACGGGTAAAATCGTTGCGGTCGTGACTGTGAGATCTGCTCGTCCGTATACACATATAGGAAAGCCAGGATGAACCTAGTCACATGCTGGATCAAACAAAGGATTATATGCGCCCAGTGGGGAGACGTAAGCGCACGCAACTGGGGCTCGAGCATGTCAACTTTGTCCAAGTTGCGGGGACCGTAGGCGAATGCATTATGAAAAGCATACCAGATGCAATCAATATTAGCTGCACAGTAGGCTACACTGAACAACTACTTTTCTGTGACCTTTGTCCATGGCCCGTAGTAAATACCCTCTCAGCGCAACTCGGCCGGAGCGGGTACTTTGAACCTGGTACGCCTCAATCCGGCATCCACTGAGCTACTGAATATGGATGCTGCTCGCTTCCTAAACATAAAAATCTTGCGCGTTCCGGAAGAGGAAACCCACACCGTTTCAGCAGGTTCTCTCGAAGAGGTAAATGGTTACGAGGCATGGCCAAGGTCCAAGCCGTCTAGTGGCGCATTTTTGCTGCATCGGCGAGCGGTGATAGCAGCCACTAGGAAAACAGATGATGGCCGCTATTATGAAATTCATCTAACAAATGCATAGATAGAAGAGAACCAAATTTTAACGGAAAATTCACTAGCTGAAAAGTTGAAACATAAATTGAATGAAATAAATTAGGAGATTCTGTTTCAAGCAGCTTTTTAATAGAAACCTAAGCAAGCTGTGCAAAAAAGAAAAACTTGTATTTACTCTCCTACTACCTTACATTACCAATATTTTCTTGTTTTCTCACCAAAATCAGCTGTCCACTGCACCTCTTCTCTTAAAGGTATTGTACTTTGCGCGTTCTTATACGCAACAATACGTCTCTGATCCATCCTAGAACCTGCCTCGGCTGAATTGCATTACGTTGCACTGACATGGCACTCAGCTGGACGGTCTTCTGACTTTGTTTTTTCTTCTTGAGCTATACACGAGATTAATAATCGATTTATTCAATCCACGGCTAACGTTTCGGCAGATCGCCTTCGTCAGAGCCTGTAAGGAACAATACGATCCGCAGCTGATTCGAACAAGCCTTACAGCTGAACAGGCGAAATGCTGAACCTTGTTTTCGACCACTGATTCAGCTGCACTCGAGCACGTACCTTCTGGATACACCGATACTACTCTGCTAGAGGAAAGTGGAGGTTCACGTTATCCACTGCTAGAGGAAGATGAACTTGTTGGACGTGTATGCAGACCGCTATTTATATACACCAGATCAAAATAATTGATCTAGATAAGGCGAGAGTTCATGCGTAATTGCTAAGTGTTCCTCTTTCCGATTCATTTTGGGCTTCTTGCATGAATCCAAAACGCCTCTAAACACACGTGCTTGCGTTTGGGACTCATAGGCCAAGATTCTCGCAGAAATTTCAATTTTTCCTTCCTGCATGCTGCATTACTCTGTGGGTGCCTAAGGGTGTTGATGTACGTGCTTTATCTCTACCGTCTAGATGCTCTTTAATACGGATACATAGTGGACGCGCTGTTTCACCAATGTATTTATCGCCGCAAATCGCTCATGAAATCAGGTAGATGACTCCAGCTGCCATGCAGTCTCCTTCTCTGTTTGCAGGGCAGATTGTGCAATTCGGGCTAGCGCAATTGCGATCATACAAGCGAACTAAGATGGTCTTCAAGTTATTCAGCGGTAATTCAACAATCGTAACCAAATCTTCAAATCCTACTCTTTTCAAACACTGTCGCAATGATGCGCTTACTTCTTTGGAAATATATGGGACGCAAAATGTTACTTTTCTGGGCGTATAGGAGACATCTTTCTGTACGCGATCTTTAACACTTTTTTTCTATCTGCATGCTGTCCATATCCATTAGAAGCCGCTATTCTACGGGCAAGCGCTATCGATTCTGTCTTTTCCTTCGGACCACTACAAACTTGAGAAGCAGTGCGAAACATGTTGCTGATGATAGCTCTCTTTGTCTATGGCGGATGGGCTGAAAGTGAATGGACAAGAATATTTTTATTACTTGCGATACCATTTTGTAGTGTGCGCATCGTAACTGGTATTAACCTGCACCGTCCACTGATCTTTCGGCTTCTCTCTTGTCAAGTATATATTGAGATTGCTCATTCAACAAATTGAAACACTAATCCATATCATTCTGACAAGCACAGACTGAAATGCAATCGTCAATATAGCGGCAGCATAGCAACGAACGACCTAGCACTGACGCTTCAATTTTTGCCATGTAAGCTATCGCAAGGGTGGGAGCCGTGGCTAACCCTCTTTTCTGCGCATAATAGCTCCCGGACCACATGAAAAGTTGCAGTTCAGACACGCTTGCAAGAGAGTCATAATCTGCTGTATTGAGAATCCGTAGGGATCAATAGATTTTTCGTTTTCTACAAGGAGCTCATGCACAGTCTGCAATACAGATTCGTTTTGGACATTCGTGTAATGCGCAGTGACATCGAAAGATTCTATGACACACTCGCTGTTTATGCATGTTGCGCGGAAACGTTCCAGAAACATTTTTGTGTTGGCCAGATGAGAGGGGATGAATTTGAGCAATTGTGTGAGTATCCGCGTGATGAATCACCCAATTCTATCCGTGGGTCCTCCCATGCAACTTATGATTGGTCTCACCTTAAAGTTGAAGGACTAGTAGAGGCCAAATCGCTGATCCCGACCACTCTGCAAAACTTGCTCTGCCACTTGTGCCCGCGAAGTCTGCGACACTGTCGCTGCACTGCTTCTCGAGGAAACGAAATAATCACTCGTATCAAATATCTCGGAGGCATTATTTACAAGAATGAGGCGACAGTTGTACTCTTAAAGGCTAAAGCTCAACGTTGCTAGTTTTCGTTCTTTTAGACTAATGGGACCTAACTGCCTTGCATGAAACCTTTTGCTATTTACTGTAAAAGCGATGCACATGCTGCCAGTGTGCGATGCTCATCATTGGTTCGATGACGCGTGCGTGCGCAGGTTTTGAGGCATCCCGGGCAACTCGTGAGGAGCAGGTATTTCAGTCGCACATATCGTGTCCGTGCTCTTTACATTGCGACATTTCCTGCTGCATTCCTTGATTCTACATGTTTTTTGTTCGACGTATTGAAACGTTTACCAAACTTGGAAGCTGTTACCCTTCGAAGAGAAGGAATTCTTCTGTTTTACTTGCTTCCAATGCATTACGAATCAAATCATCCGAAAAAAGGCATTTTCACAATTTTCAGCACTTTTTAACCCGAATTTTCAAGTCTGACGTCTTAATCGCTAGTTTTTTTCGAAATATACAAAAGAGGCCTGAATACCCCCATGCTTATCACCAATTGTTTAGGTAGACGTTATTCTAAGAACTTGAGCTCTGATATCAGGCATAGATGGGATAGGTGGAGATATTTCTCTAACCTATTTCACTTTAGGGCCGGCATCTGACCGACCAGTCAATTCTGTATGTTCCAAGCTTTCGAATAATATATCGACTGATGAAACGTACCGTCTGCACCCCAGAGAGGTTCCCATGTGAACCAGCGTGCGTACGTGGTGCGACGCTGCCTTTCGCTCTTTTTGACACGTTTCTCCTGAGATTCCAACGGAAGTGCCCGTTAACATGTTCAAAAGTGCGAAAGGCAGCGAGATGACGTGGTACTTATGGGAACCTCTCTGGGGCGCAGACGATAAAGCTTTTCTGAGTCAAAAAAGGTTCTATTGAAAGACCTTCTAAAGCCTAAGTTTTGAGAAATCTCTATACACTTCTGCATAACTTATTTTCCTTCTTCACTCCCGCTCCCGCTAGACATGTAAGCTTACGTCAGCATTCGCCTCAAGGCCATTTACCCCTTCACCTTTCTAAGTTAGAAATAGCCAAAACTTCCTTCACCTGGTGGTGACCCTGCTCCCCCTATCGCACCTATGATACCACGGAAGTTCTCTGTTGAGCTAGACATGACCTGCATAGTAACGTATCCACACAAAGGTTGTCAGAATTTCGGCAGATGTGCAGTTGCAACATTAGAGTCGAAGCTTTTTATTAGTTGTGCGCAGATCTCACGTACTCCTAAATCCTACTCCCTTCTCATCCTGTACAAGAAAAAGTTTATAGAACATTAAAATCATTTTGTGGTCTTAAACGGTTTCCATCTCGATCGAATAGTCAGTAGGTCTGATTACTCACGGTGCACCACCCTCTCTTTGAAGAAAGATGCATGCGGCGAAATTGGAATTTCTTGAATTTTGATATATTCGTAGCTATGCAAACGAACTCTTATGTTAGTACAGCTAGTACAGAAAATGAGATATATAGAAAGTATCTGATTAAGATTAATTTATAAAGTGGTTTGGGACAATTTAGAGGGCATCTCCTTCATTTTCAACTCATCTTAAAAGGCCAAAATGCTATTTCAGCCTCAGATTATAGATTTACGAAATTAGCATTAGCAGAGTTTACTTGCTCCATATCGGACAATTTAGCAGAAGAAACAAGGTTGGCGGACGGATTTTCTATATGGTTGTAAAGTGAGCTTACGCACGTTTCTGTATAATTGTAAAGTTGAGCCTACGCACACCGCGTTTTACCAACAAGAAAGTACATTTTCTCGAAAGACAGATCAGGCAAGTTTACTTTTGTAACAAAAGTATTGGCTGGTGGAAACAAATATGTAATTGATAGTTGTCAACTGTCATATATTTTTTGACACACAACGACGCTGCAATTAGCAAGCGAAAAAAATCGGGAAAAGAGATCCAAGGAGTTACAATCGGCTTATTTCCCAAAATTCATCACATGTTTAGACCAAACACAGGTTCTCGGATTTTTTTGATAAAGGGATGTTTGGCTTTGGTATCGGTATTGGTATCATTTGAGTCTGTCAATACTGTTCGGAAACATTTTCATGTCGCTAAGCTATTCAATGGGCAAACTTGGAAGCGTTTCTTTGGTTTTCTTCTTGCTAACATTGCACACTTAAGCTACCTTGTGTGGAGTGACTCCGCAAATGCAGACTGTTCAAAGTTGCATTTTTGATTGTCTAAAGTCGTACTTTCCAAATGAGCGAAATTCGGAGGGGAAAGATTCACAAGCCTTGGTTGATTGGATTTACAGTGAAACACCAAGTTTATACTACCTGAACGCAAGTGACTTGTGATGTCATCTTGTTTATTATTAAACAGATATAAAGCATTATCCTAAGCGTTACACGGCCTCATACAGGGTGTCCGTAAAGTATGCATACACTGTTTGATCGTTAATATCTTTCCCAACAAGTCTTTTGCCTTGCTTCAGGTACCGTTTTGAGAGCTGGCTTCAACTTAGATTTGCAATATGAGCGAGTCACCGATGGCTCTTCGTTACTGTAGGATTACGCTAAGAACTTCTAGCTTGTGAATCCATAGCAAAATATGCCACCTAACAAATTTTTTTCAAAAAATCTGAAAAATCGTGTACTGGGGTTTTCGCGCACGTGATTCCACTGCACAACTTTTTACGAGTGATTTCAGCTTTTTTGGCGGTGTAATCACGTTTCTGACAAATGCCGGGAATTCGCTTATCATGGTTTACCTGGGATAACTTTCGAAAGAAGTATCACAGTAAAGTGGGAGTTTCATATTCGAAATCAGCGGCTTCTATTACCATAGCATAAGAGTTTATCGCTTGTTTAGTTTTGTTCTGAAGCAGAAAATGACCTCCATTAGCCTAAAATCGTTGCCGAAGTTCCTACCGTAATCCTACAGTAACGAAGGAAGTTCGGTGAATTCGCTCCATACTGTTTATCTGAGTTGAAGCCAGCTCTACAAATCTGTACCTGAAGCAAGGCAAAAGACTCGTTGGAAGAAAGATATTAACGATCAAACAGTGTATACATACTTTACGGACACCTATGTACTGAGCTGTTTTAAAAGTTTTGTCCGATTTGCAAAATGTTATGTTCTTAAAAACACATTTTCGACAATTAAATTTTGCTGGATTATTCGAGATCACGGCTATCACATGAACAATATGTCATGCGAAGAAGTCAAGTGAAGGGGAAGAGAAAATGTAGAAAATTCTGCAAGATATCCTTCAAGACCGTCTACATTGACATACTAATGCTCCCGCATAAGGTACGCAGACATATTTGCTGCCATAAACAAGTAGCCCGTGTTTCAGAGATTATCCAATGGCTTAAGAAAAGTTGTCTTTGCTTTATAAAAGTTTCTACGAGCAAATAATAAAGCCATCTTTAGCCTTCCTACGCGCGTAATATGCCCACTCTTCATTATTTGATTTTTTCTTGCTGTCGCGAATGAAGAAATCTAATGACTGGTGGTCCCTGCTTGCTTTCGCTTTACTCTAACATATGCAGCATTGAATAAATCACTTCTCACTATGCGTAGATTGGTGTCGCTTGCTGAATAACTGAGCTCAGAGTCCGGCATGAGGTTGTCAAAAGGGATTTTTGAAAACGAATTTCCCTTTGACCCTAAAATTCTCTTACAAATACACCTTCGACCCAAAAACTGATCTCAGCGATTGCGCGGTGAACACTTTACCCAAAGAACAAATTTCATTGAAGAAAAAAAAACAGTTCACTCATGACAAAAAAACAAATGAGATCATACAGTCTGCCCCAATCCTAACCAGGCCAAAATTGGCTTGGCGGGAGTGCGCGTCGCGAGGGTTTCGCGCCACTTCTGCGTCTAGCTAGTCTGCTCTCTCCTCAATCTCTTCGCTCTCTGCGACAGCGCGCGTATGCAGCGCAAACCCCTAGCGCTGCGAGCGCGCAAATTCAGTCGACGGTTCGGCCTGATCCCGATTGGGGCAGACTATATTAGATTTCTGCAGTGAAATCAATGAAAAAAATTTGCACCAGCAGCTGGGGGAGGGAGTAGGGAAAGGGTGGAGGGAGAGGGGGGGGGAATTGATTCTCACAATTCATATGCTCACATATTTCAAAACCTCTCACCCTCAAGTACTCGAGTTCCACACGTACTCCTCACATTCCCGTCTTCTCACTCACCTCAAGTACTCTACTAATCCTACTAACATACTCCTAACACTCCACTTCACTCATCCATCCTCACCCTCTAGTAATCTATCGATGACTTTTACTCTCAAAACAACGATCAAATCACTACTTCTTGCAAATAAAGCAAACCAGGAAAGTAAAGAAAGATGCACCTTTATTTATAGAATCACAACAATTTTAGGTCAAGTGAAACATCATTGAATTGCGTAAAAGGACAACTTGGACGACAGAGTAAAAAGAGAGTGAAAAGTAGAGTAAAAGATTATAAAGTAAAAGTAGTAGTAGAGAAAAGCTGTAAATGTAAGCAAGTAAGTGACGAAATATCAATACCGCCGATTAAAGGACCCAGTGACGCCGTTATCGAATGAAACGCGCTTTCCTTTCTAAGAAACGGGGCTGCTGAAGATATTTTCGGCTCTATCATTGAGAAGAGCAAGAGGTTTGAGACCAAAATGTCAAGATATACTAAGCTTTAGGTGTAGAGCAGATTAATGCAAAAATTTTGAAAAAAATTATGTGAATTGTAGGTTTTGCCAACCTCAGGTTGTCTTTAGGTAGTCAAATGACAACCTAATTTGGAAAAAAGTTGGGCACGCTCTTTAATTACATAAGTTTTTCATAATTTTTCAAACTCTGTTTCCACTAAAATCTCTTCGTTCGCTTATAATTTGCCATATCGTTGTGCAGAGAACTTCATGTATGCTGTCCCAAAACGAATCTATTGAGCGACGTCGCGCGTGCGGCAACTAGCGAAGGCGCGGTTTGATGCCGCGAACTCCACTGTTTGCATATCGAGGCACATAACATGTTAAGATAAGCAGAGAACGTGCACTACCAATTTTTTCCGGGGCTTCGCCCCGGATCACGCGATAACGATATCCCTTTTGCTTTTTGACCCCAAAACGAATTCCAGCTTCTCATTTGCCAACCTCGTGCCGGGCCCTGACTGAGCTTGTTTCCAATTTTTGGAAAGGAGTTCGAAAAGTAAGATATTTTCTATATGGGAGAAAATGTGTCCGTAAGCTAGCCCACCACACCTTCAATTATTGAAAAAAATATCAAATGGTTAGCTTTACAAGCACGAAAATTTTTGTTGTAGAGACTTATTTTTGAGCATAATTGAGTTTTGGTACTTTAACTTCAAGGGTTGAAATTTTCTCATTGAGAAGATAATTCGTCGAGATTTAACTTGCATTGCAGATGTATCTGGAACTAGACTGTTAGGTTGGTGGATAGCTGACGTGAACAGGCTAGTCTTGGACGCCCTCGAAGCTTAATTAATCTTAAGGCGGTGGCATTCCCCAATGCTAATCATCTGCGTTCGCGAGCCGGTAACGGCCTCAAGCCTTCCCCCTCTTCCTTTAAGCACTCTTTACTTGCGGTTCTAATAGTTGCATTCTGCAACAAGTGTAAGTATAAGGAGTGGAAGTGTGAGTTATGCTTATACGATTGAGTTTTGTCAACCTGTTTCTTTTGGCGCACTTATAGTGCATATTTAAATAAAAATGAAAGTAAATTCAGTAATCACTGAAAAGAGCGAGAAAAATGCTTCTAGAAAATATACATAGTACTGCGACAAGGGCAAAGTTGTAGAGAAATAACTTTGTTAATCGGACAGAGCTTTTGAACCAGCCTAGTACACCGTGTTAAAAAGTGTCGTATTGTCATTCACTTTGTCCATTGAACTCGAGCATTTTTAAGTAGCCTCTTGTCTTTGATTATATGCATGTCCATTAAACTCGAGCATTTTTTTGTAGCCTCTCGTCTTTGATTATATGCATCAACGCTTATACAGATGCACTCCATAATCATTTTTTGCGCGACTATTGACACTTAGAACGAAATAGGCTATGTGCTGCTTGCAGTAACAAAAATTCTGCGAAAAACTGTACATTTTGAAAAGGAACTAACGACGCAACTGTTTGCCTTACTAGGGAAAAGAAAACGCAGAATAGAAACCGCTTGAATCGGTTGTCCTTGTCTTTTCTTTACTATATTCATATTCGTTCAATCTCTTCTTCCAGATATGACCAATCAGTAATCAACATACTTCTGGCAAACTTGCACAACTACAATCGCAAAGGCTACTATGTGAGAACCAGTGGCATCGAATTTCAAAGAGAGGCAGTCAAGAATCTCTCGGAAAGCGACTTCAAATGTGATTGATTGTATTTTTGCTCCCTCCACTCTTCCCCTGCCTTCCAAGTGCGGGTCGGTTTATTCATGAATTTGATACATGTGTAAAATTGTGCCAAATACTCGAATAATCTCCGGGGGCAGGCGGTCCGCAAACTCGCGTTTTTCTGCAAGCAGTCAGCAAAATTTTGGGGCTTGGCCAAACCTTCAGCGAGCGGTACCTCCTTGTTCTGCCAGCGGACAGCAATACAAAATCTTTTGCAAGCGCTTTTCAAATAATTTCTTTTAGCAAGCGCGGGCCGAACTTTCTGCAGGTGCTCGGACTCTTTTTACGCATTTTGGGGGTACGCTGAGCAAAGATAACACTTTACATAACAGAGGTGCCATCGATGGTTTAATTATTCGAGTGTAAGTACTTAAGTAGCTCTTTCTGCGGAAAGTATCCAAGGCTGCGCGGTCCTCACAAAGGACGTGCGACCCTCAATAATTTTGCATGTTGTCAGTCCGCGAAAATGGGGCCACTGTGCCGCAAACAATTTATGAGAAACCACAACTGTTATCCGAGCATTCGTCTAAATTTTAGCTAAAATTCTTATTTGCAAGATATCTGCAAGCGAACTGCAGAAAATCAGCGAACTATTTTTTCGCTTTTTCCGGTCCGCTTGCCGATAAATCGCATGGCCGCTGCCCCCGTCAATTATCTTACTTGTTCTAATCTGTTCTTGTTGGGCGTTCGCTCTTATCCAACGCAATAAAGCTCACCTTTTCTGTCTCCAGTTTTATATCTAACGCTCTGAAAGCACAAACTCAGTACATAGAAATAGTTATTTATGCAAAAGTTGGTTGAATATCTTTCATTATGCGCGATACAAATATTAGGTTGATGCAAAAGTTCTTTCCCCCCATTTTCAAAAATTCACAACTTGCTGAATTCTCAATGAATCTGCAAGATCTAAATTTTGTATAAGAGAGGAACTCATGCGCTTTGCAACTTTACCTGAACTGTTCGTTATCGTGTACAAATTAAGGAGATAGAAGCTCAAAACCAAAATCACTCAAAATTTGAATTTTTCGTGTAGGTTCATAAAAAATCGGAAACTTGCAAGAAAAATCGGAGCAGTCAGTATTGTAGGTTCTTTTACCAGCTCTTTCTAATAGTGCAAAGTTTGCACCGATTGAGCGTCTCTATCAAAAGTTATGATTTTCGAGCAAGCAATACAAAAGGGCGAATTTGATTTATTTTGGCATTTTTCATAACAGTTGTAACTTTTGATAGAGACGCTCAATCGACGCAATCTTTGCACCATTAGAAAGAGCTGGTAAAATCTACAGTACTAACTGCTCCGATTTTTGTTGCAAGTTTCCGATTTTTTATGACCCTACACGAAAAATTCAAATTTCGAGTGATTTTGGTTTTGAGCTTCTATCTCCTTAATTTGTACACGATAACGAACAGTTTAGGTACAGTTGCAAAGCGCATGAGTTCCTCTCTTAAGAAAAATTTAGAAGAACTTTTGCATCAACCTAATATAAGACACTTTTCATTTTAAACCTGTTCCTATATTCTATAGCCAGAAAATTGAAAGAAAACCGTACGTGTCTATCTATCTTATGTATCTATCGTTTTCGGTTTTTTGGCTCTGCCAAAAATTGTAGATATTGATGTACATTAGCTATAAAAGTTTTTTGTGGTTTTTCCTTTGTAATCTGCATGTCCACTAATTTTGTGCAACCTCTATTTTCCCACTATTCATTAACAGAGCATTCGTTTAACCTTCCGCCCTATACATCAAGTCAAAACCAAAGTTTGAATCCTATAAATGTCTCAACCTGTAATTCAATTTTGAAGATAGACCATAATTTTTTGAATTGTTGTATCCTTCACATTACCCTATGCACGTGGAGACATGTCCACCCAAAATGAAGGTGATGAAGTTTTTGCTCTATAATAAAGTTTGAGCCCTCAACGTTACTCAAATTTCTTTTGCAAAAAGTAAGCGAAGATGGTGGCTCCGTCCATCAACGTGGTGGTCTGGATGATAAATTCAGAAGGTAGACTTCAGGGCAAAGTGTTGAAAATTTGAAAATCATAATAAAGGGCTCACTTATGATAACGCCAACAGTTTGACAATATCAAAGTCCATTTTAAGATCATTATCTTTAGGCCAACCACGTTCATGTGCGGCGTGCCACCATCTCTACTACATTCCGAAGCAAATTTTTCATTTCCTTCGCGAACTTTTGCAGCTGCACTTTGGAATTGCCCAATTAGGGCTTGCTGCAGCTTTAATATCCAGCCACCCTCAGTCGTGGACGGTTGAGCCCTATACTATGTCTCGGGTTCTTGTATTATATTAGGTCGTCCCGAAAGTATTTTCGCTTTTTTCAAACAATAGCCACGGTTCGCAGAACAAACATCCTTACAAGACTTCAAAAACAATTGGTGCAGTTTTTTATGCTCTTTCAAATCGTTATCCTTATATTGCAGTTTAACGAACGAGCTCTGAGAAAATTACCAAAACCTGCGACCCACGCTTTCTACCAAGGTCAAGTTTCGCTATTTTTCTAGATTCTTATACTGCTTCTCCGAAGAAGCCCAAGTAACCTGCGGATAGAGCAAACGAAGTAGGATACAAAACAATTTCTATCTCCTTCCCAGAGCTCTCCATAATTTTTTGACAAAATTTTAAGCAACGCTATCGAATTTTAGCAGACCCATACCAGACGCAGACTCGTCAAACTCTAAGAAATTCTCAGTTTTTGATACTTTTAAAGAAAGATTAAGATTCATTACTAATTTTACAAGACCAATGCGCGTTTCCAGGTTCGAAATATCAGATTTTGAATTTTTCGGGTACATCTTGGGGCGCCAACAAAAACATGAATTTTGTCGATTTTGTCCTCTGAAAGTTTACGAATCAGAAATAAAAAACATGTCTCTGAATAAGGAGAAGGTGCTGCATCGAATAACACCCGAGTTGCTTCCCCAGTGATGTTCTCTGAGGTTTAAGTTGACGAAATATAGAATTTGATAGCATCAAAAAATATTTCTAAAAATTTTGTTAAGTAAGATCTGGAAGGGGCGGAAATTGTTTCGTATCCTACTTTGTTTGCTCTGTTCAAAGATCACTTGAACTTCTTCGGGAAATTACTACAGGAATTTAGAAAAATATCGGAAATTGACTATGGCGAAAACTATGGGTTGCAGTTTTTGATTATTATCTGAGAGCTCGTTTGTTAACACGTTTCGGACCGGTGCTGCACATGGTGCAGCACGCTGCTTTGAAGGATCTCTCTGGCGTTTACAGGAGGTTTCCTTTTAGTCCAAAGTTGTTAAGTCAAAGGTCTAAGCTCCTACTTTTCAAATGACTCTTTAGAGCTGTGCCGCACATATTTGTTTAGGAGATATGAGGACAAATCCAACAACAGTTGCAACGAAGTGCGACAACGCGAACGACGCGTGCGACGTCGCAACTTTTCTTCGCTTCGATTCCAAAGAGAAAAACCGTAGTTTCAATAATAATGTACAGATACTTTTAAATACTATTTGAAACTGAGTTCTTACTCCTATCTTTCAAGAAAGCACAAAAGTCCCTCTCAAGCGACAAATTTCAAACACTTCGAATTCACTCAGAACATTGGATATGGAGCTTATCTGACATGCTGATTACAAATGTGGCCCACAGGCTGCGAAATAAGGTCCCTTTGTAGGCTAACGGCTGAAAGTACACTCTTTTTCGCCGCGCGCGATTTCGCGGTCCGAAACGTGTTAAACTGCAACGTAAAGATGACCATTTGAAAGAGCATAAAAAACTGCATCGAATGATTTTAAGATCTTCCAAGGATGCTTGTTCTGCGGACCGTGGCGATTGTTTGAAAAAATCGAAAATACTTTCGGGGCGACCTATTTTAATATTAGGTTGTCCCGAAAGTTCGTCCGCACCATTTTCAAAAATTCATAACTCCCGGTTCTTCCGGCCGACTTGCATGTTTTCATTTTTGTCTGAAAGAGCAATTCATTTTCTTTATAGAGGTACCTTAGCGGCTTTCTCTTGGGTATACACTGCTAGATAGAAGCGATAGAAGAAAATTAGTTGAAATTCGAATTTTCTATGTAAGGTCATGAAAAATCGGAGACTTGCAACAAAAATTAGAGCAATCGGTATTGTAGCTTCCTTCATCAGCTCTTTCTAACAGTGCAAAGTTTGCGCCATTGAGCGTCTCCATGAAAGGTCGTGATTTTTCAGCAAGTAATACTAAGGGCGAATTTGATTTATTTTGGCATTTTTCAGGGAAATTATAACTTTCCATAGAGAGGTTCAATCAGCGCAAACTTTGCACTGTCAGAAAGAGCTGGTGAAAGAACCTACAATACCGACTGCTCCGATTTTTATTATAAGTTTCCGATTTTTTATGACTACACAGAAAATTCAAATTCTGACCAATTTTCTTCTAGCGCTCCTATCATTGCAAAGGATGATCATTAGTAAGCAGCTAAGATGTCATTAAAAGGCATGAGTTATGCTTTCATACAAGAAGTGAAAGCAGTTAAATTGGTTGGAAAATTCAGAAGTTATGAAATTTTGAAAATGGTGCGAGCGAACTTTCGGGACAACCTAATATTACAGGGTGTCCCAAAAGTCTTTAAGCCTAGTATTTCTTCAGCTGCAACTGTGCGAAGCAACATTGTCACACGAAATTTAGCAGGGATCCTGTGAAGAACCTACAAAATAACAAGGTACATTCAGTTTTCGAAGAACCCTTATTTGGCCTTCACACAAGCCCTCACACTCCTGCGGAATGCATGCACCGTGGCAGACAGTTGACGTCGAGAATGTCTCACACCTTCTGAAGCGTTCCATACTGCCCAAAATTTAGTGTAGAACAGAGCAAGCCTTGCTTTTCATGACTGATCACAAAGAAAGGTCAAAGACTCTTGATGCCGGCGATGAAAAGCACTTTGATTGAGAAGGACGTCTGTGAGATTTAACAAAAGTGACAAAATGTAGCAATCAGGTTCTTAAGAACATCAAGAAAAGAGCAATTTTGGCGTACATGGGATGACCTTAAAATGACATTTCAGTAAAAAATGCGGAGCTTACAACTAGAGTTAGTGACTCCGAATCGGTATCGGAGCTTTCAGCTTTCTAGGGTTTTGTTTCCGAGAACTTTTTCTTATTTTTGACACGGCCCTACTTTGAGTGTTTGCATCTTAATCCTGCATCAATGAATAGAGACTACTGATTAGTTTTGCACCATAGACGTAAAGTGAAGCTAGCCTTACAATATTCAATTCAAGATTCCGCAAGAGCTTCAAAGGCAGAAGAGCTACAGATGTTTGAGTAAAGGGTACGTTAACATTAGGTCGTGCTCAAAAGCGTTGTATTGTTTGCTCCAAAAACGATATTCTGAGAATGTACAGCGCAAACAGTATGATTTTCTTGGGGAATACTGAGAACTAGACGAAGTGCTCATATGCAGAATTTGACCAAAAAGCGATGAATAATAACAAAGTTACTACGTTGGGAAGTTAGGCTCGAAGACTTTTGGGACACCCTGTATATTAGGTCGTCCCGAAAGTATTTTCGCTTTTTTTAAACAATCGCCGGTCCGCGGAACGAACATCTTTAGAAGATCTTGGAAGCATTTGATGCAATTTTTTATGCTCTTTCAAACGGTTATCTTTATATTGCAGTTTAACAGACGAGCTCTCAGAAATTTGCCAAAAACTGCGACCCACGCTTTCTACCAAGGTCACGTTTCGCTATTTTTCTAGATTCTTATACTGCTTCTCCGAAGAAGCCCAAGTAACCTGCGGATAGAGCAAACGAAATAGGATGCAAAACAATTTTTTTCTCTCCAGAGCTCTCCATAATTTTTTGACAGAACTTTAAACAACACTATCGAATTTTAGCAGACCCATACCAGACGCGCTCGTCAAACTCTAAGAAATTCCCAGTTTTTGATACTCTTAAAGATAGATTAAAATTCATCACCAATTTTACGAGACAAATGAAATTTCAGGTTCGAAATATCAGATTTTGAATTTTTCGGGTACATCTTGGGGCGCTACCAAAAACATGAATTTTGTCGATTTTGTCCTCTAAAAGTTTACGAATCAGAAACAAAAAGCATGTTTCTGAAAGAAGAGAAGGTGCTGCATCGAATAACATTCGAGTTGCTTTCCGAGTGATGCTCTATGAGGTTTAAGTTGACGAAATATAGAATTTGACAGCATCAAAGAAATATTTCTAAAAATTTTGTAAAGTAAGATTTGGAAGGGGCGGAAATTGCTTTATATCCTACTTTGCTTGCTCTATTCAAAGGTCACTTGAACCCCTCCGGGAAATTACTATAGTAATTTAGAAAAATAGCGAAACTGGACCTTGGTAAAAAGCGTGGTCGCAGTTTTTGGTAATTTTCTGAGCTCGTTTGTTAAACTGCAATATAGAATTAACCATTTGGAAGTGCATAAAAAACTGCATCGAACGAATTCAAAATCTTCTGAGGATGTTTGTTCTGCGGATCGTGGCGATTGTTCGAAAAAAGCGAAAGTACTTTCGGGACGGCCTAATATACAGGATCGTTAACTCACTTCAGTCTGCAAATAGCGGGCAACCGTCCCGAAGCGTAGCGATCTCCTCCGAATAGCACCTTTAGGTTACTAATTCACTAGTATCGAAAAATAGCACACATATTGTGAAGTGACACCTGTGGCGTGCAGTACACATGAACAAGTCACATATGGCTCGACTGTATCTAAGCGATGAAGATGTGTAGTGTTTAGCATTTGAGTTCTTGGTTTAATATTCCATTCTTAGCCGGTTCTCCATTTTCTTTTTCTGATGGTTATCAAATATGGATTGATCACCAACGATGGATGTCAATAATGCAGGTGGTGCGCTCCTATTGAATAAAAAAGCTTAAATAAAGGACCAAGAACCAAACGTAGCAAAACTATCTGCGTAAACTACTCGCTAAACGATCGTTGCTAATCCATTGCTATGTAGAGGAACGAATTCCATTTGGACATTTTCGGCGGACTTCTAGTCTTCAGACGAGATGCAATAGCAACGTAGAGAGACCAGCTGTCCGCGAAGGCGGCCCAAACGGCAAAGTTATTTCCTCAGCTCTTGGCTGGTTTTTATCCTCGTTGTTGTCAGAAATGCAGAGATCGGAGGTCGGTCACACACCACCCGTCAAACTTAGGCAGCGGGCGGTCTGGAATATTTTTTAGAGTGACCACATTTTACATTCTATCTAGTTGAAACTCGTAAAATTTGAAAATGTAAACGGTTTAGGTGCCATTGAATGCAACTTCTTCTTGTCTGTCAATATGTCGCGGATTCGCGACTTCTATAAAAGCAGTCCACCCCGCGCTGCAAAAGGTCGCAAAATGCAGTCTCGCCTTCTCACCGCTATATCTGTCGCAGCTTTTGAATTAGTCACGTAGTCACCTGGTGAGCGGTCGGGTCCAGATTCAACAGAGGGAGAGCAACAGTACTTCTCAATTTTTCGAGTGCGCATCGTACCTCAAGTTCACAAATCTTCATATTTTGAAGTGATAATCGCTTCTCTTTAATGTTAGGGGTAGTAATAATTGCAATTTTGAATATCAATATTCTGAAGATTTTTTCAATGTTAGTTGCAAATATGCGTTATGCATTTCGTTTTCAACCCCCGAGAGTTTTAGAGAATTATTCGGCAAAATTTTGAGAAAGAAGCTGGAAGAAATAGAACCGCTTTAATTGCAAAAGGTTTGCTGTATCTGCTGGCTATCAAAGTTCCCCTAAAAGGCGCAAATAAAAATTTTGAAAATTAGCGTTACTTGAGCATGTATAAAATGAAGCGTCATAAGGATTGACAACTATCTCAGTCTTGTCAGAAGAAATGTGTTTAGAACATAGTTTTTGAAAGATGGAGACTTCGTCGGATACTGCTTGAGTAATCGTTTATCTTTGCCCTACCTTATTGGCTAGGAAATTTTGAACAACTGTTAAAAGGTTTACACCGACCTAAAAATTGGGTTGCGAAGGAAGCTATTTTCGAGCTTTTTGGAGCTAAAAAGTTGTTGCTTAGAAACTAGAGCATTTCAAAGGCCGATATTTCATGGTCAGGTTTGCAGTACGCAACTGCGCACGTGGGAGGAACTTAGGATCGCTAAGGCAGAGTTTGCCAATTTTCGTTTTCTATTTTTTCTTTATTCCTAACCAGTGGCGTACCCAGGATTTCGGCTCGGGGGGGGCGACAAAAAATTTTTTTAAATGAAGGCCGTCAGCCACGCACTCCGAAAAAATTTTGGGGGTGCTTCTCAAAATTTTTGCGGGTCCCCAACCCTTAAAATCCCCAACCCTTAAAATTTTTTTCGGGGCGTGGGGTTAGCCCCCAAAAAAAATTTTTTTATAAGGCTAAAATGAATTTTTAAAAATTTTTAAAAAATATTTTAATTATTTACAAGTATAAACAAGTATTTTGCACAAATTTATAACTCATGTAAGTAACTTTCAAAAATTTCGCGACCCGTTCTCGGGGGGGGGGGGCGCCCCCCCTCGGTACGCCACTGTTCCTAACCCATAAAACTATAGCAGGTGTATGTAATATGTTGTGCATGTATTTGCTACGCCTAAGAGCAACTGGGACATTTCTACAATTTTTGGGGCGAAGATCCGATCCCTGTCATGAAACTGCTCTTTAATTCTGGCTTAGGCTGATACTTTGAGATCATCTTATAAAGTTTGCTTCGCTCTATCAAATAGTATTTCTCGCATATCTTGAGTTCGCTTTATTCTATGTTTTGAGAAAAGGAAATCTTTTCGTTTCGGCCCTTTTGTAAGGTTTCAAACTGACATCATTTTCTAATCTATGATTCCTGAGTGGTACCACCCTTTATGAACAAAATGATGTAGTTCGTCGCCGGAAACCTCAAAGCAGCGAGGTAAATATTGACTTCCTAGAAAGAAATGAATGCGCGAGGTTCATTGTTGACTCGCTCAGTTGCGCATATAAGCGAAGTGCCGAGGATGATGAGCGAACTCAAATTTTTTGTGCAGCATTTTCTGACAAAGTTTTTATGATGACTACGTTGTTTTTGTCCTTTTTGATTACTAATCGAGAATAGTGTATTTTAATGGGAGAAGCAAAGCGAACATTTCATGGAATTTTTCTCATTCTAGCACTTTTCTGACCGCATCGCAAGAATATTGAGTGAACTACTCACTTTGGGAAACCAGTTTCTGCCCAACCTGGTATTTGACGAAAATCCACAAAATAGTTTTCATTTTTTAGATGCAATTGCTCATCATTCTCGCTCTTGTCGGATCTTCTTTAGCATTACTAGGAATCGGCAGGACGCAATCTGTAGCGGTACAAGGACGGCTAATTTGCAATGGACAACCGGCTTCTAATGTTAAAGTAAAGCTCTACGAAAAGGAATCCAGTGAGTTAAGCTTTCGAAGACACCAGATCCACACAGATTGAGGATTCTGAGATTTTGCTGCTGGACAATAGCTGATCCCCTAACTGGGCAGTTATTCAGTCCCTTCTGCAAAAGATAAATTCCAAAGCGAGAAATTTGCTCCGGAAGGTAGAAGCGGGTCAAAGGTGACTCTGCCCATCAATGTGGGTAGTCTGAAGATAATAAGCATGAAAGCGGGCCTTATTCTAGATGAAAATGTCGAAAATAATCAGTAGTAATCATGATGAAGGGTATGTTTATGACAACACTAGATACCTCAAAACTCGATTTTGGACTTATTATCTTCAGACCACCGCTGGCTGGAGCTTTCTGGGCGTCTCTACCTTCTAGAGCGTTTTTCTCGCTTCGCAGTTCATTTTTTTTTTGCATCGGGACTTGGGCGGTTACTTAGTTAGGGGACACGCTATCATACAACGTCAGAATCTCACCAATTTCATTTTGTGACAGTGTATTTGATCTATTTGTCAATTCCAACTTTCACTTTAGCTTTCGACGTGAATATGGCTGAAGGTGTAACAAATCAAAATGGAGAATTTCGACTTACCGGTTCAAAAACCGAGATCTCAACAATTGACCCGAAAGTGAACATCTATCACAAATGCAATTACAATGGTGTAAGTATTCCTAACTACTGACAAGCTCCAGTTTCCCAAAAAAGTGTTACTTTAGCTTTGTTACCGAAAGTTCGGCATTACCATCCCGGACAATTACGTCAGCACTGGACAGAATCCACAACAGACTTTTGACATTGGAACGATTAATCTTGCCAATCGTTTCACTGGTGAAACTACGGATTGTATAAATTGAATGTACATAATGGAAATAAAGAATTTTCCTTTTTTGTGAAAAGAAAATATATTGTTCTGAAAATATTTATAAAATGCATGCATTAATTTGATTTGACAGATATTCTCACTTCCAGTTTGGCAATTTATGATTACAAGTCTCCCAGTGGCGGAGAGGGAAAGGGGGAGGAGGGGGGGGGGGAAGGGGGGGGGGGGGGCGAGGTGGCTGAAAATTGCTTGTGTGTGTTATAAAAATGTGCAACCGACTTGTTTTTACTTGTGAATGATTGAATAATTTTTTAAAAACTTCTGAAAATTCAAATTAGACTTGCAAAGCCCATTTTTCTTTAAGGCATGATTGCTTCAATGCTTCCCTTATCCTGCAGTTTCGGGGTTAAGGGCCCACAAAAATTTTAGGAAGCATGTGAACTATAGGTATGTTGCAGTAACATGGTACTAATATGAACTACTTTTTTGCAACGTTAAAATATAAAATTCTTTTGTTGGAGGCGTTCTGTTTGAAAAAAGAAAACCCAGTCTGGGATATCTATGCACATGGGTTCTTATGGCTTCCGAAAATGTTGAAGCACTAAAACTTTCGTAAGGAGTTACTGTCATTCCCGCGATGGCTTCCGTCACAAGTTGCAGCTTGAATAGTACAAGACGGAATCTCAAATCTTTTACAATTCAAAAGCAAATATTCTTCCTTTAGGGAGTTGTTGCAGTTATGAGCGGAACAATTTGAGACTTGTTATTTCCCTAATCAAACTTTCAACCTTTTTTAAAGATTTGTTGTACAGATGACGATATCAAAATAGTGTTTGAACGTAAATCTATCACACTACATCTCTTATACGTACTCCCCATCATCAAAACTAAAAATCTATGTCATAAGTCAATAACATGTCATGTACGAATAGTTAGGAGTCAGTGGAAAAGCTCGTGTGCCCAAATTTGGCGCAAGCCAGAATTTCTATCAAAAGAGTACAATATAATTTCCTTGGATGCTTTTTGCGCGTAATGTCTAAACCTGTTTCAAACTGACAAATGAATAGGCTGGAGAGTTCAGGTTTGGCGCAAGTAATTCAGAAACTCTTACAAATTTATAAATGGGACAATTTTCAGAAAAAATACGATTTTCGTTTGCGTTGATGTCTTTTGGCCAAGAACTCGGGCTTTAAATAAGAATTGGCTCCATGATGCGCCAAGATGGATAAGCCAATGACAGCTTTTGTAAAATCATCATTTTTTCTAATCTCAAAAAGAGGGTTCCAGGTCATTAGAGAGAAAATCTTTTCTTATGGACAACACTGCGCCGTTTTAAAAAAATACTGTGGTTAAGCATACAAGAGAAGCATGTGCAGCTGAAGTGGCGTTTTTGGATGGGATGTATACCTTAATGAAAATCACAAAACGCTGATTTCAATTTTTATGGACATAGAGATATGAATGTTTATTGGTGCATAAAATTACATGTGCAAGTGGGACAAAAATCGTCGCATTTTTTTTCTGGCGCTCTAAGAGCCATGATAATTATCAGGCACCTTATTCAGTAAGTACTTTTAGATAATAAATATTGCAGGCTTGGTTGCTTTAGTTGAAAAATAGGAAAGCTTTAGCAATTTATTTTATCTAGATGCACGTTTTTTTTTCAATAAACGCTCATAACTGCTCGTCAACAAATGCTCTGCGAAAGGAAGGCAGATCTGAAATCAGCGTTCATGCTTCTCAATAAAGATTAGATTCCATCTAAAAAGGCCACTTTGATTAAACATGATTTCCTTGTAATTTCGGTCCAAATATATTAGGTTGATGCATAATTCCTGCACCAAAATAGGTACAGACCGCTATAATGCGGAATATCTTATGTCCCAAATAGAATTCGGTATATCATTAGATAGCGCAAACCTAGCTCTACAAAATTTTCTCAAATATCTATACCAGCTTTAATCCACGCGAAGTTTTGAGCCGAAAACTGAAAAAAACCATGCGTCCGAAAACCTTAAGACCAATCAAACAAAATTGTAACTTCGTTCAAAAAGCTCCTACAAAATTTCTTTCTTGCTCACGCGTAGATATTCCACCTAAGACATCTAACTAAGCTGTTCCTGTATTTTTTTCTCAGCTAGGCGATGAGAAAACGAAGTTTTTTATGTTTTTGCCAAATCAGTGCTGAGATGTTCTAGCACTAACAGTTGTATAGTACATGCCATTAGCAGTGAAAATTTACATTTTCAGCCTTCTAGAACTGCTAGTTCACGAGAAATGACGAATCTAGCTCTCTTCATGCGAATTTTTCTTGCCTAGTTGCCAAAAATTCGATATTTCTCGTAAACCAGCTGCTATAAAAAGCTGAAAATTCAAACTCACGCTTCTGAGGCCCTATAGTATACAACTGTCAGTGCTAGAAAATCTCAGCATTGTTTTGGAAAAAACATGAAAAACTTCGTTTTCTCAATTTCTAGCTGAGAGAAAAATACAGCAACTGCTTAGAAAAATGTCTTATACGAAATGACAATGCATGAGCAAGTTAGAAATTTTGAAGGATTTTTCTGAACTGACTTCCAATTTTTTTCTTGGTTTTTTGGGGCGATTGGATCTTTTTCGTTTTTGGCTTCAATTTTCGCTTGTATCAAAGCCGCTGCAAAACTTTAGGCACTATCTTGTAGAGCTAGGTTTGCTTTATCTAATGATATATCGAATCCTACTTGGGATATAGAATTATTCCGAGTTAGTGCGGTCTGTACCTATTTTGGTGCAGGAATTATGCATCAACCCAATAGTACGAGAAGAAGTGTTATAGAGATTTTATAGCAGGAATATAAAATTGTCCATTGACGTTGACAGCGTCATTTTCCTAAATCTCCTGCGAAAGCCTAGAGAGCGCGATCAAAGGTGGAAATTGTATGAAAATTGCCTGTATCTCATGATGACTACAGCAAATAAAAGCACAATAGTAATATTATAGAACACCATTCTTGCAAAACAGTTCCAATTCCAAGTGATCAACGATCAACTGCCGTTATGCGGATCAACTGGTCTCCGAATATTTACGGCGACTTTCAAAGATCATTGATGCTTGGATTTCAGCGTATAGGAAACACTCGGCAAATTCGCGATTGTTTGTCCATCTGCGCTTGTTCCAGCTTTATCTTATTCTAAGTTTCATTATATATCCCGATATTATTCGAAAGATATTTGTTAAACTATTCGCAAATTCTCATTTTGGACAAAGGAAAAAACAAAAGGAGACTTCTATCCATGATTTGATTATATATAACATTTTAATATTCGTGGTAGACAGGATTTTGACATATTTTTAGTCAAAATTTGAAAAAAAAGTAAATTATCTGGGACAGGCAGTGTGACCGCATAAACTTACTACGCTGAGTCATCTCTATTTGATATGCAATTTCGCGCGCGAGGTTGGTTCTCCCCCCCCCCCTCCGCTCCGAATAAAATGAATAACATTTGATTTGTCAAATATATGCCGAACTTCCCGATGACGTGATAAATATTGACATTGGCGAAAAAAATGAGCAATCTCGAGGCTCATTGTTGACTCGGACTCGCTTAGTAGAGCATATAAAGCACTGTGACACAGCGGTATGAGCATGACAGTTCAATTACATTTTTTTTACTCAACAATATTTCGCAAGAACTGAATTTTATCTTGAACATAGTCATCTATTCTAACGTCTGAAACAATAATGACTCAGTTCTATCTGCCTTTTTTTACAAAAAAATGCCGATGAGTAATCACCTCTTGCCTTTTCTTGCTATAAAAGTTTCCGAAGGTGTAACTTGTACTAATTCTCTCATTTCCTCCCGAAAGATCTTTCCTTTCCTATTTTCTTCATTAGCGGATATGTAACTAGTAGATCCGACCATAATGTAGCGACCCCTGCGGTGCTGACAACAATTACGTGTGAACAGGTTGTCGCGCCTGTAATGCCCACAAATTGAACGTATATTGGGCCCCATGGCCATTGTTCCCGCACAGATGTTGTCGGCACCGATGGGCAGCATATGAGCCGTCAAATCTATAGCCTATACTCGTATATTCTGTGAATCGCAATATTTCAGATGCAACTACTCATTATTCTGTGCCTTGTCGGATCTTCCCTGGCATTGCTGGGAATTGGTAGGACCCAATCTGTAGCAGTTCAGGGAAGGCTAATCTGCAACGGGCAGCCGGCCTCCAATGTAAAAGTCAAGCTTTACGAGAAGGAAGCAAGTAAGTTGCAAATCACACCTTATGTTTGATTTTTTGTGTATTGCACACCACATGCGAGATCCGACGACGTCTACGGCTAATTATTGCCATTTTTGAGCAATTTCTGCTTAATTCTCCTCATTCTGAATATTTCTTCGTGTAAGAAGGTTGAAGTCATCATTTTTTGATAGTTTCAACGGGTCTACTAACAGATCACATCAAAATGATCAAAACGTCGTGAGATGTGATGCGCGGTCTGCAAATCCACACATAGCTTACAAAGTACTGCACCAAAGTTCCGCAAAATTGATGATTTATTCAGCATTCGACGTGAAAATGGCTGAAGGTGTAACAAACCAAAATGGCGAATTTCGCCTCTCTGGTCACAAGACCGAAATCAGCACCATCGATCCCAAAGTGAACGTTTACCACAAGTGCAATTACAATGGGGTGAGTATAGGTTAAGTTTCTTGACCTCCCCTTAGATCAACAAACAAACCTAAAAATTTCAGATTTGTTACCGAAAATTCGGCATCACTATCCCTGATAACTTTGTTACCAAAGGAAAGAATCCACAGAAAACCTTTGACATTGGAACCATCAACCTTGCCAATCGATTTACCGGTGAAACCACTGACTGTATAAACTAAATGTAAATAATTATTGTCAATAAAACATTCCATTCCGTCTGCTTGAGTCATTTCAACTATAAAGAGTCGATAGAGTTTTTGGAGAAGGACGGCGATAATAACTGATGCGTTTGTTTTCGAATTACAGACATTGAGAGAGCCAGCAAATTTCATGAAATAATTTCATAAAATGAATAAGTTCTGTGGTTCTGTCTTGTCAGCAATTCAAGTGCAGCCTTTGAAATTACGTTCTAGTAGTATGGAACGTATTCTATTTGAAAGAAGTCGGATGCTCAAGGAATCTCAGCGATCACATGTATAAGTACAATCGTGAACAGTTTGAGAAAATACTGGCGAGATTCTTGAGCTCTCAGGCTTCGTACATCTTAAGTGGTAAAGTGCTAGTGAGAATAACAAGTTTCCACATTTTCAAGACTCTATGACCATTATTTCTTCAATTATGATCTAAAATACTTCTTTTCGAAAGCTTCACAGCTTCATCCATTCGTTCTGCAGAAGACTTTGAGGTTTTCCAAAGCGATTCTGATATTATGTCAGCTGTTTCTTTTAGGTCGCCGTCTTGGCGTTGATAAAGTGAGTTTGTCACCACTGAATGGAACAATCTTAACTTCAAAAATTCTACAATAATTCATGAATTTCTTTATTTGGCCGTTATTCCACATGCGCCGCGCACAACAGAAAGTCTTTGTCGCATAGACAGAGAAGATAGCTTTTCCTCAGAGTATAAATAATGATTTTTTTGGTAATTTCAAAGGTAACAGCTAAGTAGGGCTAATCGCTCCAGATCTCCGCAACAATGAATGCTAACTTTTGTCTTATCCAATACTGCAATAGCATTTTATAGCATTTTCTTAGGGGCCGGGCATACTTCACGCGATTTCAATCGCGACGCGATTTGGTTCGCCGGAAGTCTTCAGAGATCCAACACTAACAAACTGCACATGCATAGTATATATAGCTTACGTGGATTGATAGAATGCCCTATTTGTACATTTGAAATGTGCTTACAGTAAGTTATGAGTTGGAATACTGCCAAATCGCGACGCGGCTGAAATCGCGTGAAGTGCGCCCGACCCTTTACGAAAGCCTTTTTGGCCTTTTCTGCTTTCAAATAGAGTAGTGTTGAGCCTAAGGGTATTATACAGAATGTATCCATTACCCTATTTTCAGGTGTATAAGCCGAACCCTTTTTGCTCTAAACGCGAGCAGACCCAGGCGTGCCGCCGCGCATGTGTCTCGCGAAGCGGTCGCCCTATCGCATACTGCTCTCACTTAACGCGCTATATGATGACAGTCAGTCTTTTGGCGTGTTCTCCTTTAGAGTGAAAAGGGTGCGGCTTATACACCTGAAAATAGGGTAAAAGAAGTGCTCTGATAATCAATACCTGACCATTTGTGCAAATCCGGACGACTTTTTCAGTTGCGCATCCAATTTTTCAACCTAAGAAACGCTCATAACTCTGCTTTAGAGGCGCCTGGCTTGAAACAGAATTGGAACTACCGTTCAATGCTCTATGTAGGTGTCGTATGGAAACGCCACTGAAGGATTCCTTGTTAGCTCGTGGAGGTTCTTTCGTACATAGTTTTTTGCAGTCTTTCAAGTTCACTTTCCTAGATGATGTCTACCGTAACCTCATGCTTCAATTTAGATTATGCAGTATCGCGACGTGGCAACACATGGGATGAGGACTATGTAAATTGTTTTTCTAACTCATTCCTTGCTGGGCTCTTGCAAAAGTGCAGTAACCTTCTAAAGACCGCGAAGGGCAGCAAATGTGGCCGTTATAAAAACAAGCTTCGATCTCATGCGCAAATAAAACCAGCCCTTCTAAAAGAGTTCTAAATTGGCACTAAAACAGTTTGCGAGCAGAACTTCATGCGAAAACTGGTACTCAAGCGGTAGCTTCTTTCACATTTCAAATGAGCGCATATCCAGAAACCGGTCTATAAGGTTTAGAAACCTTTTTTTTTCGGAAGCGAAAGGATGGAACAACTTTATCACTCCATTCTCAAAAAAGTCCTTTTTGATTATAAATTGGCACCATTGATCAAAAAGAAGAGACATCTACATTGCGATGGCACCTTGGCCCGTAGTAAACCCCACCTGGTTGTCACAACATAAAGGGACTATGTCGTGATAGTCGGAGTATCTCGCAAGACTATAGCGAGCTATCCGCAGGGCGCCGCAAAACTAATGCATAAACGCGTGATCGAACCAGTGATAATCGCAACAGCAGCGCCCACAGCAACTGCGCTATGGATAGGCACTGTTGAAGTTGTACCAGAATGGGAAGGGCCTGGAGCAGGCAGAGCAGCGTAGGTAACTTATTATGACCGAAACGGCGTGTAATACTCCACACAGTGTGCCTAGTGGATATTAGTATTGTAGAAGTAATAACCGCCTGCACAACTACCGTGATATTGCACACGCAAGCCAATTTTGATTAGCAGTGCAGATAGCGCAGCGTCAGTGTCGGATGTCAGTGTGGTTGATGTCGGGGTACAAGTCCTGCCTCGAGCAACTTTTTGCAAGTGGTGGATCTTCAAATTTTCATATTTTTAAGCCTAAATTTGAAAATTTTCTGGCAGTAAAAAGAAAATTGTATGCAAAACACATCAAATCGAGAATGCACAGGAAAAAGCAGTATATAAAACAATCATCACTTTAGTCTGGGCAAATATGAGCTATTCCAGCAGCCATAGTGCCAGATGGTCCCTTCACTTAAGCACAGAAGGGAAACAAGAGGCTCACAGCTAAGGAATGGCAAACCAGCAAGTGAAGAAAGTGCTAAGATGGAAAACATTGAGGAGTTTTCGCATAAGCAGGATATTTGGTGCGCAAATGAGATGCATCGTGAGAATAAATAAGAACAACAGTAACCATTATAAAATGTGACCAAATATGAATCTAATACATCTTTTAGTCAAAAGAAACTCACCTTTTTTGAACACCAGAGCGTGCAGCTTAGGAAATATTTCGAAAATGTAGGAAGGCACATTGCTCGGCGCTGTTGGGCGCTTATCAGCTGTTGATATTGATTGCAATTGACGTGCGTTACAGAGAACCGTGTGCATGTGCGACCTATTGCGAGGTTGGCGTAGTCGAGCTCTAGTCTTGCGCTATCTCTCTGCGTCTCCATGATGGACAAAGTATTTCGCCGTCTCGGCCGTCACGACATGTCGCAATATGTCGCTATATGTCACGATATGTCGCGACATATAGCGACAAAGTGGGACTACCCTGGCGCTTCGCATTGATTGCGACCACCGGCAATGATAAAGGATAGCCGCCTTGCCTGCCTCGCTCCATGGTAGTCAGCACATGTCACAGCAGACTCCGAGCTATACGTCAGCACATACGGGGGGTTTACTACAGGCCCTTGTCTGCTCTCCACTAACCAAGCACAAATCAGGGAAAGGGAATGTACAGTCCAATCATTTCATATGATCATGTGTGTCATTGGACACACAGTCCACCTTTGGCGTTCCTATCCTGGATTCTTGGAGGAAACAACCGTTTAGGTACTGCTGTAAGTGCTTTCAATGTGTTCTTAACACTTTCTTTCCTTTTTAAGTACTAATCACCTCAAATTGATGTAAACGATGAAAATCGGTAAGCCTCTTGCATTTTGCGATTGAAATACAGGATGAGGACGCCAAAGGTGGACTGTGTGTGCAATGACACACATGACTGTATGAAACGATTGGACTATAGAAGAAAAGGAGCACTCGAAGTTTAATGATTTGGCAAGCTCGAAAAACATTCTGAATAGTGCAGGAAAAACGCCTATGTATGTTATATTATGAATTTTTGAGAAAGGTGCAGCAGGAATTTGTGTGTTTTGTATTGTATTGAATGAAAAATACTACTTTTTAAAGCCTCAGCACACGCAGAAACTTAACTCATTTGAAAAAAAAAGGCATTATCAAATCACATTAATCCCGGAGTGAATTTTTTATTGCAATATTCTGTTAAGATTAACATGTTTTAAGTCTAAATAATAATCCTGTGTAATGGTTTCAACTTCAACGAGGGTGACTCACTTTTTACTCTATTTGCGGAGACACGCTCTCTGCGTCACAGCTTGATGTTTGTTGAAAAATCAAAGAACATAAAGTATGACCGACAGTTTAGCAATAAGAGGAGAGCATATACAATTATCATTTCGAAAAACATAAAAGTATCTTGAAATTAGCTAGAATTATAAACTGTTTTTAAGATTCAGACGCGATTGGGAGTGGGATAAAAGCGCATCTTACCCACAAGAAAATTTGGTACTTTTCCTTTATCCGGACCCATATTTTCAAAGAAGGATATTGCTTTTTTCTTCTACCGTATTTGGTCCCAAGTTCACAGGAAGGAGCGTCAACCTTCTGCCATGTGTCAAAAAAAATTTGACATGTCATCTACATGTTTGACAGGTTTTACCAAGGTTTTGTTTTGCACTAGCTAACGACGTAAATTCAATCTGTATTTAAGTCGATAGTGACCCCATTTTCAGATAAAGGAAATAAAGGATTTCAGAAATGAACGCTGCTATACTTATAACGTTCCTGTTGTCATTGAACAGATTAGATTTGTCCAAAATGGAGAATTGTGCTAGGATTCCATTATCCAAGCCGCGAAACAAGCAGCAGCGCAGAGATACAAGCCGTCATTCATAGTCTTTCCTGACTAAATTCGCATGGACGAAAGTTTGAAAAAGAAGACAAGTTTGAATTATTGCTGAAAGCAATTAAGATGTTCTGCGATAACATCCAGACAGTCTTGCTTTCATAGAAGACAGTTAAAGAGCTTTTAAGCGGTCACAAACGCTTTTTTACCTCACCGGAAATGATTTCGAAAAAACAAGTCAAAATGGACTAAAACGTGTCAAATTTTTCCTGACACGTGGCCGGGGAGGCAGTCTTTGTAGAATCTACAAAAAATTATTTTTAGACTGAAGAACGCATGTTATGAGAGCCTTTTGAAAAAATGGGTCCGGATAACGGAAAAGTACCGAAAATTTTAATAACACAGTAATCAAAGTATAAAAAGAGAGCACTACATTTCAGTTGATACAATCAACAGTTTCACCACTCCACTGATTGTTCAAATTGATATTTCCGACATTATAAGTGTTCTTAGGATTTGGACCATCGGTTACATACTGCGGTGGAATGTGTATGCCAATTTTCTTGTAACAAGCCTGTAATCAGCTTATTCGATGACTGGAAATGAGGGCACAGTAATGACTCACCCCATAGTAGTTACATCTGTGATAGATGTTGACTTTAGGGTCAATATTTGTCACTTCTCGTTTCCGCCCGGACATCAGGAACATTCCCGAGCTGTTCGTAGTGCTTTCGTCCAATTTGCTATCCAGTGCTAAATTTATGCTGGTTTTAGGAATTATGTTTTGTAGTGTGGTATATTTGATGCTTCATATAGTGCGTTGCCGACAGCATTTGCGCGTAAACAATGATAACGTGCGCCCTGCGGCCATTTTCCACGCGCAAGTCGCAAGCGAGTTGTCGCCATCCACAAGCGTGACATTAGTTCGCGCGCAAATGTTGTCATCACTGCAGAGGATACTGTAAGCGTTGAATCTACTAATTTGTACGCTTGACATACTCAGTTCTTTATCGTATAATTTCACTTTGATGTTGGAGGCTGGATAACCATTGCATAGCAAACGCCCGGTAACCGAAACCGATTGCTCACGTCCAATACCCAATATTGCCGAACAGTATGGAATGAACAGCAACAGGAGGAACGAAAGCATGACGCTAAAAAACTGTACGTTCACACCTGAAATGAGCAACTTACTTTTGTTGATCAAAAATAAGCCAGGGAAAGGAGAGAGATGTTTACTCCATTACGTCCAATAGCTCCACATTCTTTTCGAAAAAATGTAACAATTTTTTATCCTTATGCTTTCAAGATTTACTTAATATTTCCTCTAATCTTCTATTAGAACGACTTACTAAACACAGTACAGGAGCAATAGCTTTATTAGTTTGGGTGAAAAGCTAGCGATTGTTACTCAAGTAAACGACTTATAGGCACTTAGCCGCGCCGCAGAAATGACGCAACGCCGGTCAACGCTTACAACTACTTAACCAAAATATAGGGTTTCGCCATCTTTACCATCCACATCAATGAATTTCCGACCAAAATAGCAGCATTTCATCATTCAGTGTTTCTACAATTTTTCGAGATCCTGGCTCATTTTCGTTCGATTTAAGCATCGATCACTTTGACTCATATAACAGAAATTTTTTTGAGAGGAAAGCATTGTGGAGATTGGCAGCTATAGATAGCATGATTGAAATTCGAGTTTTACTCCAAACAACGTTTTCTTATTGCAAGATGCTTTAAAATTGGACAATCACATATGAAAGCATTGTAGAAAAGTTGCCAAAAAATATGAGGAGCGTTCTCCGAACACAAAGTAATAAAGCACTGCAGACTATTGTTAAGAACTTTGTACCAGTATTGAGAGCCTAACTCTCATATGTACATAAAAGCGAGAGGGGACCGGATGCTGTACAAGTGTCTACAAAATGAAAAACTAAAGTCCCATTGACACTTTGGAGGCAAATACACATGCATCACTTTGACTTGTGCTCATGAATAGCATTTTAGGCTTACGCCACTGTCTTTGAAATTCACATATTTTCCAAGGAAAGAGTAGTCAGCTTATCCATAGTGCAGCAGTTGGCGTACCTACCGCTTACCGAAATCGGATGATACTAAATTTGAACTTCACTTAATTTTTCGAACTGCTGTAACTTCAAGCACATTCGTTTTTGAGTAATACAAATGTCAGTGCAAAGACAATGGTGTTTACAAGACACACGCATTCTACGGGCTCACAGTACTTCATCTCGAGCCAGCATATATTGTGGCGTTTGCGCAGAATTATTCCAATCACAGTGAGCGCTGTAGAGCTCATTTGCACGTTTCTACGAATTTTTACAGAATGATGTCATAAAAGCAAGTCACGATTCTGTAATCTGAAGATAGTCCGGTCAGATACAAAAACTCAAAGTATAGATTCGCCCGTTCCCATAAAGCTCGCGACTTAGTGGCACTGAACTCGCTTCTACAGAGAGGAAACCGCTTCAGGAGCTGTGAGCGGAGCTGACCTGACGACCAGGACGAGTGAGTTCGATAAAGGCAGTGTCCAGACAAGTCTAGGCGTATGGGTTTCTTACCTGGGATTTGATGAGGGGGTCCTAACTAAGGCAGTGCCCAAGGGGCAGCGCAAATTGTTCATTCATGGCTGAATCCGTCCCCGAACACCCCGCGCCTGCGCCGTGACCTTTACAGCAAAGGAAGCTTCATCCGAAATTTTGCTCGGACGCTGCCTTTGATTAAGTGACCACTTGCATGCGTTTATAAAACTCAAAATGATTATGTATCATAAAAGTGCCCGTTCTAAACGGTGTGATTCAAAGGTTTGCTCTTCTGCGCAGAGTGAGCCATAATTCGATAACTGCAGACATGTTTGCAGTAATAAAAATTTGGCAAAAAGCTGATAATCAAGCGTTGGGCCATGTAAACGATGCCTGTTGCGTCAAACATTATTGTCAAAGACATGTTCAACATCTTCTAATTGTGCGCGTCTTCTCACAAGGCGTCTAACTCGGGACCAATACAATTGGAACTATCGTTTCCCCGTGGTTGGTATCGGGTAAATGTCTATCCACAACTTCTTGTCGCACACCAAAATGGTCAACTCTAAGCCTCTCTTTGGCAGCAAAAACGACGGTTGTTTAATCAAGTTCAAATGACTTGTAAGCTAATGACTGAAGCTGAATGTTCTTATGACCAGTACGTAGTAACACTCTTAATATTGAATATTAATATTGAATACTGTACATTTTTGAGGCTTTTTCCGCAAAATCCCGGATTAGAATTTCTCATACGGACAGCATTCACATTTGACAATGTACGTATATCTAACCAACTGCGCATAAACTTGCATATAAGTCTTCCGAGTCTAAGGCTGTGTGTACTACCGGAAGTTCCGGAAAGGTACCAGAAGCTCCGGGGCAGTTCACACAGTTCTCGAATTGTGCCAGAACTGTGCTGCATCCACTGCAGCCGCCTGCAAGCGGTTTTGTGGGAGTTGGGGATTCTTGACCGTTCTCAACGGTTTTTCTCAGATTTAACTCATTTTGTTCTCATTTCTCTATTCCACTCTCCCTTTTTATGGAAAAAGCCTCCTTTCTGAAGCGGCATGGTGAATGAGCGCAGTTATGTTTCCATTTCAGAAGAGAACAGGCTCAAAAGCAATGGCTCGGGAAAATTGCAATTGCGAGCTTTCTATCGCTCCTCGTCCTTCTGCATGCGCTGAGTTCAGGCTGTGCTTGAAAAGTCGAAAAACTGCTTTTCATGGCGTTTTCCGGTCTTGGAGATTGGGGATGGGCAAGCGATCGCCATTGAGTCGCGATTGGCTGCCTGAGCCAATTAGCCAATTGCCGCCGAAATGGGTGGAATCACAGCATCCTGCAGCCAGTCGCTGTTTTTGGAGGGAATCGCTCGCTCAGCTCCCTCAGCAAAGCCGGAAAACGCCGAAAAAGGGCTTTTTTGATTTTTCAATACATTCTCGGACTCAGCGGATCCAGAAGGCCAAGTAAATACAAAAAGCTCGCAGACGCAATTTTCTCGAGCCAGGGCTCGGCACGAGGTGGCTAGATGAAAAAAACGAAGTCTCCTCCTGACTTTTGCGAATTTTTACGAAGTCCCCTTTGACCCTCAACCAAATTTCTTCTAAAAACCTGAAAAATTCCCTAAAAAACGAAACGTCGACTAAAAATAACGTCGCCAAGTCGCCAATTTTGCATCTCTCTTCGGTCACAAAAACGAAATTCCCTTTGCTTTTCGTCCCAAAACGATATCCACCTTGCTTGTAAGCCACCTGTGCCTAGCCCTGTCTCGAGCCTTTAAGCAAGTTCAGACAGAGTGTGCAAAGCGGTTTCAAGTCTCTCACTTCCAGAATGGATGATAATGATAATGATAGAATGGACGTCAGAACATTGTCTCGAGGAATAAATGTGAAGTGAATGAATAATTTATTAATTCAAACAATCTACAGTTTCACCACTGAATCTGTTATTCAGATTGATCACTCCAACACTGTACGTCATTTTAGGAGTCGGGCCATCAGAAATGTAATTTTTTGGAATATTAATACTTAGTTTCTTGTAGCAAGGCTAAAAGTAGAGATATTCGAAGGCTTCTCAGGGAAGTGTAGATGACTTACCCCGAAGTAGTTACACCTGTGGTAGATGTTTATCTTAGGATCGATCATTGTCACTTCTCGCTTAGTTCCTTGCACAAAGAATGTTCCGGAGTTGTTAGTGTAACTCTCATCCAGTTTCCGATCCAGTGCTGGAACTTTTTCGTTTTTTTTCCTACCCAAAGATTAGGAGGAAATTCTCACTCATTTCCTTCTCGTATAGTTTTACTCGAATAGCAGAGGCAGGCAGTCCATTGCAAGTAAGTACTCCAGAAACAGCTACAGACTGTTCTCGACCGATGCCGAGCAAAGCCACGCAGGATGAAATGAAAAAGAGAGAATAGTACAGAGTATGCATCATCCTGAAAGCAAACCTGCTGAAGCGAAAAACCCAAAAAACTAAAGCATAAACAGCAAAGAGCACATTCTGCGATGTTAAATCGAGTCAGAAAAAGAATTCTTTACAGAAGTTTGTTTTCCATACGGCCAGAAATGTCACATGTTCTTAAGAGTCAAGAATTTTATAAATTTCGGGAAATAGAGCACCTAAAAGTGTATAAAATCAACATTTAATTATTAAAAGTATTTTTACATACAATTACCCACGTAAGAGGATTTCAGGTTGGGAGGGGGAGGGGATGAGTGTAGGCTAATCTTCATCTTCTTTTTTAACTCAAACCAAAGAAACAGCGGGTGCTACACGATTAGCTTTACGTGCTTACTACGATGACTGAGTATGAAGTTAGTGGAAGTTGAACTGTGATCCTATCTGGTTGATTGCTGGGATTTTTGAATTTCGTCTAAAATCGTCATGTATCAAAGATTTTTTGACTGTGTGGTAATCATTGTAGAGCGCACTGCCGCAGTGATTTGGAGCATAAATATTACATACGTATACATCCCTAATACTATTTTCCTAAAAAAATACTAGTCGTACTTTTTTGCGTCCAAATATTTTTTGTATTTTTGTTATCTTTGACAACCCAGCATTCACATAATATCTAGTTTCTTATCCGAAAACTTCCAAGTACATGTTCCCGTATAAATTTGAGAGCTAAAGACTCCTAAACTTATACTTATCACAGTATACATGATTTAGTGGATTGTCTAGGCACATACATGGGGCATAGACAAGCAAATTCCTTTATGAAAGATGTCCTGAGAACGTTATACAGCAAGTGGAGGTCAGTTTTCATTATCATGAAATCTCTACTAAGGGAAAAGTGGTGACGTGAGTCAGTATACCTGACAAATTATGACAAAGCACGAAAACAAGGATAAGCAAGGTGATCTGGTTATTACGGCTTTGGGCTAAAACACATGAGCATCTTTTTCCGAACGAAATTGCGAAATTTTTCCTGGAACGTTATCATCAGTAAATATATCAGATTTGTAATTGTTTTCAGCGAGGTGATTGCATTACGTTGGTAAATGTCAGAACATTAGGCAATATTTTTGATCTGTTGTTACGAAAAAAAAAAAGAATTTAGAACTGTGCACAACTGATTTTCGGCTACTTTTCAGTGTAATGAAAGCCTGATTAGCAGTCATTGTAAGCTTCTATAAAGCTGCTCCAAGGGTTGAAATAAACTAGAACTACATTAAATCAGTGAAGAGTGCGGCAGTTCGCAGTATGAAACACTTATATTACTAACCGCTTGAGCTCGGTAAATATTTGTGCAGTATACACAGTTTTACCTTGCGCCGGACCAAGCTCTTTTTTGACCATGACTCATGGGCAACGTCATCCTGTCTTAACGGCAGCGTCAGCTGAATCATGTTCTCTAGATAATTATTTGGTGCACAAGCCCCTAGAACTGAACTTGTAGAAGGAGAAGATGGTTTTGTATTTGGCGCCGCCCGCCCTTTTGAGCGAGCTCGCCCATCAGAATTTACTCATTCGCGCGTCTCCCATGACGAGTCAGTCAGTCATACTGGCAAAGTTCTACTTGTCAACGGAAATGTCATAGAAGCCCGTGCTAAAAAAAGCCTGAAAGGAGGCGGGGGGGGGGCACAATTTGCACTTCATATTCGGGATCAGAACATTGAGGGGGTGAGACTTATCAGTGGAAAGACATGTAGACCTAAAATTCAATTCTAGGCGCACACTAGCTTTGAATCTACATTTTTTTCGTGGCAAACCATGTCAGTACAAGTTTTGACATGTATACCAACAATCAGTGGTTGAAAACAAGGTGATTGGTGGAGTTCATTTCATTCTCCATTTCGCTTCAACAGCTTCTCGTCATCTTTTCAAAGCTCGCCAATTGGATACAACTGTGCCTGAAGTCAACAAAGCATCAAGATGTCTCATAAGGATATGGCCCGTCTCCAGCGGACAGTAATGGAAGGCGTACGAAATGTGGGTTCCACAACTACTATCGGAGGAAGTGTCTGGGTAGAAACTGATGCCTGGACTTCTTTGTGAAAAAAGGTTGAGAGGTCTCGATTAGGCCCCAAGCAGCAGTTCATATGTTTCATTTGCGAAAGAGAACTCGAACTCTAAATTCGCACCCAGTATCGTACTCGGGAGCGCTGATTGGTTGGTATTCTCGTGGAGAGTACGATACTGGACGATAGTTTGCTAATGAATTTCGCAGCCATGCATGAGCTATATTAGCTGGCGTTTGGGCAATGAATTACTTAAAGGCTGCTGCATGACGAAGGTGCAATACCGGGCGCGATCGCGGCTTTGTTAGCCACAGAGCGCGTGAAACGCAGAATTTACAACGGTGAGGATACGCGCGCGTCGCGTTCGCGCCCGCTCGACTGATACGGCTTCTGCGCCTTCGTCATGCAGTAGCCTTTATGTTTCCCAGATCAGTTTCCACAAAAGAAGCCCAGGCTCACATTTGGATGCCAGCTGTGAGAACACCTATATTTATTTCTCATTCAGGTGATACGATCACATTCGCTTCTATTTTCGGCGACAGGAAAACCAGCAGCTCAGCAGACATGGACTGAGTTGACGAATGGCATAACGGTCTTGCGAAGAACGCTTAGTAAACTCGAAGCGCATGCATACGGTAAGGGCTCGTGACAGTTAAGATGGAGCATTTTTTTACGTAACCAGCCTTTATTCGACAGTATCTGGCCTTTATTGCTAGTGACTCTGAAACTTTAAATGGCCTTTAGGCAAAATTCGCTTCGCGGCAGCTTGTATGATTGGCTGGTGTACGGCTTTAAAAAAACCCCCCCAAATCGTACCCTTTCGGAGCGAGCCAAGCAAAGTACCGTACTCGCGGACTTTGATTGATCCGCTTAAGAAGGATACGGTATGAGGGAGATGAACTTGGTCAGGTACGAATGAACCATATGAGCTGCCGCGTGAGCAAAACCAGAATTCCTTTTGAGTTTTTTGTCGGAAAAAGTAGAAACATAACATTTGATTCCACTGGTTGGCGGCTGGAAAGCGGGCTTTATGACCTAATTAAGGCCGCTCGCGCCCGCACGTAGTCTGCGTCTCTTCCGCGCGCGTGCTCTCTGATAATTATCTAGTCTTGACTAGGTCACGAAGCCCCGCCTTCCAGCCGCCAAGCCAGTTGAATGAAAGGGTAGTTTCCATCATTTGACCATTCTTCGCAATTTACTGATTGACAGCTAGTAAACCCATTCAGACGTCCTGATGACTCGTTTCGAAAAAGTGAACGTGAACAACTGTGGCCAAACGAAGAGATCGCACAGTGGCAACTCAAGCGATCCTATCGACAATGGAAGTCAATCTGAGAAAATCGGAGATGTGATGTGCATGAATGATGGGTCGGAAGACGAGTTTGATGTTGTGCAGCCAATCAGCGAAAAAGAACTTGGCGAGGTAATTTTAGCAAGCAATTGCTTTCTCTGAATCTGTCTCAATAGCAGTGTCCCCATTCGATCAAACATCCGCCTCGCGAATACCTTGAACCGCGTCTGCATGCGTGCGGCTTGAACGACCAATCAAAATTCGCGCTGGTCGGAGGTTAGCTCACTCGTGTTGCGTATGCACAGCAACTCTCAAAGGGACACTGCGGGTTGAAACAGACTGTAGCTTTGTGACAATACCCTCTTTTATACAGGAATGGTCAACAGTGATTCGAACCATCGCTAGCTCACTTCCACCTCCTCAATATTTCAAAAAAGGTGATAGATTTGTGGCAAAAGTGCTCAGTGCAATTTCTCCCCTGGAATTTTATGTGATCAAAGTTGCCCATATCAGGTAACAACAAAGCTCCGCCATCAATCAAGACTTTCACTAGCCATTTTCAGCGTTTTGCGCGAGATCGAACGCATCTTGTCCTACTGCGACGAAAAGCTCTGCCGCCATCCACTCTTGGACTCACAGTGTCGTCCAGAACATGCTTGCTTAGTCAGATTTGACGATACCCTTGCAAGAGCTAAAATCGGTCTTAGCGGAGCCTACGAAATGCAGGTAGATCATTTCCTCATAATCTCAAAATGATGTCCAATTATTCCAGGTGTATCTTGTGGATTACGGTAGGTCGCTTTTTATTGGACGATCCCAGTGTTTTGCAATGCCAAAGTGCATTGCACAGTATGCACCGCCACTTGCACACAATTGCACATTGAGCGGTACGTTCAGGTTTACAAAGGTGGGGAGGGGGGAGGGGAATGGGAAGGGGAGAGTAGAGGAGTAAAGAAGGAAACAGCCATTTTGTGCAGTTGCACCATTTTAATTCTTCGGCAGAAAACGAGTGACACTGGAGCCTACGACGAACAAAAATATAAAACGACGTATAAAAATAAAACAAAAATGTTCAAAGTAGAAAAAAGGTACTTCAAGGCTACGGCTTGTTTCAACAGTTTGAAAAAGTAGTGCAATTACACAAAGTGGCTGCTGTAAAGGGCCAGGCATGCTTCACGCGATTTCAGTCGCGACGCGACTTGGCAGTATTCCAACTGTTTATAACTCACTGTAAGCACATTTCAAAGGCTTTGGCCATACTTTGCCCGTGTTGCCGGTGTTGAAAGTGTTGCCGGTGTTGAAAGTGTTGAAAGTGTTGAAAGTGTTGCCAGTGTTGAAAGTGTTGAACGGAGGTCATCAGTCTAGCAGTTTCATTCTTTCTCGAACGATCTCAACGGCTGGTGAATACGTTGGAAATGGAATTGGGGAATGAGAAATGAAACTGAAATGAGATGGGGAATGTTTTCGCATGAAAAGACCCTCAAACAAACTTTTTGAAAAGTGGACGGCTTGTCTGGAATAGGCAATCTCCAATGTATGAAAAAGCTGAAGTCTGAGTAGTAATGTGTGTTTTAGTTCGAATCCTGCCGCGCTTGCGATTAGTGAGTAAAGGACCTAAGTGAGGTTTGCAGCGTTTTCCTATTCCAGACAAGCCGTCCACTTTTCAAAAAGTTTGTTTGAGGATCTTTTGCATGCGAAAACATTCCCCATCTCATTTCAGTTTCATTTCTCATTCCCCAATTCCATTTCCAACGTATTCACCAGCCGGTGAGATCGTTCGAGAAAAAATGAAACTGCTAGACTGATGATCTCCGTTCAACACTTTCAACACTTTCAACACTGGCAACACAACACTTTCAACACCGGCAACACGGGCGAAGTATGGCCAAAGCCAAAGGTACAGAAGATATGGCATTTTATTAATCCACGTAAGTTATACACACTATGCATGTACAGTTTGTTAGTGTTGGATCTGAAGACTTCTGGCGAATTGCCAAATCGTGTCGCGACTGAAATCTCGTGAAGTATGCCCAGCCCTTAATGTGGTCGAGTGTATAGCTTGACAAAGTTGACAGTAAAAATAGTGTCCCTGCAATGCCGACAACATTTGCGCGTAAAATGCCAATTTGCTCTGATTTACGCGCAGGTCGCAAGCAAATTAACGGCATCATCAAGCATGGCTTCTGTTTTCGCGCAAATGTTGTCATTACCGTGAAATCATATTGTATATTGATCTTATTTCTTAGAAGTTAGGCTTGTCAAATGAATTTCTTTATCAAACAAATTTAGATGCGGACAGTCGCGCGCTGGACCATGCTGCCGTGAAATCATTCCATGAAAAAATCGTCACTGCCAGCGAGCTCGTTCTCAGAAGTAAGTAGCACATTTACATCATCAGCTGCATCCATACAAACCCTTATTTTCAGGTTACGGTGAATCCCGACGTTCTCATGGTGAAATTGTCGACATCATCGGTTAAGTCGGAACGGTTCAATCGCTATCATATGTCCATACCTGCGATATTGATACGTACCCTTAATCGATTGTTTAATTTGATATTTAGATCGTTAGGGAGTCGTTAGTCGGAGGAGCCAGCTGTGTTAATTGATTGTATTTGTAGTTTTTGTGTTTTAAATGAAGTTTTCTTGAAAAAGGATATCTCCTTGCCAAGAAGACGCCTCAGATTTTAGTTTGCAGGCATAAGAAATTCTATAAGGGATTGTCCATTTGAAAATTACAAGTTAATGTTTTCGGGGGCTATCTACGAGTGAATCTGGGATCCTCGCCACATCAATCTCTCTATCGAAATTACATTTTGCTCATATGAGCGGCTTTGCTTTGTGTTCCAAAAAATAATTTGATCGTGTTGCAGTATTCATATGACTAATATAGACCACAAGTTTTTGTTGTTGTTTATTCAGATAACCTATATTCAACTTTTTGAATTTCCCTAGCTGCTAGCTCTTCGCTACAAGAACTGTACAGTTCATATTATCCTAATTATGTCACAGAAACCGGGAGTTTTCAATATTGAAGCAAAATATAAGCTTCTCATCCGAGCCCATGGAAAGAAACAGTTTTAAAAAAGTTCACAAAAAATGAAGCCTCCTTATACCGCTTAGAAAAGCGGTATAAGGAGGCCCCATTTTTTATAGACCCTATTTCTTATTTGTACGCTTTATGCAATTCAAATTATGCGCTGGAAATACACAGGGTGTCCCAGAAATGTACCTACTGTTTGCTCGTTGATAACTCTCTATCTTGAAATGTTTCAAAAGGTTTTGAGCACTTAAACTCATAGATTAAGTAACCGGTCTCTCTTCATTACTGTACGATTACGGTAGGAACCCGCAGCATATGGAGCCACTGTAAGTTAGGCTGTTCGGAGAAAAACTTGAAAAAAAACTGTAAAATTGTTTGACAAGGTTTTCATGCAGCTGATTTCACTATGTAACTGTTTGCAAGTTAGCAGAGCTTTTTGGATGGCGTAATCAAATTTCTGACAAGTATCGGGAAACGGATGTTACCGTGTATCTGTCAAAACTTATGAAAAAAGCTTATGGTGAGGTGAAAATATCATATTCGAAATCAGCTACTTTGATTAACCTAGTGCAGCACTTCTTTAGTTTTTATCAGGAATGAATTAGACCCTTAGGCCCCGGGCAGACTTCACGCGATTTGATCGTCGCGACTGAATCGCGACGAGACAACTGTTACAACATCATTCCATGCCGATCAACTTGCATTCGGTTGTGATACTTTTCCAGCCGGAAATTTCTGAATGTGAAATGAAAATGAATGGAAATCTTGGCGATTAGATCGCGACGATTAAGTCGCGTGAAGTCTGACCGGGGCCTTAGTGACGTAAAATCCTCTATAAAGTTACCTATTTCTCAATCTATGCACTTTTGAATTACAAAAATACATTTCAAGTGTTTCCTTCAAAAGCTTGTGCCACTGTGAAGTACAATAATGTAAATCAATGCTTCTTCAGTCAAGCTTTACTAATTGTAGACGCATATTTCTTCTTTTTAGAGACGACCAGAGTTGCAGAAAAATGTGAAAGATTTATAAGGTGATCTACTGCAAAGACTACTCCATCACTTTGTTGTTTTCAAATTGAGTTCTCCGGACTTCTTCTATTTTTCTACAAGAGCATACCAAGCAAATATGGATTTTTAACCATTCATACTCAACAGTCAACGAGAAAATAACTTGTTTTCTCCGAAAAAGCTTTTAATGAAGTTAGCCAGCTAGCATCGCGTCACCTGCATGTTTGTTGAACTTAGGCATGGTTGATGAGTAGTATTAGAAACAGCATGTTAAGTCATTCTTATTGATCAGAATACCTTTTTAGGCTATGCCGCATTAACATTTCTGTAAAGCTTTTTCAAAATTACACTTTTATTTGTAAGCAAATTAAGTCTTAATGCCTTAAAGGGCCTACAATTTGGTGACTGTATTACTCATTTTCAATCCTACACTCTTCTCTCTCTGTAGCACAAGAAGACATGGCCTGGCACAGCTGGGATTGAGCAAACTGGATATCGTTTTTGTGGCCGAAAAGACACAAAATTTGCGACGTTTTTTTGGAGATTTTCTAGGGATTATGGTCTAGGGTCAAAAAAGACTTCATAAAAATTCGCAAAAGTCAAGGGAGACTTCGGTTTTTGCATTTTCAACTAGCCACCTCGTGCCGAGCCCTGATATGTACAATTTGCAAAACTTGCATTGCAGTAATATCAAACTCTGATTTAAGAAAGAATTAGCATCCACTTCGCGACAATCATTTATTTCAATGCAAGTCCATGTGGTATGGTGTAGACTCCAGTCCAGGACGTGCAACTTTCATCAATGTTGTCTGGCTGCATTGTTTACCTTGACTAGTTTTTAAAAGTACTTGTTGTTCAAATTGGAAGGTGATCACAAAGGCATATTGTTGCTCTTGTTTCCTTCTACTTGTCTTCATATGAGATCGGGTTTTTTTTTCTGAAATTTACATTTGGGTATTTGACTTTCTGGTCATGCAGAGCGTGTTTCCTTTTTAGTGCTAGATACAAATTCTTATTTGTGTTTGTCATTGCACAACGCTACATTTCCATTGATTGCTCTGTTTACCTCCGTTTTAAGTCCCTTAACATCAAAAATAACAATTTGATTATTTGTTAATGTTCTTCTTAGGGTGTTCCCTGTGCATAATCGATAAATAAGTAAACAAATGAATAAATAAATATTCTCCTGCCAAATCGAAATGCTCGATAGAACTGCATATTGAACCAATGTTTGCAATACAGGTCAACAGCAATTAATTTTTATGGGGAATGAAAATAGGAGCAAGAGAGATCGCATGTTCACGCTAAGTTGACGATAACATTGGTTTTCGCCGAACACTCAGAAATCAAAATCTTTTTGACCTCCCCCCCCCCCCCCCTCCTCTCCCACTCTTTCTCTCCTTCTTGTTGTGCGATGCTTGTAGCTTTGCCAGCAGAGTACTCTGCTAGTGAGTAGATAGTAAATGAGGCTGCGAATTGACTATTTTGGATTTTACAAGAAATGACCGTCCAAAAAAAATTTTTGGGGGAAGAAAGGAAGCAAAGTAGGGATGTTTTGATGAAAGAGCGAACTTTACGTCCTTTGAAACTTCGAAGGTGGCCAATTTCATTTTTAGATTACTAATTATTTCTTTCCAGACAAAAACATGTTGACTGCGTGATTTGTAACTCATATAAATCACTTAACAATTTCGTATCCTCTCGAAGGGGGAGCGGAAAGACGCACTCCACCAATGCTCCGCCACTGCTTGCTAGCAGATATGCTGTGCAAATTTCAGTTGCCAGTGCAGTCACCGTCTAAACAGCATGAGCGTAGCGAGATCTTGATGCCGTTTAATAGCGGTGCAACTGAATAATCGCCAAAATCCCGCTGCACAAGAGTAATACCGAAGCGAGAAAAACGCTCGATTAGGTAGAAGCGGCAGAGGTGGCTCCGCCCATCGACGTGAGTGGTCTGAAGATAACAGCTCAAAACTGGGCTCTGATGTACCAATTGTTATAGATCCGCCTTTGTTATAATTATCGTTTTTCGACACTTCTATCTATCTTATCCCACTCAAGCTCACAATCTTCAAAACCGCATCGATGGGCGGGGCCACCCTCGCCGTTTTTAACTTCTAAAGTGGTTTTCTCGCTTTGGAATTCATCTTTTGCATCCGGACTTGGGCGACTACTTACTAAGGAACTCCGCTATTAAAACGCCAAATCTGATCATCTAATTTGAGGAACGGTCCTTTAATCAGTGCAAAAATCTTCTTTCACCCTTCAAACCGATTGTCCATCAAATCTCAAGCGGTCAGATGTTAAAACGTCTCGTAATTCCAAAATCTTGATTGTCAACATTCTCAATCTGGACCCATAGCAGCAATCAGTCATGCACTTGTTCCGCTAGTTGTAGTTCTCATTGTTCATCTCATTGATTATCGTACACCGACACAGACGATTGTCTTTGTACGATCATCTTTCAATACTTTCAAGGTTATGTGGCTACATAATAGAGTGTACAGTGTCGTTTATCACTGGGTTTACGATTCGCATTGCTGTAACACCTCTTCTGCTGAGCGATGTCATTTCATTGCTAAAATTTTTCGGTGTATTGGAGTTCATATGAGATTTCTTTCCCATTTTTTTGCAAAGTTGACGCTCATACTCAAAAAAAAGCATCGAAGTGTGAAGGATCTGCGTTTCCACACTACAGTGTCCAAGAAAGAATCTACGTAAACTTCTACCTGCCTCGAGTTCTTATAATTCATTGATTTTTGTGCGTCGAAAGATTGTAATGTCAATAATTTTCAGATATGAGGCTTCTCTTGGCTTTCCTTCTTCCAGTCATCTGTCTAGCTCTTCCACCAATACTTCCACAACTACGAACGCTACAGAGTACAGCAGTCGAGGGTAAACTGCTCTGCAATGGAAAGCCATACGAAAAAGCTCGAGTGAAGCTGTATGAAGTTGATCCTCGTAAGTATGCTAGTTGTTATCAGTTTCTACGAAGAAGAATTATGAGTCAGAAGGGGGTAAAAATTTTGAGGACGCATCAAAACTAGGTTTGAGTTTGAAGTGCATTTCGACTTAGTAAGAAAGAAACTTTGCGTTTTTATAACTACTTTCGTTCTTTTATACCTCCACCTAAAAGATTATGAGTCAGACCTTCTAGAGTTAATAAAAAGTTAAGTTCAGGTTTCTCAACATTTGCATCAACTAAGGCGTTTTTTAGAAAAAGATTTCAATTATTCGCTGACATCAAAATAACAAAACAATGATAGAGAAGAATGATCATTTGGTGGTCGAATGAAGTACACAAGTCAAAAACAGAAAATAATAAAAATACAAAACAGGAATAACTGATTAAGTACTATGAACTTCTCTCTCCAGGACTGTAAAGCAATAATTTTGCAGAATTTTCCTTCAAACTAAATTAATGTTCCATGTTTTCCAGATTAGTTTATATAAGGTGTGCAATTGCACAGGGTTTTACTCGATACTTAATCCTTTTGTTATCAGCTGTAAGCTAACTCCCTGTTTTTTGAAATTGGAAGAATAAAAAGACAAAATTGGTTTCAAATAGGATTTTGCGGCTAATATAGACATCCCGCTTCCATATTTGCAAACATTAGTGATTAGAACTGCTTGGTTGTACTGTTTCAGCAAAAATTGGCAATTTTTTGCTATACAAGTTAAAAATAGAACTCTCTACATAACAGAGCCACACAGAACAATAGTGGTGTAGATGTAACCAATATTATGTGGAAATGCACAAGAAACTGTCTCCACCTTGAAAGGAAAACAAACTCTTAGAGAAGTCTCGCCTACCATAATCTTTTGCGCAACTTCTTCCTATCTCTCTACAAATACGAAATTTTATCTCAGACGTAGTGATATATAGCCAAATAGGGTGTTAAATAAACGCAGATTATTTTGCTGTAAAAAAATTAGAATTGAAAATAAAAATGACTGAATCAAGCGATGTTGGCGCTAGTCATCTTGCTTTCGCTATTGAGCTTCCATTCTTTCAGTTATCGACACTCTAATGGCAGAGCAGCTTTCGGACAAAGATGGCTACTTCAAACTTTCTGGAAATGATACCGAATGGTCAAAAATCGACCCTAAATTGAACATCTACCACAATTGCGAAGATGAGAATGTTGTGAGTTACGATACGCTCTATTTTGTAACAATTAAAAAATTTTATACAAATTTGAAGTGGACAAAAAAGCGGAGCGGAAAAGAGTCGTAAGCAAGAGATTATTATTTCCTAGTAAGTAAAGCATTTTTTGATTTTGGAAGATAGTCGACAAGCTTTTGAAAATAATTTTTTAGGGTTTTCTTTTTGAATCCAAGAGATAATTCAGTAGGCCTTCAAAAGTATCCCAGAAACTATGCTACATTTTTAAGGCTCCTACGTTCTTCCCAAATTCTGTTACAAGCACATGTGTTCTTAATTTTTAGCATAATAGTTCCTTATTTAAAGTGTAATTGGTAGGAATTCTAACGCATGTAATGTGGCTCAAGTAGATAACCGCTCTCACAGAATTTTTACAAAATTCAATACTTTTGTCCTGAAAAAGAATCACTAAGTTTTTCATTTATCTGAAATCGCATTTTACTCCAAACTAGGACGCTGATGGTTTCTCAAACCTCTTTCTCATCCAGGAATGCTGGCGCAAAGTCTCAATAAGAATACCAGTCGAGTATGTTACTGAGGGAGGTGTGCCGGAAAAGACTTTCGATATTGGAACTCTTAACCTCAATGCGAAGCTGCCAGGAGAAACTCGAGATTGCCTCAACTAATTCTCTTATATTATTGGATCTCTTCGAATAAAAATTTTTCTTTTCGCAAAGTCATTGGTACGTATGTATGGAATGAAAATTTGTGCGCATAGTAAGAATGGTTGGTCTGTCACTCTATACTAGTTCACAAAAAGTAGTGTAAGAAGGTATTTTTAGAATTATCCGTTCACTTTGTCTCCTTGTGAACCTCTACTGTAACTTCCTCCTTCTCCTTGGAAAGAAATGTCTTACTCTTCTTGGGAAGAATCTCCTTCGACTAGATCAGTCCTAAGCCATCAAACCAAGATAAATCAATTAGAATTTTCTCACGACAAAAGCTTCACTTAAACGCTGTAATCATCACCACTCGCTAAGTTTACAGTTAGGTTCAGAAAATTTCTCCCATACTTTTCCCTGCCCCCTCTCCTCTCATCGCCCCCGCCGAAAATTGCAGAGGAGCTACCATTTTCAACAAATATTAGGTTGTTACATAAGTCTTGTTACACTTAACTTCTAACGGCGATAAGTCATACACCTCATAGTCTTTGCAGGACTTCAAGGTACCATTCGATAGAGCAAAGCAAGCTCTACAAGATGGTATGCAAAAGTTCGCACCAGCTCCGACCCACCGTAAGTTTGCACCCAAAATCTGAGTCGTACTGAAATTCAAAAAATCGCGAAAAATTCATATCTTTGTTCAAACAAATCCTACGGATCTCCAACTTGTTCACAAAAATTGCCCACTACATCAAACACTCATATGTACCGTTGCTGTATTTTTTCCTTATCTAGAAATCGAGCAAAAAAATTTTTTTTAGTTTTCAGAAAAATGAAGCTATGCTGTTTCTATTCAAGTAGCTGTATACTACAAGCTCTTAGAAGTATGACCGTAAATTTTCAGCTTCCCAGAAGCCCTAGTTTTCGAAAATTACTTAATTTAGCATTGAACACCCGAGTGATAAAAGCTAAATTTGGTATTTTTTCAAAAACCAGAGCTTCTGAAAAGCTGAAAATTTATGGTTATACCTCTAAGGGCTTGTAGTATACAGCTACATAAAAAGAAACAGCATAGCTTCGTTTTTGTAAAAACTAAGAAAAATTCTTTTTTTCGATTTCTAGATAAGGAAAAAATACAGCAACGGTATATATGAGTGCTGGATATAGTGGGCAATTTTTGTGAGCAAGTTGGAGATCCGTAGGATTTGTTTGAACAAAGATATGAATTTTTCGCGATTTTTTGAATTTCAGTACGACTCAGATTTTGGGTGCAAACTTATGGTGGGTCCGAGCTGGTGCGAACTTTTGCAGACCGTCTTGTAAAGCTTGCTTTGCTCTATCGAATGGTACCTTGGAGTCCTGCAAAGACTATGAGGTGTATGACTTATCGCCGTTAGAAGTTAAGTGTAACAAGACTTATGTAACAACCTAATACATCCACCGCTATCAAAAGGTGGCAAAAGCTGAGGAAAGGGGGAGGGGGGAGGGAAGTAGGGAATAAAGCAGAAGAATGTTACATCATCCATTCTCCTTATCGTCCTCTCCCATATTCTTCACTTCTTTGCATTCACTTAGTAAGTAAGTCTCACCAAAATATTTTAAGAATTTTTCATCTGTATTTCTAACAAAAACACTTCTCGTTAGATTCAATGCTTGGAAAAAAAAAAGACTCGCTTTTTCATAGTGCTCAATGGAAAAAATTATTTTGTCATATCATAGCGAAACAAGCTGATAAAGAGGAAAACTGATGTAATTTACAAATTTTCGACCTCTAGAACTGCGAATAGGCACAATTGAATCTGATTTCACCTTTACTATGGTGATTTACTTTTTAAGAATGCGTGATAAGCGGGTTCTGGTACTATTTATTCAGGAGTATTTTGATCCAACATTTGAAATTTTGTTTTGAGTAAGGCCTTCAATGTGGATAATATACTTACTTACTTACTTAGATACTTAGATGGCCCGGCTTCACGTGACGTGCGGGCCCCAGCTCAGAAGTTTCCATTTTTCCCTGTCCCTCGCTTCTGACATCCACGATCTTCTTGGCTGACGTCGGTGGCTGCGTCCACGAGTTCCAGGTGCAAAAATCGTATCCAGCTGATTTCTCAGCTGGTCCATCCGTTCCACGAACACGTCTGCCCATCTCGTTGGAGGTCTTCCTCGGGGACGTTTGGCTTCGCGAGGAATCCACTCCGATGTTCTTAGTGTCCATCTGTCGTCTGTTCTTCTCATTATGTGACCGGCCCATCGGTGTTTGGCTTTCGCGACGTATTCCGCTGGGTCACGAAGACGGGACATTCTTCTCATATCCGTGCTGCGAAGTCCGACTAGATGTTGCTTGCATCGGGTCATCTTCAGAAGACTGCGCTCGAGCGCTCTGTGGGTGGTCCGTAAAGCTTTCGACGTGGCTACAGTGTCGGGCCAAGTCTCAGCTGCGTGACAGAGCGCCGGGAGAACGGTTGAGTCGAACAGGTGGGCACGAAGCTCCGGGTCCGTCAGTTGGTCGGTGGCTTCCTTCAGGGGCCCGAAGGCGGCCCAGGCTGCTCTTATTCTCCTGTTGAGTTCTTCCCTCAAGTCGTTCTCCATGTTCATCGAACGTTCGAGATACACGTAGGAAGACGTTTCCGTAATCGGGGTGCCTTCCAATTCCATTTCTGCATCTTCGCAAAGGGCGTTCTTCATGAACTGAGTCTTCTTCCGGTTTATTCGCAGTCCGGTCTTCTTCCCTACTTCGTTTAGTTCCTTCAGCATCGTCTCTGCTTCGGTGATACTGCTCGAGAAGAGAACGATGTCATCCGCAAAACGAAGGTTGGACAGGAATCTCCCATCAACTCGTATGCCTCTCTCGTCCCAGTCCAGTGACTTCATCACCCACTGCAAGGCCGCGGTGAACAGCTTCGGCGAGATTGTGTCGCCTTGTCGGACCCCCTTCCCGATTGGTATGGTCAGGGGGCGATGGAATAGCTGCATCGTCGTTGTACAGTCCTTGTAGCAGTCGGCTAACGTCCTCACGTAAGCTGGGTCCACTCCTTGATCGACTAGCGCAGACAGGATGGCGTTGGTTTCGACGCTGTCGAAGGCTTTCTCGTAGTCGACAAAGGTTAGGACGAGAGGCAGTCGGTACTCCCGGCAGACTTCTATGACCCTCGAAACGGTCTGGATGTGGTCCATGCAGCTGAATCCTTTGCGAAATCCAGCTTGTTCTTGGGGTTGGGCTTCATCCAGTGTCCTTGATATGCGAGCGAGGATAATCTTCGTGAAAAGCTTGTACAGCACACTCAGCAAGCATATTGGACGATAGTTCCGAAGATCCTCCCGTTCACCCTTCTTGAAGAGAAGGACGATTCTTGACGTTCTCCACTGGTCGGGAATCTTCTCCTTCTGAAGGTAAGATGTCAAATGCGACGCTAGAATCTCGTGTAGACGGTGTCCTCCGGCTCGCAGAAGTTCGACGGAAAGATGATCTGGTCCTGGAGCCGTGGACGTCTTCATGGTCTGTATCGCGATACGCACTTCAGCAGGTAGAATTCGTGGTGGTACTTCTCCAGTGGGAACAACGGGCATCTGCACGGGTGTTGATGAGCGGAAGAGGTTGGTGTAGAAGTTCTTCGCGATAGATTCCATCTTGTATCGGGAAGAAGTCGGAGTCCCGTCTTCGTTCAGTAGTGCAGCCAGCGGTACGTGATATTCGCAGAGGTCCCTTCGGCACTTCTTGAGACTTCGTCTTCTTTCTGCTGCTTCCAGTATCTTGGCTTGCCTGTACTTCCTGAGAACCTCTTGCAAAGCTGTTCTGCAACTGGTGTTGGCAATCAGTCGCTCGAGATGAGTTGCATTCGGATCCTGCCTCAATGATCTTCTTCTTTCGAGCAATTCCTTGGTGGTCTTCGAGATGCGGTCCAAGTTCTTCTCAGAAGTCACTGAGGCGCATTCTCCGCAGGCTCGCAATCCTTTCAGAAGCCGGTCGTAGTCGTACGTTGGGTCCTCCTCGATGGGCCAGTCACAACTTGATATGAGCTCTTCCAGCCTGTTACCGTCATAAACGACTTCCTTTCTTCTCGCGGCACTATGACAGACTTTCTTTTCCAGCCTTCGGCTGAGTCGTATCTTCGCTCGAAGGAGGCGGTGATCGGAGCCACTACAGAAGGATGGAACTACAGAGACATCGAGTAAGCTCCACCTTCGGTTGGTGAGAATGTGGTCGATCTCCGCGTGGGTCGTTCCGTTGGGCGATTCCCATGTCCACCGGCGATGTTCCTTCTTCATAAAGATGGAATTTCCATGGAAAAGTCGTGCGGCGGAGAGAAGCCCAACAAGACGGTTGCCGTTTTCGTTCTGGAGCCCATATCCAAACTTCCCGATCCTATATTCCCTTTCCAGTGGCATCCCGATTTTCGCGTTGAAGTCGCCCACAACAAACTTGTAAAAGGACTTCTCGTTGCGGACGACCTCCTCCACATCTTCGTGGAAAGCATCTAGTTCTGATTCGTCAGCTGCTGATGTTGGAGAATAGCAGTTGATGATGCTGATGGTCTTCTGATGTGGAGGTCGTAGTCGTAGGATGCCTAGTCGAGGTGATAGGATCTCGTGCGAATCGACAAGATGGACGATAGATGGGTGGACGACAAAGCCGACGCCTCCCACGTTTCGTGATGGAACCTTTTCACCACGAATGATGAGGGTCCCATCACTCATCTGTCGCACGTCCTTCTTCCTGGACTTCGTTTCCTGCAGAGCGATGATGTGGTAGTTGATGTGCTCTGCAGCGTCGAGAAGAGCGTGGAGGTCGGCGTTTGTGGAGACTGTCCTGGCGTTGTAAGTGCAGAGCATGAGGCAGTCTCCATGGCGTGTCGTCCGGGCAGACGTGTCGTTTTTGTCCAATCCGAAAGGCGCCCTGAGTACCCTGACATCGTTCTTGCTACCACCCGGCGCCGTAGGCGGGATCCGATGTACAGGGTTTTTTCTAAATCTTCTTGCTGTCTGAGTAATAAAATTTGTTCCCCTACAAGAGGTGGCTTACTAGACCTACTCTTGATTTCCACGGGGTGATCGCTGACCCCGGGCTTGGAGCGGGGAGGGACCGCCTAGCGACCAGAAGAAGCCAGACGGCGGAGAATCTGGCGCGGCCAGTTCTTAGCTAGGCATCCGGCCGAAACCGGAAACGTCGAACTCCTTCACAGCTTGGGAGGCCCTACCAGAGTATACACTCGGCTGTGCATCGCAGTTCGACACCCAGTGTCACTCCCACGCCACGATGAGGCGACCGACCATTGTGGGGGGGGGGGGGGGGGATAATATAGGGCACTGGTAATATGCTATAAAAAGAATGTGGAATTGTAATGTCTTTTTTGAGCATATTTGAACAATTTTTCACATCTTTTGGCAAATTATGGACTAACCTGATAAATGAGCTAAATCTTATAGTATGAAAGCGAAGAATACGCATTTGTAAAATATCTATTTTTATGGGCACTTTGAATTCCTATCCAAGCAACATTTTGAGTCTGGCTTCTTGGCAAAAGCACGCATGTATCAAAAAGTAAGGAAACATGATTCAACCCGCCAACTTTGAAAGTTTTTTCAAAGGACCGACATGAATTCCCCCAAAGAACGTTTGTGGCTCAATTCATCATCTCGCAGGCGCAGGCCATTAGGGACTTCAGCCTTTCGAAGTTGATTCCATCGTTCTTGCAAAAACTCATTCTGCTAATTTAGGAAAAACGGAGAAGAGGAAGATACAAGACAATGCCGCGTAAAACAAAAGCCAGTGTACTCTAAGGGAGACATATTTCGGTACTATTCCGTTATCCGGACCCATTTTTTCAAAAGCCTCTCATATTATACCTTCTTTAGTCTAAGAATAATTTTTCATAGATTCTACGATGGCTACCTTCTTGCCACGTGTCACGAAAAAATTGACACGTTTTGGTTCATTTTGACATGTTTTTTCGAAATCATTTCCAGTGAGATGGAGAATTTGTGATCACTCCGAAGCTGTTCCACTGTTTTACATAAGAGCAAGACAACCATGAACTCTTTTTAGAACATCTTGCTTGCTTTCAGCAATGATCAAAAATGTTCACCATGCAAATTTAGCCAGCAAAGGCTATAAATGATAGCTTAAAGTGCTTTGCTGCTGCTTATTTTGCCTTTTAAATGACGGAATCCTAGCGAATTTCTCTATTCTGAGGAAGCTAGACTCTTCATCGATAAAAGTATATCGTCATTATTATGACATTGTCATTTTGAAACTGTCTGATCGAAATGAGGTCAAAATTAAATAAAAAACAAATTGAAACTACATCGCTAAGTAGGATAACACAAACTTTTGGTAAAACCTGTTAAACATGTAGATGACATGTCAAATTCTTTTGACACGTGGCAGAAGGTTGACACTCTTTCCTGTGTAGCTGGGACAAAATATGGTACAAGAATAGAAGCAATTTCTTTATTTGAAAAAGTCCGGATAACGGAAAAGTACCCATATTTCTCCAATCTTGCAGGTTTTATAGTATATTTTATTCAAACTATATAGAAAAACACTTCATAAATGAGCATTTACAGAGCAATTATATTGCATTCAAGTAACGATGAAACCCTTGAACAAAGTATGTTCTACAATTAACCACTTTTAACAGCACTTCTAGGAATATATGGACTTTCTAGAAGCATGTCCTGTGTTCGTTTCATGGTTTCTTCTGGGGAAATCTGGAAAAAACTTTTTCACATTTTCTTTCTAAATGCTAAATACAGAGTATCTACCTCAGGGACGTAGTCGAGCAAGAGTCGTTGTTTCCTGTTCGAAAACCCGATTGTCTTAGCGAACAGAAAACGGAACATCGGGTACGATAACACGTCAGTGGGTGGCTGCAAAAAAAATGAAAAGACGAGTGCAGAGACAAGAAGATAGAAATCTACTCTCGCTCTCGGCCGAACCTTTATTCCGAGATTGTATTTGATCCAGTCGAGATAATGGTACAGAAATGATTTCTCGTATGAGATGGCGACCTTTGGTGAAAACAGCGATGAGCGTACACGATTCTCCAAGAACTGAAATGAAGGAATGCAAATGCAGACTGCGTTATTTTGAAAAGCTGGTAGCAGATGCAGTGATTCGCTTCAAGTTTTCCTCAGAAAAGTTCAAGATCTTATGTAAACCTTCTTGAGGAAGAGTTCTGAATAAAAAGAGGAGATGTTCCAGATGGAACTCCGAATCAATAACAGAATTACCTTTTTGATAGAAGTTGTGTACCCAATATAAATTTTATTTTTATGTTAATTGCATTGCATAAATATCGCGAAAATTTCGAGATTTTTCTTCAAACCTTCCAAGGTCTGATAGATGATTACCGTCTTTATAACGGACAATCAGAAAATAATATCAGTAAGAAATTTCACCTATATATAAAATTCAAAGTTTGTAAGCATGATGAAAGATATGTATGTTCCTCATTTAGTTTCTTACAATTACTTAAACCTGTGAGTAACCGATTAGGCTGTTTGTTCCCTTAGTCACATAACAAGGCTTCTAAGATTGCTAAGATTTTAGCTGGAGCAGGGGGGGAAGGAAAGGTGAAGGACGCGGAAAAAACGGAGAAAGGCTAAGTTGCATGCTTCGGACCAAATAGGTAATATGTGCTTTTTAGAGCTAAACTGACACAGATCCGAGCCGCGGGGATACTTAATAACAATCACAGGGATACCGTAACACGTTGTACTTATAACCAAAGAGCCATTCCGGAAAAAAGCGATCGAAATGACTAACAACGAGGGTAAAAACAGAAGAAGAGAGAGGAGAAGAAGACAACTTATCTAATTATAAAAAAGCATGACAAAAACTTGCTGAGTTTGATGCGAACAATAAGATTGGTAATCATTCTTTTCACAGCTGCAATGAACAAAAGTTGTAAATGTGATTTATGAAAATCCCTAATTATTTTCAATGGATTTTATGGCTGACTGACCAATCAGGGCCTGAATACAGCCAATCACAAGCTTCTCTATTTTGGCTATACAGGGTGTCCCAAAAGTAAGTACACACTTTTCAATCGTTAATATCTCTCTTCCCAATGCGTCTTTTTTCCCCCATTTAAGTACCATTCCGTAGAGGAGGCTTCAACTTACAAGGGAACCGTGTCGAGTCGAAGTGGCCTTCCCAGATGAGACCCATACTGCTTTAAAGAGCATTAATCGGTGATTCCGAATCTGCTTTCCAAATCTGCCAAGCGCCTCTGGACGCGGAGTTATGCTCGTTTATCAGGTCAAAAAATTGAACGTAAAACTGAAGCTAAATCGCCCAAATTTGCTCAAATGGTTCAGTGTCAAGTATCAGACCTGAATATGCAATGGATGCATTTTATTTAATATGCTAATACTTAACATTGCTTTATCTGAGCGCTGGAAAGATTGTAACAATCAATTTTACCTAAATTCTGCATTCATTTTTCGTTCCGAAGAACGGTCATAACTCTGCGTCCAGAGGCGCTTGGCAGATTTGGAAGGCAGATTTGGAATCACCGCATAATACTCTTTAAAGCAGTATGAATCTCATCTGGAAAGGCCACTTCGATTCGGCACGGTTCCCTTGTTAGATACACAGTGTTCAGCAAATCGCCGATCCCTCTTCATTACTGTAGGACAGTGGCGTACCCAGGATTTCGGCTCGGGGGGGGGGGGGCTCGACAAAAAATTTTTTTAAAGAAGGTGCGTGGCGTTAGCCACGCACTCAGAAAAAATTTTTGGGGTGCTTCTCAAAACTTTTACGGGTCCCCGACCCCTAAAATCTGTAAAAAGGGGGCGTGGCGTCAGCCACGCCCCCGAAAAAAATTTTTTTACAAAGCTAATTAGAATTTTTAAAAATTTTTAAAAATTATTTTAATTATTTACAAAAATAAACAAGTCACTTGCACATTTTTATAACCCATATAAGTAACTTTCAAAAATTTCGCGACCCCTTCTCGGGGGGGGGCGCCCCCCCCCCCCCTCCGCCCCCCCCCCCTCGGTACGCCACTGCTGTAGGATTACTGTAGAAAATTCGACAAGGATTTTAGGTTATTGGAAGCCGTATTCTGCCTCAGGACAAAACCAAACAAGCCAGAATCTCTTATACTATGGTAATGGAAGCCGTTTATTTCGAATATGAAATTTCCACCTTACTGCGATGCTTCTTTCCAAAGTTATTCCAGGTAAATCGTACTAAAAGAATTCCCAGTATATGTCAGAAATGCGATTACACCGTCAAAAGCTGAGAGCACAGCAAAAAGTTGTTAGTGGAATCAGCGTGCGCGAAAACTATAGTACACGATTTTTCAGATTTTTTGAAAAAAAATTTTTCAGATGGGATATTTCACAAAGGTTCCACATGGTGGAAGTTCTTATCGTAATCCTACAGTAGCAAACAGCGATCGGTGATTCGTTCGATACTGCAATTTTAAGTTGAAGCCTTCCCTACAGAATGGTACTTGACTGGCAGAAAAAGACCGATTGGGAAGAGAGATATTGACTATTGAAAAGTGTGTACTTACTTTTGGGACACCCTGTATAATAAAGTCAATAATGTAAGCGGTACAATAATTGTAAAAATTCCTCCATTGAAATATCATTCGGGCACAATATATACGGTCTTGTAACGGAAGCCGCATATACTAAGTGCCCAGGATTTTTCTTGAGTCAGTTCAAGGCAATCTTATTATCCTACTATATGAAACTACTAACTTGTATGATCAATTCAAAATTCAGATTGTTTTCTGACTTCTATTGCTCACCTCTCTGAACGGGATTACGTTGGTATCGTCAACACAGTAAACCAGTTCACCATTCAACGACTTTGGATCAGCTGTTAATCTGCTGAGACAGCGATCCACAATAGCAGCTATGTTTCCAGCGTAAATCTAAAAATATGTTGAAAGTGCAAAAACACCAAAAATAAATCATTCAAGAAGATTACTTACAAATTGATGCATACCACGGCGTTCTCCTTCTACATAAGGTATATTTCCTTGTTCGGTCATTTCCTTGAGCTTGAACCATGAGCTGGATCCTTGTTCACCATGAATATGGACTGGCCGGAGGAATACTGCATTGAAGGAATCATCTGAAGGAAAAGGGTTCTTTCCGTGCTGAGAATGAATCCAGAGCTGCCGTTCCAGCTCCGTTCCAGCGCCGTGCTAGCGCCGTGCCCACTTTGTGCCTGTAGAGTCTAATCGATACATGCGCTGTGCGCCCACTTGGGTTCCGGAATGGCGGTGGCACGGTCTGGCACGGTCTGGCACGACCCTGGTACATGGGAGACCTTGATCACAGTTTAACATTTCAGAGTGACTCCAAATAACAAAGTACCTTTTTTACAAGCTGTCCTTGCATACATTTCGCCTCTAGTTCGTGATTCGCCATAGTCGCCAAGAAGATAGTTGCGCGGATAATCGCTTGAAAAAGCCAGATTAAATAATACTGCACTATAGAGAGCAAAGTCCTGTAGTTCTGCAACATACAGAAAAACTAGTTCTCCCAGTCCATAGTTGTCCTCGATGGGTAGTGCGGAGTACGCGTCACCGACATGTACTAAAGTGGCAATTCCGAGACGTTGCATAGTGTCGACAAGGATTTCGGTAGCTATAAATAGGTAAATATCTCACGGCATAAACCTTTAAGGAATATTATAAGGAATACGATAGCAAATTAGGAGTCAGTCATGATTTCTGAGTAGATAAAGTGTACATTAGTCATCTTCACGGAAAGGCTGAATTTTGCAGCACAACACAGCTTCCCGTTATTGAAGGTTTAGCAGATATACTATCGTCGAGTCATTCGTAACTTAATATGCCTGTTGCACACCATATGTGCTAACTGACGAACTACTAAATGAGAACCTGCTCATTTGCAGTGATTTCTCCCGATTTCCTTGTACCTTTTGTTTTTGTGAGATATATGCTAGTCAGTAGAACATATCTTTACAGTTTCATAGGTAGAAAATGTTTCAATGAAAAGTTAGTAGTAGGGGTGCCGTGGCTAATCGAGTATGGGGTGCGTTCTCACACATTAAGTTACAAATGACTCAAGAATATGTTGAAATTTGACACCTTCCTCTCTTCCAATACCACGTACTCAAATTTTGCCATTATGTACAAGTTATGACGTAGACTACAGAAGCAGCAGCTGTTCTGCCAGCGCTGCGAGGGCTACGGTAGGTTTATAGTATGGGAAAATTCTGAACTTCTGGCCGGAAAGTTATAACATAATCATGTCAAAGTACACCAATAAATCTTTGGTGAAAACTGGGGGGGGGGGAGGGGGAAGGGAGATTTCGAAGTGGTTTAGACGAATTCGAAAATTGTGCAAAAAATCTATTCATTCGTGACAGTTAAAAACAATCTTGAGAAACAAAATAGTTGTAAGAAAAGAATTTTCCCTCCCTTTCCCGGATGTTTCGAGTTACACTCTTGAGAAAATAGTGAAAAGGGTGGCACTGGCGGTGTCGACAACACCGGCAGGGTATGGCCAAGGCCTTATAACCCATATCAAGCCACCATGTTAGTGCAGGCCGCCTGAACAACAATCTTCCTTTTCCCAACCTTTGATGCTTGCTGACTTGCTCTGGTTGAGTTATTAACGCGGAATTTTGTTGATTTTCTCTCGGAGCATTGGTCTCTCCTCGGAATTCTTTTGGGCAAGGTTTTTCTGCTACTCTACTGACCAAGCCCGCTTTGCTTACTTTGGTATTTCGAGAGCACTTTGCTAGCGTACGAGTATGAAGGATCACCACCTCCACAACTTGCAATAACCTATTGATCTTCTCGATTGCAATGTTCCATTACAACACTTCTTATTAATCAAGTATTCTCGAGTAACTGACTCTTCCTATTAGCCTCATGCGGTGGGAGTATATCCACCATGCAATCCTGAGTTAGATAGTCTATCTCAGGGACGTTTTGCTGGCAGTAATGGGGGCATGGGTACCATCTCCATGATCACATCTTTATGACAATTGTAGTCCAGAGCAGTCACATGCAAGCTCTATCAAACATACTTCTTAACCAATTTGAAGGTATGGACCCAACGGCACGGTGGACCTTGACTGGGGTTGTTCGATTTACTGTGTGTGTATTTTTTTCTCTTGTTCTTTTTGTAAGGAACGCCATAGAGCGTATAAATAAATAAATAAATAAATAAATAAATAAAAGCCTTCTAGGTCCTTGTTACCCCTCCCCCGCCAGCTTCCCCCCCCCCCCTCGCATCACCTTAAAAAACTTCTATACGTCACTGCTTTTTGAGAAGTGAATATGCGAACACGGCACGAGGGCTTGGAAGCACTTCAGATATATTTATTATTTATTATTTTATTTTATATTTATTATACATATATGTGGAGATATTGTGCATGAAGTTCTCTCGCTTCGAGGCTCTTTCTGAGGCGTTTTTCTTTTTTTCAAAGTCTGAGAGTCTTTCACCAAAGAAAAACTAGTCTCTTATTGGGAAACGATGAAAATTTGTGTTTCGCTTTGGAAAACTTCTAGGGCAACCAGAAGTATGATAGTCCATTAGGCTCATTTTTTTTCATGAAATCTGCGATTGAACGGATGCATTAGCGTGTGCATTTTATCAAGAACAAGAATGACATCAGTACCAAGACTGTCCCTACATTCTTTTGAGAAAAAACCACCCACCCGTAAGGTTATCGCTCCACATCATCTCAATTTCCTTTTTGTCTTGATACTTCCATGGCATTTGGGCATGAGCACAATGTACAACGGCTGTACATCCTTGTAGGGCACGTTCGAGAGCGCCTTCGTCGCTGATGTCGAAAACGAAATGTCGCAGCTGAACGCCGTCAATACCTGCAGAAATTCAAGAATTAACTTTGAAGAGAGAAATGAAGATGGCAGATGAGAGAATGGAGAAATGTGCGTACTATTGCGAGCTGCTGGTACTTTGTCAATGAGTCGAATCTCCTTATAACGTCCGGATTTCGCTAGTCGTTCGACCACAAAACGTCCAGCCAAGCCGCTAGAGCCTGTCACGGCTACCACGTCCATGTTTGGGCTAGAAGTTGTAGACACTAGTTAAAGTCTAGTTCACTTTTTAAGATGACGAAATCTAACAGTATATGTTGCTGCGATTATACGTTTATTCAAAGGGCCTATTAGTGTGTAGGAGACAATAAAGGATTGTGACTCCTCATACAAAAGTCGGTACCTCCACAGAACTTAGGGAAAAGTTTGACTTTTCGCGACTTCCGCATATACTCGGCAAAAATTTCGAGAGATTGTCTCTGCAAATCAGAACTGCTATTTTTCTGTTTTATGTGAGAGTGGGATGAATGGTAGTGTACGGGACATAACCATGATGTTGCGACCCTTATTTATAGTCATTTGACAGTCCGGATCTTTTGCAAAATTTTGCAGAAATGCCACAAAGCATATTTTTCCGAAACTTCATGCAATCCTCTCAAAAGTCGGCAATGCGAGGTAAGCGATGAACGGAAGGTTTCATGGAATGTAGAAGTAATAAGAGATAGTCAGGGATTTTTGCCAGTTTTTAATCACTAAGCTCAAGATAAATGAGCTCGTAGTGAGGGACCTCCGCAAAACTTAGGCAGAAGTTTCGCAAGACCGTGCTTCATCGCAAATCGATTTGCTCTTCATCTTTGAGGAAGTTTCATCTGAGAAAAATTAGCAAACCAAATCTATTCCCTGAGCAGATCTGATAAAATTCTGATTATAAGCCAAAAAATAGAGTATGCAAGAGTATGCGATGTTTTTCAAGTAACAAGAGCATGACCCTGATGGAAAAAGCAAAGTACAAGATTTACGAATAGAAAAGATTAAAAAGTGGATAATCCGATGTACTCAGCGGAAGAGGCGACCACGGTAGTGAAGAGGTTGCAGATGCACACAGTGACGATGTGCTGTTAATGCAGAGGTGAACCGGCTCTCTCGGGGGCCCTACGCGCACAATGTACCCGATAATGGCGTACTTTGTCTCCTTCTTAGCCCTGAGTACGTGATCAGTTTTTGATTTCTCCTCCCAGGGCCCGGCACGAGATGGGCAAACGGGGCTTTCCAAAACGAATTCTCCTTTGATCCCAATAAATTTTACGGATACCCCCTTGAGCTCAAAAATGACGTTTTGTGCTTGTGCGACGAGATTACCGGCCACACTTCGCCTAAAAGCGCTCAAAAGCGCCCAAATTGCTCAAATTCCTCAAATTACTCCTCAGCTGTATCAAGATAGGAAACAGGAAGAAAAATAAGCAGGAAAAATGATTGAGGAATGAGAAAATATCAAAGAAACGCAGTCATAGGAATGAGAGACGCCGTTCCCGCGCGTATCGATTGACTGGGGCGCGCTTTCCATCTTAGAAAGCTAGGCTGCTGATGCGATTTTGGGCTCTAACAAGGACAAGAGGAGGAGTTTCGGAACCAAAATTTCACCATGTAGTAAACTTTAGGTGTACAACAGATTTATGTAAAAATTTTGAAAAAATTATGTGAATTGAGAGTTTTGCCGACCTCAGGTGGGAATTAGGTCGGCAAATGCCGACCTAATTTGGAAATTAGTTAAGGAAACTTTTCATTCACATAAGTTTTTCATAATATTCCATACTTAATTACTTAGTCCTACTGCGCATACACACACCAAATTCCGCGCGATTTCGTTACCTCTGCATTGCAAACGAGCCATTTTTCCATTTCTTTGGTAGCGCAAAATTTTCAGAAAAAAGTTTGCCACAACCTTCAGTCACATAATTTTTCAATGAAACTCCTCAGTTAAGCCCTGCAAGCCCGTGTGCATTTACTTACCAAGTTTCATACCATATCGTTCATCTGCGCGTTTAAACGAGCCGTTTGAATTCACATCTTCATTTACCATTTTTACGAAATTCTCGGAAAAAATGCTAATTACTCGTTCCGTTCACATAAGTTTTTCATAATTTCTCATACTATGTTTCCACTAGCCTCTCTCCGTTCGCATACAAAATTTGGTGTCATATCGTTACACATACATTGAGAACTAGTCATGTATGCTGTTACAAATAGCATCGCTTGGGCGACGTCGCGCGTGCGGCAATTAGCGACGGCGCGGTTTGACGCGCGCGAACTCCAGTGTTCGCCTGTTGAGGCACATAACATGTCAAGATAAGTAGCGAGCATGAACTACCAATTTTTTTTTCCGCGCCTCCGCCCCGGACCCCGCAAAAACGATTTCCCCTTTGCTTTTTGGCCTCAAAACGATTTCCAGCTTGTCAATTGCCGACCTCGTGCCGGGCCCTGTCTCCTCCAAATACATGTATTCGCGCATATATGGACGACGTGTGCAGAAGGAAATGACCTTCGTTTGTTCAGAATCATCGCAAAGAAAGCAAAAGGTTCGGTTTGCACGGCAACAAAATGTTCCGAGATCACCGACGATGAGAACGCATACAGTGGCGCACATAAGGGGGGGGGAGGGTTAAAAGTCTACACAGGTGATAAAATCAACGCCAGATTTTTTGCAAACATTTGCTCTGCTTAACTGAAATATAATAAGATGCATTGCAAAAAATCTTGCGTAAAAGGTTCCCTCAGAACCGTAGCTCTCTCCCCGCCCACCTTTGTTCCAAAATTTCAGGGTTATGAGTTTCTTAAGAGCTTGGATTTTATGCCAAACATCTCGTAGGGTGTGATGCAGTCTAGGTCCCTTCACATACAAAAGAATTTGTTGCACCACCTACTCCTTCCCCCTCTTTCCCCCCTCCCCCCACAAGAAAGTTATGGGACTATCACCGCTATTAAAAGATTCTCGATTTTGTTGCCTGATTTTGAATGGATCTTGCTTAGCTTAAATGAGCTTAATTTCAGTAAAATGTAAAAAAATGTAGGCAAATTGCAGATGAACTGATTGATTTAACCATCCAAATTCTAATCATAAAAATTATTAGGACTCGATTATCATAGAAATTATCATGATTGAACAAAACTGGAATTCTAAGGTTAATAAAGCATGAAAAGTGCATCTGTTTCAGGCGCATTCCGAATGTTATTAACCAAATTACATGAAAATTTATTAATTTATCCCCTACGGGATCATTTCATGTTCTTGTACCCGAAATCATGAAAGATTTTTTGTGATTGATTCCCAGAAGCAAACTTTATCAAAGAGTCCAAGCCTTCACAAAGGACAGACGGATAGTTCTATTAGCTTTGCCTTTTGACCCGCTAGAATTTCTATTTTTGAAACTTTGATTGATTTTATGGCTCATTTTCCTGAATGCATATTAATTTGCAAATGCTGAGACCTTTATGTAGGTTGAACATTTCAGTCGTGAAAACTTCTAACTCTTCCATCTAATTATGGACATGCATATATTTTTCAACGCTATCTTTACCAGAAAAATAAATGTCTGCATTTGTGAAAAACAGAACAGGACACATAATAAGACTCGAAATTTGTGGCACATACCGAGTTTCTGATGCACGAAAATGTGTTTTGTGTACCTGGCATAAAACATCTTCTACTGCAATCTTTTCTACGATTTCACAGCGCTGACATTGCTTTTTCTAGTCCAAAGAGCTCGTTAAGATAGAATCTCTTTGGTGGGCGCAATGTTTTTGCGTTTCAAGTTTTACCGACAATTTTAGGGTACATTATAGTCTCGTGTGTTGTCTCTAGGAACAAAGTGTGCTAGCCCATCGAAGGTAACGTGGTCTAAGAATGAATTCTCGTATAGAATTTTCTACTACGAGGTTTTTAAGACGTTGAGAAGAAACATAAAATGGAAATAAATTTGATTATCCACAAAATACTCTTAATGAATGGTAGATGGGACAAGTTGTTAGAGCAATTTTACCCCACTTGATTAATTTGTAAGTGATTACCAACCAGTAAAAGAAAAAAGTAGATCATTCCGAACCTGGGAACGTAGAAAACCATGAAGTTAGTGGAAGTTGGTTTAACAAAACGGATAGAAGGAACGTCACAGATGAAATAGGCATAGAAAAGGTTTTAAATTTTGATCTCTGTTCTTCAGAAGACTCGAAAGATTTTTATGGGTGAGAAGTGCGTGGACAAGGAAATGTGGTTAGAATCAGTATAATAACACACCATTGTTTTCCTCTTTTTGAACGCGCTTTGTTAAGATCTAATAATTACCAGGAAACATATAGAATATAGAACTACATGTATTAGTTTTTGTTCATCTAACGTATTTTTGGTTGCTTGCTTATATTGTGTAAAAAATTTGAAAAATGAACTAAATGCAGACCCATTTGGTTTATTGAATCTGAATCAGAAGCCGATAGGATTTTTGAACATGGGGCACAATTTCTTGTACATTATCAAGAGGATATATTCTCTGCTACGGCCGCTCACTAACTTCAGACAAAATCTTTGCACCGATGCCGCTGTATAAGGAAGTTCCATAAAAAATCGTAATTTTCCCTTTTCAGCGCATCAGATATGTTACGGGTGCTAGCGCTTGCACTCGATTCGTGAAGGTCTATTTTATGTGCTAAAATTCCATTTTGAAAGGTTCATGTTCAGATTTTGTTCAAGGTTTTGTTCTTGATGTTAAACTAGACTAGACTGCGTAGGTCATTCAAAGATGTAAAACTAATAAAAGCTGACAACAGAAAAAAGGCGCCGTTCAATGTCAATAAAAAAATCTCTGCAAAAACACTTTCCGAAACATCAATAAACATAAATCAGCAGAAATTTGCAAAATCATAAAATCAACAGTTTTCAGCGTGGATTTAGAAACTTAAAATCTTATTCCTTTTTAGGAGGGGGGGGGGGGATATTTTCAAGTGCCAGTTTTACAGAAAGAAATATTGGATTTAGCACTCAATCTACCATGAGACTTCTCTACCGCAAAAATCTACAAATGCCTAGTCATGCAAGAAATTCATAGAATAATAAATAATTTTCCTTTCCCTCTTATTATTAGGTTGTTACATAAGTCTTGTTACACTTAACTTCTAACGGTGATAAGTCATGCACCTCATTTTCTTTACAGGGCTTCAGGGTACCGTTCGATAGAGCAAAGCAAGCTCTACAAGAAATTATGCAAAAGTTCGCACCAACTTCGACCCACCGTAATTTTGCATCCAGAATCTAAGTCGTAGTGAAGGCGCAAATATTGCGAAAAATTCATATCTTCGTTCAACAAAATCCTCCGCATTTCCAACTTGCTCGTAAAAATTGCCCACTATATCAGACACTCATATGTACCGTTGCTGTATTTTTTCCTCATCTAGAAATCGAGAAAAGGAAAACTTTTTAGTTTTTACAAAAATGAGGCTATGCTGTTTCTACTCATGTAGCTGTGTACTACAAGCCCTTAGAAGTATAACCGTAAATTTTCAGTTTTCCAGAAGCCCTAGTTTTCCAAAAATTACCAAATTTAGTTTCTTTCACTCGGGTGTTCAATGCTAAATTAGGTAATTTTCGAAAACAAGGGCTTCTGGAAAGCTGAACATTTACGGTTATACTTTCAAGGGCTTGTAGTACACAGCTACATGAGTAGAAACAGCATAGCCTCATTTTTGTAAAAACTAAAAAGTTTTCCTTTTCTCGATTTCTAGATGAGGAAAAAATACAGCAACGGTACATATGAGTGTCTGATATAGTGGGCAATTTTTACGAGCAAGTTGGAAATGCGGAGGATTTTGTTGAACGAAGATATGAATTTTTCGCAATATTTGCGCCTTCACTACGACTTAGATTCTGGATGCAAAATTACGGTGGGTCGAAGTTGGTGCGAACTTTTGCATAATTTCTTGTAGAGCTTGCTTTGCTCTATCGAACGGTACCCTGAAGCCCTGTAAAGAAAATGAGGTGCATGACTTATCACCGTTAGAAGTTAAGTGTAACAAGACTTATGTAACAACCTAATACTTTCAACTGCCAAGGTAAGGAAAAGAATGGAAGAGCACACAAGATCTCAAAGAATCTAAATGCAAGAGCTCCTTGCAAAACGGACTTTTGAATAAGAACTCGAAAGTCTACACTCTCTTTGGTGAGGGAATGAGCGCAGTGGGTTAGTTAATGGACGGCGAAAGATTGAAACTGAAAGCCGGGATGTGGATTCATCCAGAAAGAGTCAGAAGATTTGAATCTACGATTTTTCGATGAGATCGGGTCATCGGGCAAGCGCCCGACGCCACTGGTCAAGCGGCGAACTTGATGTCGTGCAATCAAAGCACTTTCGCTATCCATTCCCCCTACTGGACACAGTGATGTTTTACTAACTGGTTCTGGCCTCTCACTTATCGGCTCTCGAACATCGACATGCACAACGTCTTTACACTTGAACGTGTTCGGGGGAGAAAATAAACGAGCATTTTATGGAAGATTCTGACCAAAACACAACGTTGGCAGTTTCTCACATAATTCGCATAAATTCAATTCACCAAGTCGTAACCTTCGTTCAGAGTTTGTTTGAAGGTTTGCGCTTTGCGATAGTGTTTTGTGGGCTATCTTTCATATACTAGCTGTGGAGAACAAGGCTTGCAAACTGGCATTTCGTGATTCGATATAGTTCGGTGATACAATGGTAATTCTGAGTTGGTTTCAGAGAATGTTAGTGCCATATATGATCAGTAATGTTGGTCTCACTTACTGTACAACATCCCCGCGCGACCATTCCGTCTAAACTTTTCTAGAATTCTCCAACCATTTGCTCAAACTTACAAGGGGATTGTCAAAAATTGAAGAGACAATCCAAACCTGCATAACATTCGATGCACCATAAAACGCTGATTCCAAATCTGTCTTCCGTATCTGCTACAGCCTTCGTAGGCGAAGTTACGTGCCGTATTATTGCGAAAAAGTCGTATATAAAAGTTGCGAAATTGACCACATTATCACCCTTGTAGGTCAACTTTAGGGTATGAGCAGCTATACAAACTAACCCCGAGGCGAAAATTTTTCACTCAGCATCAAGCACCGAACAACTTAGGTCCGTATAGCCAGATTTGCATTTTGCAAGCATGATTTTACAGCAAAACACTGGCCTTTAATGACTTATAGTTTCGTCCACAAAAGAGTTTAGCACACAGGTGAGACAGATCTAGAGTCATCGTTTATGCTGCATCTAATGGTAGCAGCTTCTTTGAATTCGCCACTTCGACTTCTGGCCATTCCCATGTTAAGCAAAGCTCATGAATCGAAAAGTCAAGCCCTTAGAAGACATACGACCACTGGTAGGTCCCAGTCAACATCAGTACTGATGAGCATTTACACAAAATGAACCTAGAACAGAACAAACTCCATTTGGAGAATTTCTCTAATGTTATGGAGTTTGACAATCGACTATTTTCGTTATTGTGCAGTTTCCTTGTAGTGTACTTTGACTAAACCTTGACCGTCAAGACAGATGCATTTTGGCGAATTCCATCATCGTTATTTCTAGTCATAGAATTACAACAAATACATTTTCAAAGTTGTGCATGGCCAGTGATACGCACAAGTCAAACATATGTTTTTCTTATTTACAAAATCAACACCTTTGAATCCTCTCCTTAACGAGGCGCTTATAAGGTCATCACATATAATAGGTCCGTTAACATCTCACTTACACAAGCTCAATTGCCTTAAAGTGTTTTCCATCTGCTAAACAACACGAAAACATCACGATTATTTATTACATAAATATAAGATCTGATGTACATATACACCAATTCAGTACCCGCATTCATAGCGAGAACCGCAAAGCACTGATTGTTGGAAAGAAAATTATCATAGCATAAAAATTCTCTGCGTATGGCATTTCCCTTGAATCCTTTACTAAAACCTACCATACTTGGCTATCATTGCTGTTTTGCTCATGCTGATACTTGATGTCGTCCCTCCTGAAAGAACATCTCGTTGTCCTCCGCTGAAACAGTCTTCGGACTCGAAGAGAATTCAACGCGAAAACCAATCGCATAAAATTCAAAATCTGCTGGAACATCTTCTTATAGAGATAATTACATTGGTATCTTGGACTTCTTCGGTTGTTTTCGGCCGCTTGTCGAGGGGTAGTCCGTCCAAGAGCCGGCGAGCAAATAACCCAAATCGCTCATCTGGTAACCGTCTTGCTCTCAATGTGTCCACTTGCCCTGCCAATCTCATTAATTTCGCAGGCATGGAACAAAGAGTGCGGAAATACTGAGTCGAAGCGTCTTACAGTATTTAGCGAAAAAAAGCACATTTTGTTAACCTATGGTATGTTAAACATTTAGGAGCACTGTCTTCGCAACTAGGGGCTGCAGGGATTCGTAGCAGTGCGGTAGCACGCCTCAAGGCTGAACAATCAGTGAAGTCCAGAGCAAGAAAACCGCCTGCAAAGCCTCATTGCCATGGATGTGCTGTGGACCCTGCCTTCTCATTCGTAACCCCACCCATCTGCGATTTCAAGCTGCAGCTTGACAGCCATAAGTTATGACCAGAGTCACAGCGACACAGTGTCATGAACACTGGCAGGCCCTGCTCCAGTCCTTCAAGATCGAGGACTTCGCAAAACCAGTTCCAAGATTTTTGCGCTCCCTAAGGTACATTTTTGCAACAACTATTTTTCTACGCCTGATCAACTATTGAAGCTCGGCTCTGAGCCCTTACCAAGTTCAGACGTGGAGAAATGACCAGACGACTGTTCATGAAGCGGCGCTGGGTTGGGCAAGGCGGCCGCGAAGGACCAAGCCGCTTGTCGGGCTCACTCCAAACGATACAAAGGTATACACGGATATTCGCCCTAGCGAGCATTTGGGACCGTCGCTCTGGAGTTCTGGAGTCATTTCGGGCGCCATCTTACAATTCGCACCTACTTCACGTGATCCCGACCGACCAGTATTTGTTAAACTAAGGTTACTGCCGGACGAAGGCGCAACTCCTAGGGGCGTGAACGCGGTCTCATTAGCTGCAAGGCGCATGAAGCGTAGAGTATAAAATGGTGAAGATACAACAAGTGCCGCGCGTTCGCCCACTCACTGATACTGCTTTTGCGCTTTCGTTCGGAAGTAGTCTTTACCCTTAGAAACACCGTTACCTCCTTCCGAATTTTCCTCTTCCCTAAACTTGTTCGTCACACTGATTCTGACAATGCAGATATCGTGACGAAAACGGGTTTTCCGGAAGCGTTTACGAACCTGATCAAGCAAACGTGGAACCTTCAGGACCTGGAGAGGCAGAGCCACTACAGACCATAAACGGCCACAACGAGGCAGCCAAGTCAGTTTCTGGGACGGTTTTTCCGCAGCCTCTACGCCAGCACTTGAGGACCACTTAGTCAAAGTGTGCACTAATTTCATCAATTTAGATGTCCATTACGACTAGTGCATAGATTTCAATCGTCGATCTATGATCAATGACAGTGAGCGCACAAATGCACATAAAGTTCAAACAACTTCAAAACCCTTTACCAAACTCCGCTTCGACTCGGTAATCCCACACCGTAAAAGGCGTTGCGATCGCCATCAACACAAAATGTAAACAAACAAAACAAAAAGGCGAACTCGTTAAATCAGCATCTGCCATGGAGTCAACCAATCCAGGGGCGTACTTGATCATCATGCCAAGAACATCATCCACTGATAATTCCTCGTCTATCGAATGTTTTCTGAAAACTGGCCAAGAATGGCTCTTCTTACTTATAAATTACGATTAAGCTTAGCCACAAGCTAGAGGGTGTGGATGAATTTTGAAAATGGTAAAATGCTTAGAAAGGAAGACACAATTATTCCTTCCTAACCATACAACACAGGAAACGTACGACTGGCAAAAGACATCTGAACATTTTTCCCCCGAGACTTCTAGGGGACAATCCATGGGCATGACAGACATATCGGGGGGTATACCAACAAATCGTTTCAGACGTTCGGGAAAACTATCCAACCTAAAGTGCATCAGTCATTCCACATAAAGTATTCATGCAATAACACTGAGAGAAATTTTTCGAAAAGTAGTCACTCTCAAAAAGATATTTACCTGTATAAAGGTACTGTTTCCTCTACTCCTTCACTTTCTATCGTTTGCGTTGACTGATTGCAGGACTCCTCTTCATTTACAGATGGTATCCGACCTTCTTCGTCTGCACCAACAAATCTTTCTCCTTTTGAACTCCACTAGCCTGAGAACAAACCTCCGTCCTGCGACGTACTCGCAGGGAAGTCCTTTCTCATCCTAGCAAGAAGCTTCAGCCGCATTTGTTCTTCAATATGAGGCTCTGGTTGCTCTCGCGCCACAATCTCTTCGCTGGGTCTTTCCACGCTTTCGCTGTATGATCTATTCAATGGCTCCTCGATGTGCAAAGAAGAGTGGGCGTCTTCTATCGGTGATGTTTCATCGCTGTTTTGAGTTTCTGTTCCATTTGAAGGTTGCCTAGAGGACTTAAAATGTTCCTTGGACTCCTACTGATTATCTAGGAGTTAGTGAGTAGCGAAGCAACTTATGGTTGCGTTGCGAGAATTCTATGAGAACAATGGTCCTCAGAAGCCCTAATTCTCACAAGATGACAAGTGATGTCGGCTAAATCGCAAAGTTTTCAAGAACATTAATAAGCTTTGAACCGCTCCAATCACGCGAGCAGAAATTCATGTGTAAAGACAGTCGTTTGCATAATCGACTTTTCACTCCCAAAAAATAATTTAATCCAAGTATAAGTTACCACTCATTCTCTAGCAGAAGATCCAATTTGAGTTCTTCGCATCGCTCAACAGCACGTCTTATTGTATTCCGTCGCTGCATCAGAAGCCGACAGCCTACTCTTTCAGCATCTATATCTGCATCTAGTTCAGCTAGTTGCTTCTAAATCAAGGACTTTGCAACAGCTCCAGAAATCATATGGAAAACGTATACAATCAATCAAATCGCATACAAACGCACCCTAAGCTCTGTTCTTCTATGTAACGACGTGTCGAGCGTTGTCATATGCTCCATGATTTTACTATCCAAAATATCTAACTCCGACTGATGTTCTCTGAAATCGTAATACACAGATAAAAACACAAATAGGTCTGTAACACCGCTCAAAATCTAATCGAAGGTAATTTTCTTATTCAATAAAGAGCAAAGAAAACTTACTTGAGTTGTGCCTCTAGTGCTGTCAAGGTACTGACAGGAGGACTTTTCAGAGAGTAAAATTCTTCCGATGCAACGACATTGTCCTGAACACGGATATCATTTCAACTGCAACCATTTCAAGCAATATCACCTTTCTCCTCTTGCATGGCGGTTCATATAAACGGAAACTGTTCTTTGTAGGGTTGCTCAAACCATTTCTGTAAATAATGAGAGCTGCGCAATGACAAACAAGCGGACTGATCACGGATCAAACGCAAACAAAGTCGGAAGGAGACCATGCAAGGTGAAACAATAAAAAAGAACAACAACTAACATCCTGATATCTGGCGCAGGTGTATTGGATATATCTGTCGGTTCTCCTTTTGCAGGAGCTTCTCTATGAGGCATCTATAACAACGTTTGATCGATGTAATCCTTAGCGCATGCAAGATGAAGAGATATCGTCGATTCTCCGGAGAGGATTGGACAAAGCATTGCGGAGTTAAACCATGCCGATGTTGGATGGAGTAGATCATCGATCTATCGAGTCCACAATGCCCTACCCGATCCACTTTTGAGAAACAACGATAGGTGCATAATAAGCTAAAGTTTAGAGACATATCAAACATACCTCCTCATTTGAACACCTTGACTGATTTTGAGTGTTATCATCACCGGGACCATCAAACAACGATACGTCACTACTTTGAGTAGTACTTTCAGCTAAGCGTTTTCTATGAAGAATCACCTAAAATTGCCGCGTTTTGTATAAAAACTCAAATAAATTTTGCGTTTTGGGTGATAGCACTTGAGGCAAGAGGTACATAGATTGTGCCACTTGAAGTGACAGGCTAGACAAAAATGGACATGCGAAAAAAGTCACGTTCAAAAACATACTGCACTCTATAGCAGACTTTTCTCGTATGAAAGGACAGTGCCATAAAGAAATGGAGACTAAACAAAGAAAACTCTCACCTGATTTAGCAACATTTGACGCAACTGTTCTTCATCTGCATCAGAAATCAAACGATGGCGAGGTGGAGAGTTTGCTAAAACTAGCAAAATTAGAATGACAATAACATCCACTTTGCAAGAAAGTCTAAAACCACCAGCCTACCTTCGTCTTCATGATCAAGATTTGATACAAGGCTGGATCTCGATGATTCCACATCCATTCCAACGTCTTCGTAATTATCCGGATAACGATCCAGAGGCGGAGGTGGTGGAGGTTGTTCAGGCGAACGTATTTTCTCCGGATGCCTCCCAGTATCCTTTGTTCGGGAGCTTGAAGACATCTGAGCAACACGTCCACCACCTTCCCTAACTTGAACGGTAATGGAAGAAGGACTGCATGTCCCACTCTTCTCCATAGCTTGCTGAACACAAAAAATGACCTGAAGCTTCAACTGATAGCAAAAGAGACAACCTCTCTGAGAGAAAGCACGATAAAAATGGTTAGTAATGATATCAGCGGACTGCCATGAGCTTTTCGCTAACATATTTTGTTCTATACGCTCAAATGAATCAAAGCAACCCGACATTGGAAAAAGGGTTTACAAGAAAGTCCCATTTCTAAGAGCTAACTCTTCTTTGATAATTTGCTTTTTTCAAAAAAGGGCATAAGCTTCAGAAAAGCTGTTCTATAAAAACGCTCAAAAATCCGCACAAAGGCGTCGTGGCAAAAGTTCCAAATAGCTTGAAACTTCATAACCAAATCTAAAAAATGACCCACCGGAAATACTGGTGGAGCAGGAGGAGGTGGCAACAACACAAAGTCATGCCGAATCGGGGGTGACTGAAACATATTTTTGCAGATTCCAATCAAATAGCTTTGAATCATAACACACTCACCACGGTCATTGTACGAGGAGGAAGCGGAGGCGGTGGCAACGGGATATCCGTGTCGTCATCTGGTCCCTCGCCAAGGACAGTGCGATGAGAAACTCTGGGCGGTGGACGTGGAATACTATAAAAGCAAAAAGCTTTTACACGAAAACTAGGAAGACACATGCCATCAAAAGGATGATCGATAATGCTGTACGCTAGAACACGCTGGACTGGTTTATTTCTTCGAGCTTTGCGGGCAATCTAGGCAATGTGACACTAACCTCGAACCACTTTGCGAAGAATAGCCACTATCATGCAAGTGCGATCGGTCATTGGCAGGTCGAGCGGCATCTGCAATAAGGAATTTTACATGCTCATCCCTCACAAGCGCTACAAAAGCTTACCAGAAAAAGTATTCACAGTAATTGAGAGATTAGGACCCGAATCCCCAACTCTCTTGATACAGCGATTCTCTCCACCCGTATGAGACTTCGATGTGTCCACAACTCGTTCCGAAGATAGCCTCGGTTGGTCCCTAGCTGTAGTAACCACTATCCCACTATTTTTAGAACCTATGAATTACAAATATTGAAGGATACAAAAACTCGCTGTCCAACTCACTGCTTTGTTCAACAGGTAGCGTGATAGACAATTCAGTGACTCCTGCCTTGACAGTCTCGCTTTTTCCCTTGGTGATGTCATGCTCTGACTTTCTCGAACGACGCGAACGAGTTGAGTATGATGCTCTTGTTTTTCGGTCCGGCTCTCTGGGTTTTGAACCTAAATCAAGGAAATGAAGATATGCTGACAATCTTTGGAAAGAAACATACCTTTTCCCAAACTTATGTAAGCACGAGGAGTTGAACGATGCTTGCTGCTTTCATTCGTTCTATACGTTCTTCGTTCAGATGATCGACGTTTTTCTCTGCTTTTAGAGTCAGCGCTTCTATGACTTCGCTTTCTTGATGCTGAAAAATTTTCACTCGATAATTGTGATGCAGCAAACAGTTTTTGCTTACATGTATCATGATGTGTTTTGTTGGATGTCGTAACCTTTGGAGGTTCTTCAGGACAAATCCCTCCAGACAGCGCATCTGTGAAAGGAGACACCACGTTCAACACAAGATTTCTTTCAGTGTGAAATTTCAAAAATGAAGTTTTAAGGAACGGTATCGCGCTATGGACATTCAATAATCGGAAAGAGCGTAATATCCTCACGTGCAAAAGAAAATAATAGACAAACAACTCACCCTCATCAGTGACTTCCCCTTCTTCTTTCTCAACTGATTTGAGCTTGTTTTGAAGGGATTCGATGAGATTCAGCCGCATGCTCAAAGTTTCTGGATCTTCATCTTCAAACTAAAACTAGAGCCATATAGATAAGAACAAAATCAGACAGCATTATGATCAAACCTTTGCTCTGTATATGTAAAGTGCCATTTTCAGACTGACTCAAAGATGAAAGATTGCATAGATTGGCGCAATTTTGTCTACAAAGTTTCGCTCGGATATAAGCAATAGTTTTCGATTGCCATCCACAGGTATTTATAGTTCCTGCATGGTTCAAAACGACTGTAGTGTGTCTTGAGGGCATGATGCCGCCGCAATGATGACCTCAATCGCCCTTGACCGACCCATGCGGACTGTCCATAGGCATTTTACACTTTTTTCTCATATGAGAGTTTGGAACGCTTTTTGCCACAAGATAAGTTGCACCACGCATAAAACGTAGAAGCTCTTTTTCTGAACTTAATTGCAACATACGGACTCTCAAATACTTCGATTACTTCGAAACCAGGAAGTCTCATTTCGAGAGCAGATCAAAATTTGGTAACCCTCCATAAACAAATTCAAAGAATGTGATGTTTTTCAGAAAAACACGAAAGGTCATTCTTACTACCATTGAGCATGATTGTGACCAATCAAATGATTTCCTCCTTGCTTCAACTAATCAAATTTCTCCTTTTGAATCACTAGAAACCGAGGTACAAAATATGCCTAGCCATGCTACTTTTCCGATATCACTGTTTCAAAATGAAAAAAGGTTTTTCGTAGGCTGGTACGCACACTCCGCATGGAATAAACATGGAATTTCGTTCTAGAACTCAGAGTGCATTTGGCATTGATCAAAAAAGCAAAAACAAGCCTTCTTATCGAAACACATGCATATAGCCATTCTGTGTGGGCAGAGATCGATATTTAGGATACAACTTGGGTGACGCTGCAATATAGTGTGCACGTTCCACTGCTACGCAAAAAGCAACGAAGACAGTTGATAAACAGAAAAGGGATCGAGAGAAACTTGGCAAAATTACAATGGGCAGCAAAACATTTTTAACTGAACCGCACATAATTACCTCATGTGATCCGCTACTGCCAGCGTTGACAACTGAATCGAGGACTGACGACACCGCTTCAGAGCATCCTGGCGTTAACATCTGAAATTGAAATTCAGAAATTGTTCAAGAAAGCACGCATCTTGTGATTATAGACGATAATAGCATTGTCTCTGTCGCATTAAACAAAATACAAACGTGCATATTAGCATGCATGCATCAATTGCTGATAAGTGCTCTTATCTCTCCTGCGATGTTACAACTGAGCATAGGACCAAAGTAGCTCTTATATGTTTTTGATATTATTGAAAATTCAGAAGTGCAAGAAAAAAAAGCATTAACAGAGCAGCGGTGATTTTTCTTATTAAAAGAAACTTTAATGGACCGACGGAATCTGGGAGCTATTAGTTGACCCAAAAATCAAAGACCTGCTGAGACCCTGGCTATAAGAATTCTTAGCAAAAGACCATATCGAAACGCATTTTACTGAAGATGCAATAGGCACAAAGATAAGCTAAAACCCGGAACTTGATAACCTTGTTTGCGGGAGTTTTTTTATACATACTGATAACGAAGACGGTATCGTTAGCACAAGAAATATTTCTTGCCACTTTTTCTTCCCCCCCCCCCCCTCCCAACCAGGTTTCAGAATTGAGTCTCGCTCAGATCAGTTGGATGGGGGGTAGCATGCTTATCACAAATATCACACTCCTTTCGCTCAAGAAACGTCATGGGGTGGGGGTCGATATAACGGATTTGGCTGGAAATTTGGTCTAAAGGGGTTATCTGTCAAGCTGCTCACGGATACTTTTTCTTTTCATGATAAGGCCATTTCCTGGTACTGGGTAGGTGCAGAAAGCCGAACAAGTATAAGGTATGAAGTCAAAAATTACGGATCGAAGTTCATGAGATTATCTAAACCCCTAATTAGTATAACCTTCACATTGCAAAAAAGGTTATTGTGTTCATCTGTTACAATGATGTTATAGCCTTTTCTGATAATGTACAGATGAACACTTTCATCTTCATATTAACAGATCCTGAAATCGAAAGACCTCAGAGTATAATATCAGTGATCAGCACTTCAAATAACTCCTCTGCACAAGGTTTTGGGCAAATCTGTAATCTTGACCACATACAGTACTCGGAAAAGCCTCATTATACGAAACGAGTATGATTATTGTGATTAACAGTTAGATTACTCCACTATTGCAGAAATATGTAATTTTGACCACCCCTTGCGTATACCCACCGTATCCACACGAGTTTTATTCTGATTAACATGCCGTATAATGTCCAAAAGCCGAGATTGAGCAAGATCTCTAACTATGAAGTGGGATCTGATATTAGAATAGCGCTAAGCAGGGAATGGTCAGAACTTAACCCAGCCAATCCCAACAATCTATGTATCATCGGACTCTTTTAAAACGCTGACCACAAGTATATGCTTATTACCTGCCAAGACTATCTGGGAGAAGTTATGAGCGTGTAAATGTGCTATTTGTCAAGTGTTGTGTGGCGCATGTTGCACGAAATAGGTTTCAAGAACGCTTATCTAGGTTTTTGGTGGATGTGACTCTTCTTGTAATCAAGATAACCATAGCCACTGTAAACCTGCGCCATCAAGCTGCATTTCAAGGAGATATATTCGCCGGAGCTCGAAAAATTTCCCATATCTGAACGCTCATAACTTCCCCCAAATAGTTGCTTGGCAGATAAAAAAACATATATTTGAAATCAGCGTTTTAAAGCGAGTCCGATGATATACAGCTTGTTTGGAATGGCTGGGTTAAGTGTGACTTTCCTAGTAAGCCCCATCTTTTTGAGGTTGCTTTGAGTAAATGGTAAATCATCAATTCGACCGCGCAAGGATTTTCAGCGCAAAACCGATGTACTTTTTCAACTAGTACGCCAAAGAATCCTTGAAGAAAGAGAACAGATTCGGAATTTTGATCTACCGACCGGTACCTGGTCGTGACCCCGTCAACGGTACCGCTTGGAAAAAAGATAATGTGTTCAGCGTGGCAAACAACATTCAGGGCTAGACCGAAATCCGACCTTCTCTTCATGTAAATCATATGCGCGGAAGGAAATTGAGAACTTGAAAAAAAACCCTTACAAAGGTCTCAGCAATAATCCTGTCAATTTCCTTCTCTGTCCGATCTGAATCACTCGTATTTTCTAGTGACTTAAAGTGAGCAGCTGGCAACTCTGATTTGACATCTTCGTTACTGCTGGAAGTTCGACATTGAAACATTATTTCTTAATCAAAATAAATCTTACCTATCCAGCTGTGCCATGCAAATCTGTGATCTTCAAAGAACTTTGCTTCGTGATGTTCTAATGTATCAAAAATATATTTATTATAACATGAGTCTATTTGTATGAGTAAAAAGGTATGAAAAGCAGGCTGACGCTGTTCATAAGTTTCCAAAGGAAATACAAAGTTGCAAGCTCAGAGAGAAAGAGAGATAAAAAGACTTTGAAAGTCGAAAAATTGAATATTCGAGGAAAGAATGGAGAAAAGCTGAATTTTCAAAGGATCAAGCAGGATATAACATCGGACAGAACGCCTGCTACTGTTTCCGTTCCAAATATTTCCTTGCGCTTTTCCTGAAATGATGTAACATGAAAATGAAAAAGCAGAACGAATGCACGAGTTGTAAGTTCAAGAATTAGGAGAGGAATGCAATGTAAAAGATTAGTGAAAACCATGAAAAAATCGATGAGGAACGTGAGCGACGAAGTAGCGCCAGCGAGTTGTATAAACTGCGATTGCGTCTCGCAAATGCACGTGATGAATAGGAAGTACTCTGTAGTCGTGCAGACTGAGGCTTTTAGTCAATAATCGTTTGACATGGTATTGTATAGTCTGAAGGAAAGTGCAACGGATGTGATATAGGAATCATATCTTATTGTTAGCGAGAAGGAAAGTGCTCCTCTTGAATTTTCTGACACTGGCGGACGTATTACATTACTTTTCACTCAATATCAGTCTTTAGGCCTACTTCATGAAGTCTGATGGACACACAAGTCCGATTAATAGAAGAGGTGTCATTCCCTCTCTGACTAAGAGACGCGAACGCGCTTTGCGTATCGTCGACTCTAAAAATCGTGACGACGGTCTGCAGTGCGGCCAGTGCGCGCCGCACGGCACTGCCTCCTTATCATAAGGCAATCTTGCTTCTCAGCAGTGTAGGCTCCCTGCGGTAGCCATGAAAGTTCCTGCAAGCAAAAAAGATGCAAAAAGAAAAAGAAAAACCACAAGAACCCACCTTCTCCACGTAATTTGGGCGAATCACTAGGCGGCAGTGCCGTGCGGCGCGCACTGGCCGCACTGCAGACCGTCGTCACGATTTTTAGAGTCGACGATACATACTTCTAACAAGTTTATGAGTGCGTTTTAACCAGGGTCAAGCAAGGGGTGTGGCACACGATCGCTGGTTACGACCTCCCCCCCTGACTGCTGTCTTTCATTTCATTTTCATTCACATAAGGAACCCTATGTGAAGATTATAACACTGAACCAGTATATGCCAAAAGGCTCCACAAAACAAAACAATCGTGAACACGTGCAAAGAAAAAGAACAATTGTGATTATGAATATTCAGATGAAGAAAGTAGATAGCTCTCAAGGACGGTTTTAAAATGAGAAAGTCTAATTGGAAGGACTTGCATTCTGATAAGTTTATCAAGGTCGCGAGAGACTCTAGATATGAAGAAATTTCTCCTCACATTCCTTCTCGTTCTGTTAATCATAAGCTTGCACGGATCGCCCCTAGTTACAGACATAGGTGCGAAGGGTTGAGAAAAATCTCACCCCCCCCCCTTCACTTTGGACGGAGAAAGAAAATTTTTTGAGGTGAGATGATAGTGTGCTTGAAGTGGAGTACATAAGGTAAAAGAATTTATTTACAGAGTAAAGGGAATGAGAATGCGGGAAAGGAAGCAAAAATCGGGAGCGGACCCCCCTCACTGGGACGAAGCAGGTGCTAAGGTGACTTAGTTAGATTAAAGTCGAGATATCGGAGCTGAAAAATCCAATTTTAGGCATTCCATGGGACGAGCAGTATTGGGTCGATATGGGAGGGCGCATGGACGTGAAACGAATGACTAGAGTGGTGCCTACACGTGGGCTTGTTGGACGAGACTCTGGAAAAGAAATTTTGTGGTTATAATATGGATATAAATTGAATAATTTGCCATCGTATTGTGTGTATAAGGATAAACAATAAATGGAATTTTTGTACACAATCGAATTTGTATATACTAAGTGAAGGCAAGAAGATAATCAGAATAGGAAAGGTAAGATATCGGAGTTTGATGATCAAAAGAGAAAGCTGCTTAAAATAAGTTCTATAAAGGTACAGGGAGAAGGTAAGTCAGGTATTAGGTACTCAGGTAAGCTTCCGATGTATGCTGATAAGGAGAAGCAGGTTTGAGTTGCCAACTATACCCCCCTTCGAGCCAAAAAATTTCCATATCTCGGTGAGGGGGTCATCTCATGATCTAGTTTTTTTTTATCTTGTAAGGGAGAGTGTGCTTGAGATAACTAGGGCTGTCGCAAAAGAATCTGCTGAAGCAGAACTTCTGAAGCTTGAATTTTACGCACAAATTTATGCGTCTTCAACTCGGTGCTGTTCCTCTCCTTCCTTAAAGCGGATCCTTTTGCGACAGCCCTAGTTATATCAAGTGAACCTCCCTCTACAAGTTGGTGAAAAAAGTAGATCACGAGAGAACCTCCCCGCTGAGATATGAAGCGTCAAATTGAACCACCCAAAATCGATTTTTTTTGCTATAACTCTTATGTAAATAAACAAAAGTAAACAAGGAGCTGGAATTAGAATCTACTTTCGAATGATATATAATATGTGAGGGTTCCTTGTTTTTTTTTCGCCCTGCGACAGGGGTTGAGACTCTCTACAAGATAAAAAAAAACTAGATCATGAGATGACCACTCACCGAGATATGGAAATTTTTTGGCTCGAAGGGGGGGGTATAGTTGGCAACTCAAGCATGCTTCTCCTTATCAGCTTGCATCGGAAGCTTACCTGAGTACCTAATACCTGACTTACCTTCTCCCTGTACCTTTATAGAACTTATTTCCAGCAGCTTTCTCTTTTGATCATCAAACTCCGATATCTTACCTTTCCTATTCTGATTATCTTCCTGCCTTCACTCAGTATATACAAATTCGATTGTGTACAACAATTCCATTTATTGTTTATCCTTATACACACAATACGATGGCAGATTATTCAATTTATATCCTATAACCACAAAATTTCTTTTCCAGAGTCTCGTCCAACAAGCCCACGTGTAGGCACCACTCCAGTCATTCGTTTCACAACCATGCGCCCTCCCATATCGACTCAATACTGCTCGTCCCATGGAATGCCTAAAATTGGATTTTTCAGCTCCGATATCTCAACTTTAATCTAACTAACTCACCTTAGCACCTGCTTCGTCCCAGTGAGTGGGGTTAAAAGCAAAAAAATTGGAAAATTTTAAAATTAAAATTTGGAAAAATTAGAGTTAAAAAATTAAAGATTTATTTTTTTTTCAATTTCCCCTCCCCCCGGTCGACGTCGGCAATTTTCGGACCCCCTTCACTTTTGAGGGTCAAAAACTCCTGAGACCCCCTTCACTTTGGAGGGTACCCTTCTCAGGCCTTCGCACCTATGGTTACAGATGTCCTTCGATCAAAGAAATCAGCCGCATTTAGCTGACATCCCCCAAACAAAATTTTATGGGCCATGATGAGATCAAACTTTCTTCTCCTGGTGGCTAAGTCTTCCAACCCCAACTCTTTATTTCGAAGTTGGAAGCTCGGTAACTGATTATATATTAGGTTGGTGCAAAAGTAATGCGCGTTTTTCTAGCCCTAGTTTTAAGACAACTTTTCCCCCATCAAACTTCTTCCTTTGAAAAAACTCAGCATACAATTACAAAGCTCCTTTCATGCTCTGTCCAACAATGGCCAAAAGGAGCTCCTATCCTCATTTGTTGAAAAGTTATAGAGCTTCATACAGCCGCACTCGAATTCACGATTTCATTGCACTAATCTTTTTGGCCAGAATTCAATCACATGTAAAGGCATTCTTTTAAAAATTTAGCTACTGTTTATTATAGAAATTGCCTACGTTATGCATACCTCGCTAGTCTCTTAGAAGTTATCTAGGCTGAGGTTTCGACGCCTCAATACGGGTAGTGGTTTGGTAATTCTGTGGCTTATAAATTTCCTTTGAAAAGTGCAATCGCCAAGGCTTTGCTCATTTCTATAAGCGTAAGGGTGGGCCTCATGTTGACAATTTTTGCAGAAGTATTTATCTGTTAAGTATGCAGAAAATCAAAAATCTTCATATTTTGGGATTTTGAGGCCAACGAAAAAATGTCGAAAAAAGCGGACAATTTAAAAATTAATTTTTTTCTTTTGGCAAATCATTGTTATTTGGGCCCTTTTCATCAATTCTTGTATTACTGGATTGCGGCTACAAGATACTCTACTTACCATCTACACTAACAAATGTTGAAGAAAAATATGATCGGTTGAAAACGAGGTTTCAGAAAAAAAACTTTTTTTGCTTATCAATTCAGATTTGTGCCCGTTGATGATATGAGTATAGGGGGATGTGCGCTATATTGAGAAAGGTTTGGTGCCTCTACTGGTCTTTACCGCACTGAAAAATGTGGGTTTTCCAGAAAGTTATAGCACGTCAAATTGAAAACTTGCAAAACGCGCATAACTTTTGCACCAACCTAATACAAAGCCTCTACTGCGTATCATCAATTTCCCAGAGAAGCTATTTTGTACTTTTTCCAGTACGTAAGCATTTTTGCTCGTGCAAGGATTGAAAATCACGGTGCCATACTCAATCAAGGGTCTTATATAGACCTTGTAAGCTTGAAGCAGAATTTCAACATCATTTGTTGTCATTGCCCTGAACAGATTATGGACAGCGGCGGTTCCAATGCTAGCAATTTTCTCACAATGCTGGCCAAAAGTAAGCTTGTTATCCACCAAAAAACCAAGGTCAGTCACCTCATCCTCATAACCAATCTTGTTACCATCCATACAATAAGCATATTCAGCGCTACCAGATCCTAAGTGTAGAACCTTGGTCTTAATAAGACCCCCTTGAATTATATACCTAAGATAGCATTAACTCATTACCTGAAGGCCCTGTCAAACATAATGGGCAACATATCCATAATGAGCATGTCAATTAACCACTGTAGACAAACTTTGAGCGAATTCTGAAGATTCAAGATATTAGGCTACCTAAGTGAAATGGTCATATTCCAACATGGTTAACTTTGTCTCAAAGGTGAATTAGCTATCCGTTTTTGCACTCAAGACAAAGCACTACTCCTTCTTTGCCCATCTCAGAAATCCCGCTTCAAAAGACCTCCAAACTGTGGAATCAGAAGCCAATCAAAATCTCATTTTTCCCATTTTTCGCAAATTTTTAGCGAACAGTATTTATACGAATCGATAGCCTGGATCACCTAGTTTTCACAGGATTGATTTGAGCCTGATTCGTTTTCTTAGCTCTAAGTAATATTTGGTGAAAACAGCCATTAGAAGCGAAAAATGAGAAAAATGAGATTTTGGTTGGCTTCTGATTCCTCAGTTTGGAGGTCTTTTGAAGCGGGATTTCTGAGATGGGCAAGGAAGGAGTAGTGCTTTGTTTTGAGTGCAAAAACGGATAGCTGGTTTACCTTTGAAACAAAGTTAACCATGTTGGAATATGACCATTTCACTTACAGGGCATACCAACCACCATCGGTCGCGGGTCCCCAAGGGAAGAGCGCGACGCGAGCAAAGGAGATTGCGCTCGAGCGCGAAAGCGAGCCTTGTTCTTATACTCATGACGTTGATTTATCCCATGTTTACCTTATATTCTCTTGTTAGGAATTAGATTCCCTACTTATAGCGATTCCTAGACATTTCAAATGGTGGCGCTGTTCGAATGCAAAATATTCAAACAGGAACGGTGAAGCGCATATTTTGCTCATGCATAGCAGAAAACTATCATCTATTCCGAGTTGAGGAGACTCGAGCACGCTTAAGTATGATGTGAAAATGTTACTTGTTTTTTGCCCCATTTGGTTGGTTTACTACTAGAAATTAGATGAAAAACAGTACAAGTTTGTTAAAGGCAGTAAATCGGCAGAATGAGACCCGTGAAAACAACACCGACACACACTTTGGCCGATAGGTTCCATATGGGGGCTCCTACCCTGTGACCTTGTTTTGTCACGGGTCTCATTCTGCCGATCTACTGCCTTTAAACAACGAGTGCAACGCTCTGAGGTCTCCTAATCTCAGGTTTGGCATATAATCAAAGTGTCAAATTCAAGTCACAGTCGCAGAAAGCCAAAAGAAGTTTTAGTGTGCTTATGCTTCTCATTTCGCGTGAAGTACGGAAAACAAGATACTCCAACATGCAAGTGAGTATGAAATGAAGTTCATCAGATACGCAAGAGAAGGTTATCATTACTTAACAATAAAGCGCTAAGCGTCTGTCTGTTTGTCTGTCTGTCTGTGTGTGTATATCTGTCTGTCACGAAATTCATAGAGCGTGTTGTAGTCAAGGACTTGAGCTGAAATTTTGGTCATGGCACCCTACCAGCATGTAAGTAAATATTGCAAAAGCACACCCCGATCCGATAATTGAAACCTTCAGAAACTGGGCGTCAAACGGGTCCACGCGACTTTTGACCGACCAGTGTGGGTCGATGATTGTACTTTTTGCGAAGTTGTGGATTTAATTAACAAGTAAATGTGCAGACCATAGGCTTAAGTCCAGAAAGTGAGCAAAATATCTATTTTTACGCAAAATCAGCGCCAAAAAGGAGTGTTTGCGTAGATCATCAATTTGTCAAGGTTTCATTTTTGCGCAGATTTCTGCTCAGAAATGTAGGGGACAAAAGTAACTATCTTTTGTAAAAACTAATCGGCAATAATAACTTCAGTAACTGGCAGACATTCTCTTTTGATCTTCTACGCAAAAACTTTCTCTTCCCAATTTACCGCTCCTACATGGAAAAGCTCATAAAATGAGTAGTTGTTTACAGTTCGTTCGTGATGGTCAGCATCGCCTAGTGAGTTTCAAAGTGACATTATGCGAGCAAGAGGAATGCATATAGATTATACTTGGGTCCGAATCTGATAGAAATTCGATCATTCGAATAAAACATTCGAATATATTCGTATTCGAAATTCGATATTCGGAGTTCTTCCATTTTCGAATAATATTCGAAACTCGAATAATCAAAAAACAGGGTTTCGAATAAAATTCGAAAACTCGAATACAAAAAACGAGGTTTCGAATGTTATTCGAAAACTCGAATAATTAAAAAACGAGGTTTCGAATATTATTCGAAAACTCGAATAATGAAAAAATGGGGTTTCGAATAGATTTTATTCGAATGTTTTATTCGAATGTTTATTCGAATTCGTATTTGAATGACTCCGTATTCAGATTATTCGACTTTGTTACAAAGCCAACTGCTGAGTATCAAGCTCACTTCGTCCACGTTTTTTTCGCAAAACTCGGTAATGCATCTTTTGCAACCGTTATACCTTTGAACTGTATGGACAGTCGCATTCTTCCGACTGCTTGCGACACTAAAAAAATCATATGTGGATTTTAATTGATGTAGAAAGTAGAGCAAGCCTTTTGCTTTTACATTGTTGATGCTGATAAGAAATAAAGTTAATTCTGGTGTACATCAGTCTCTTTCAGACCATCTGAAGAAGAATCTTTTGGGCACAGCATAAAAATTTATATCGACTGCTTTTTAGATCATCCATATTGGGTAAAATATGACTTTTTGCTGATGTATAGACTAGATGTCGACCGACCGACTTTATCGATTTTTGGTGAAGTTTGAGCTGCGGGGCTGAGAGTTGGTACAAGGGGGTAAGTGAGGGTGCTGATTACGGATAAAAATTTACGGGGCTCCTAAATTGCAGAGTCGTTTGCACCAGCGATCGCGCGACCGCGTCGCACCCGGGCATTTTGCCGGCGCCGGCGCCATCGATCGAGGCGGCGCTATTGATGCCCGGGCGCGACGCGGTCGCGCGACCGCTGGTGCAAACGACTCTGCAATTTAGGAGCCCTGTACTTTATGAATTTTATCGATTTTTTGGAAAATCTCGAGCTACGAGCTTGGGAGTTGGTACAGGGGGTAAATGAGGATGCTGATTAAAACCGAAATATATTTTATCGATTTCAGCAATTTTTGGAAAATTTTGAGCTAGAGTTGGTATAGAGGATACTAGGGGGCTGATTATGATTGGATCGGCTCTAGCCAGATATGTCGGCAAGTTTGAGATGTGATTGCTTTAGTTATTCGATAAATCATTCGAATATTTATTCGAAATTCGACTTCCAATGTTCGAATATATTCGATATTCATTCATTCGATATTTTTGATTTGCCGAATTTATTCGAAATTCATTCATTCGATATTTTTGATTTTCCGAATTTATTCGAAATTCATTCATTCGATATTTTTGATTTTCCGAATTTATTCGATATTCGTTTATTCGAAGTTTTTCCTTTTCGAATTTATTCGATATTCATTCATTCGATGAAAAATTCTCGAATTACCCAAGTATAATATAGATAGAGAAGCCATTGCGAGCCTCTGCGAAGCAGAGGTGAAGCACTGGTGTACAAATAAGCTTGAAAAAAAGAACAATACTCAACCCGCCACAGATACAGCGACGCTCCCGCGCTCGGGTACTAATTTCGCTGCCGTCGCGCTTTCGCAGCCTCATCCCATGGGTACCCACGAACGATGGTGGTTGGTATGCCTATAGGTAGCCTAGTATCTTGAATCTGCAGAATTCGCTCAAATTTTGCCTGCAAGGGTTAATTGACATGCTAATTATGGATATGATAAGAATATCACGTTATCACTATTATCACTATCACTATTGACTTAAAACCGGAAGCGAGAAGGTCGCTCCGGAAGCCGGGAACGTGAATTCGCAGTGGGGAGGACCCCGCCCACCTGCTCATTTCCCTCCTGTGTTAAAGCCGTTTTTCGCCATTTTCGCGCTCTACAATGTGCATTTTCGTATTCAGCGTAGCGAATAGGCCCAAGTAAGCAGAAAATCTCAAAATCGAGTTTTTGCCTGGACACTGCCTATAACCGCTGTAGTTGTGGAAGTATACTCTTAGGGAAGCGGGAAGCTAATGTTTTGCACCAGAATTAGATTTTAATTACTGGAAGGGCACTGCTTGTGTTTTCATCAGTTTGCTCGAATGAATCTCATGTAGGAATGCTAAGTATAACTAACGGTTCTCCATTTTCCTGTGTAACTTTGTCTGCTATATTCTCGATTATACCTAATTTCCTCAGAATGGAATTGCTTTAGACAGCAGGCAGTAGGCGTTTTCCGAAAAAGGCAGAAAAGCCGATATACTCAAACAAAATACTCACCATAGATGCGATAGGTGGAGAAATTTCTCTGACCCCCTTCACTTTAGGGCCGGCATCTGGTTGACCCCTTTCGCCTGAGGTTGAGACTAGAATCAAGGCATAACGGCATAATCAAACAGCTGTTACAACGGCATTTTGTGTTCGGAAAGGAAAGCCAGCTCCCTTCTTTTCAGACATCACGACTAAGAGAGTATCAAAGTAGCAGCGTTTTGTTGAAGAAACGCATGCTTGAGACCTTCAGCGCACTCAAAGTGGCGTTAGTAACGAAACACAGTCAAAAAGTTAAAAGTATGACTGATTCTTTGAATAATTGACATTGTATCAATGAGTACACACTGTCACAGAAAGAGTTGAGCATGAGTAGAAAATCTGGACTAGCCAGATGGATGCATGTATATTGACAAGAATCGTACTATATCTCCTTTCACTAGAGAGAATATTTACAAATAAAAGGGCGTTCAAATTACTCGTTTCTCAAGCTTTCGAATCATATATAAACTTCAAAAAAAACTTCTTGGTCTGAAAAAATAATTACTCAGAATTGACTGATATTGTAGCTGGGTAAAATTGCTCATATCTCGCTTCACAGAGAAGCTAGCAAAAAAGAGACGGTCTACGTCGATTCCTCGTGTTCTTAGCTATCGAATGGTATACAAAGTTTTGGTAAATAAAGCTTTCCCAATCCGAAAAACTCTTGCTCCGGCTACCCATAGAAAGCCGGAGCAGGGTGGAGCAAGTTAGTATCGAATATCTCCACCTCATTTTTGAAAAGCCACAAATTTTTTCACCCAACAACCTGTATACCATTAGAAAGCCCACGAAAAATGGATTCGACCTAGACCGTCTCTTTTTCTCTAGCTCCCCTCTACCTAAAGATACATGGCATTTTAGCTAAAAACATGTGTGTTTTTGTCAAGAGATTCCTGCGTGAAGAATGAGTAAAGGTGCCTGATTTTCTGACAGTAGCATAGAGCAAGACCTTGCCAGTAAACGTAGACCGTCTCTTTTTTTTAGCTTCCCTCTTTCTCTCAGAAGTGGAGCGCAAAGTGATTGCATAAAATTAATTGATGCTGAAGCTAGATCTGATTCCTTATATGTATATTCACAAGAAAGCTGAAAAAAAAGACGGTCTACGTCGATTCTATATGTCTCAAGCTTTCGTATGGTATGCCGACTTATGAAACACAAAGCTTTCCCAAGTCAAAAGAAGTCTCTATTAGATCACCTTCGATGACCTGAGCACTGAGAAAATTTCCATTTTACACCTCTATAGCGCTTATTTTCCTTCTTTTCACTCCCGCTACTGTTAGGCATGCAAGCTGCGTCAGCATTCATCTTAAGACTCAATTACCCTCTTCACTTTTCTAGATCGGAAATAGCCAAAACCCCCTTCACCTGGAGAGGAACCTGCTCCCCCTATCGTACCTATGATACTCACTACACTTATATCCGACCATGACGAAAAAGGAATCTGCGAACCTATCTTTTTGAAAATTCGTGGGGACGAGTGGGAAATTGCATTGGCGACAATACGATTTACAAAACCGCAAAAGGAGAAAGAGAACGGCAAAATAATTTGCCCCAGCACTATGACTTCGTTTTTGAAGTTACAGTCGATTCATTTCATATGATCATGTGTATCATTGCACACACAATCCACCCTTGGCGTCCTCATCCTGGATTTCCAATTGCAAAAACGCAAGAAACTTACCAATTGTTATTGATTACATCAATTCGAGGTGATTAGTACTTAAAAAGGAAAGAAAGTGTCAAGAACACAATGATAAAACTTACCTAAAGGGTTGATTCCCCAAGAATCCAGAATGGGAACGCCAAAGGTGGACTGTGTGTGCAATGCACACATGATCATATGAAATGATTCGACTGTAGCAACGGGGATATCTTTTTATAAGGTTCTGGAGGAAGCAAAAAATGACGAACATGTCAGGTTTTACGAATTGAACGTGTTCTTTCGCAAGCGCGCGAATTTCAAACGCAAGGCTCACAAATGGCTTGTTTACAGCGCAGAAAAATTACATGGCTACGAAATTGGGGTATGTGAGTGCAGTATTACTCCAAACTATGGTACGTAAAAAGTTCCAAAACCTTATGTGTCCTAATATCCGTTCCCGAATTTGTTGTTTCTAGACCAACACCAAACCAACTGGGTTGTTTCGGAGCATAAATATCTGAGAGTTCACATAAGTTTTGGACCTTCTTGATTTGGTCGATTACTAATCGTCGATTAGAACGGTCAAATTTCTATCATATAGTGAAGAGAGGGAATCAAACCATTTCCTCTCCTTACTTTTTCATCTAAAAGTAGTGTAATTTACGCGTTGATAGATATCGCGCCAGTCACATGCGGTGTTTTTGAACTGTATGGCGAAAAATGCATCGCCGGATTGTTGAGGCCACAGATTTGGTTGGCCTAGGATGCCTTCGACATCCCGAGCACTGAAATGGTACTGCACCCAACGGCAGAGCCTTTAATCGACTCGAAACGTTTCCTCTTTGCTTCTTTTTATACTAGATAACTCAAAATGCGCTTTTCGCTTTTTTTGTTACTTTGGTTGAATAAGGGTTTCCCTAATGATTTTTACGTCGAGAAGGACTTCGTAAATTTTCGCGAAGTCATGGGGGACTTTGTTTCCAAAGAAGCTCCAAACCAACGCTTGGCGCCCTGTCCCGAAAGAAACTCGTACCTATAGTTACAAATGGCTGCGAAGGGCGCGCCGCATGCCCCAGTGCAAATGCCGTTTCCGCGCGAGAATTCTGTCCATTGCTTGCGCACACCCTATAACTTTCATAGCAAAACGATTGACGCTAGAGTAAACGATCTTTCGCTTAGAAGAATCACAAAAAAACATGTGTTTTTGCATTATGGATGATCACCTGACCATCTGATGGCATTTTTCTATTCAGCTCAATGTTCCTCAAGTTCGAATGAACTTAGGACGGTCATAAAAAAAAGTCAGTATGTTGTAAAAAGGAAAGTAACTATTGGCTGCTGCATGACGAAGACGCTATATCTTTAGGCGCGAAGGCGGGTTTACTAGCCGCAGAATGAGACGCAGGATTTACAACAGTGAGGATACGCGCGCGCCTCGTTCGCACCCGTTCAACTGCTACCGCTCCTGCACTAGCCTTTAGCTCCTGTAACAATGTCTTCTTTGAAAAATGACAAAAGTGGGCTGTAGATTAGGCTATTTGAGGAGCGAGTTCTGTAAGTAAGTATTGTAAGTTTGTTTTGACTTTGATAGCTTCATTTGGTTTGAGGCAATCATTACGTCAGCTTTGGCACTATACTTTCTGCTGGGCAGAGCGTTATCATGTCAGCTGCTTACTACTTGGTCTACCAATTTTGCGTTGTATAGCCTTCGTTTCATATACTGGCGACTGAGGAGGTGAAAAAGCATAACATTTGCTATTGTCTATGGGAAAATGGGCACCTTACCCTATTGCTCTTCCCTTATACTCTCACCTAGTAATTTAAACTGCTCTGCTGCGATGCAGCTAAAAAAGTAAAACTGCAGTAAATTGACTGGAAGGTTTTCCTTAAGGAAAAACAGTATCTGGCAGTGAAAAAAAACTGTCTTCTCTGACGCAGTGGAAGTCAGACTCTGACTCTTCTGAACAGGGGAACCAAGGCATCTTCTGTGTTTGCTTCAAATCATTCTGATGCCCGCATGTATAAATGCCGTGCAACTTAGGTCACTTCTGGAAACAAAATAAAAGTGCTAAACTAATGAGCAATCGGATACATGCTTAGAACTGAACGGTTTTCAATGATCTGGAAAGCGTAATAAAACAAAACAATGAGATCGTGTGTTTATTTGGAGCGTTCAACAGTTTCAGCTGCTTACTACTTGGTCTACCAACCAGCACTAAGAGTCGGGATATGTTTCAAAGGACCTTGCTTATCAAAAAAAGTTGGAAAAGTTTCAAAAAGCACAAAAAAATGTTGTAGAAAAAGACCAGACGACTACATACTTTCCCACTTGTGTAGGGGAACGAAGGCCGCCAGTTTGGGCCGCCTACGCGGGCTACTGGTCCTGCAACGGCATGCAGCAACACTGCGAAAGGACCAGTTGGCCGCGAAAGAAGGCTCAAACTGGCGACCTTCGTTCCCCTACCCTTTCCACTTTCATCATCACCATCGTTGTCTCAGCGATATCTTTCCAAAGGTCTCTTCATCATGCTGACAAACCTACTAAGAATAAAACCTTTCTAAGGTATGATCGGCTCCCAGATTCGTGTGGAGGTGTATTGCAGACTTTACCTGATAACACATGTAAACTTGCTAAACCTCCACGTCATAGCATTGCTTTTCGTAATCTCTCGCTAGCAAAAACCGCCACGCGGTGAGTTGGCAAGACTCCACCTCCACACGAATCTGGGAGCCGATGATAGCATCTGTAGTTGATAAGTTGGACATCTGCGCTTAAACGCCGCTCCTGTCGAGTGCGTGTGCTCCTGTCGGATTTGCATTTGCTTTGCGATGAAAGTTGTAGGATGTGCGCAACCAATCGACAGGATCCCCGCGCGGAAGCGAGATCTGCACGGGGGCATTTGGCGCTCTCTTCGCAGCCATTTGTAACTATAGGTCATAGTTGCGATAGGGGGAGTGATGGATCTTACCCCCTTCACTTTGAGGCCAAACTCCCGATGACCCCCTTCACCTGGGCTGAGATATTGTACTCTGAGAACATGATAAAAATCGTTATTAAAAGGTTTTGCAGGCTAAGTATCTCAAACAACAAGCACACTCATAAATTTACTAAAGAAACGGTATTTATATTTATTTATATTATTTATTTATCCTCGTAGCATTTTGGAGAGCAGAAAGTGAGGGAAAATCAGTTAATTTTTGAAGCACATAAAATCCCTCATATCTCGCGGCACAGAAGACCTAGAAAAAAGTCGACGGCCTACGTCGATTCTCCATGATCTCAGCTTTCGAATGGTATACAGCATGGTAGGGCTTCTTTGCTTCCCGGCTCTAAAAATCATTTGCTCCGGTAACCGATAAAAGCCAATACATTGGTGGAGCCGGATTGGAGCAAGCTAATAGTAAATATCTCCACCCCATTTTTGAAAACTGGTCTGTTTTTTCGCCCAGCAACCTATATACCATTCGAAAGCTCAGGAAAAGGGGATTCGATCTAGACCGTCGACTTCTTTCTAGCCCCCCTCTACCGAGAGATACACCGCATTTTATCTGAAAACATGGTCATTTTCAACAGCAAATTTCTGCCAAATGAAGACCTAATCACTGCTGATTATCTATCTGTGTTAAAGAGCAAGTCTTCATTAACAAATGTAGACCGTCGACTTTCTCGTAGCATTCATTTGGAGAGCAGAAAGTGAGGGCACAAAATCAGTTAGTTTTTGAAGCACATAAAATCCCTCATATCTCGCGGCGCAGAAGACCTAGAAAAAAGTCGACGGCCTACGTCGATTCTCCATGATCTCGGCTTTCGAATGGTATACAGCATGTTAAAGCTTCTTTGCTTCCCGGCTCTAAAAATCATTTGCTCCGGTAACCGATAAAAGCCAATACATTGGTGGAGCCGGATTGGAGCAAGCTAATAGTAAATATCTCCAACCCATTTTTGAAAACTGGTCTGTTTTTTCGCCCAGCAACCTATATACCATTCGAAAGCTCAGGAAAAGGGGATTCGATCTAGACCGTCGACTTCTTTCTAGCCCCCCTCTACCGAGAGATACACCGCATTTTATCTGAAAACATGGTCATTTTCAACAGCAGATTTCTGCCAAATGAAGACCTAATCACTGCTGATTATCTATCTGTGTTAAAGAGCAAGTCTTCATTAACAAATGTAGACCGTCGACTTTCTCGTAGCATTCATTTGGAGAGCAGAAAGTGAGGGCACAAAATCAGTTAGTTTTTGAAGCACATAAAATCCCTCATATCTCGCGGCGCAGAAGACCTAGAAAAAAGTCGACGGCCTACGTCGATTCTCCATGATCTCGGCTTTCGAATGGTATACAGCATGTTAGGGCTTCTTTGCTTCCCGGCTCTAAAAATCATTTGCTTCGGTGACCCGTAAAAGCCAACACATTGTATATCGTCCCGAAAGTTTTTGCGCACGATTTTCAAAAATTCATAACTTTTGACTTTTCCGACCGATTTGATTGCTTTCATTTTTATTTGAAAGGGTAAGTCATGCTCTTTATAATGATATCTCAGCTGCTTAGTGATGGTCATCTGTTACATAGATAGAAGCTCAAAAGCAAAATCACTCAAAATTTGAATTTATTTTGGCATTTTTCAGGGAAATCATAACTTTTCATGGAGACGCTCAATCGGCGCAAACTTTGCACTGTTAGAAAGAGCTGGTGAAAGATCCTACAGTACTGACTGCTCCGATTTTTGTTGCAAGTCTCCGATTTTTTTATGACCCTACACAGAAAATTAAAATTTTTACCATTCTTCTTCTATCGCTCCTATCTATGCAACAGATGACCATTACTAAGCAGCTGAGAAGTCATTATAAAGAGCATGACTTACCCTTTCACATAAAAGTGAAAGCAGTCAAATCGGTTGGAAAAATCAGAAGTTATGAATTTTGAAATTCATGTGCAAAAACTTTCTGGACGACCTAATAAGAGCGAGGTGGAGCAAGTTAATAGTAAAAAATGTGCTATGGATTGACATCGTTATCATTTAGGTTTTTTGGTAAAAAATGCGCTTTTGATTGACAGTTATGTAATCATTATTAGCGCACACTCAAAAAACTATGGGAGATTGGTAAATTTCCACACCTTCACACAAAAACCTGCCCATTTCTGGAATCTATACTCTGTAAACCTAGTGCTGAAAGGTCACTTTCATGAAAACGCTCTAGATTCACCTTACCTAATTTGTAGAGAAGGTGGTTGGGTTCAATGAATCAAAAACTTTAAGACATTCAGAAGAATAATATGTTATTAAATTATCCCTCAATGTTTTGGAAAGGTTGGCAGTTTGAAGAGGAAACGGCAGGCAGAATGCTTTACAAAATCGCAGATGACTCGCATGTGTTCCAGTTCAATAGCGAGGCAGAAGGAGAATCTTACGCCGACGAAAATGTTGTCGACATTGACACAGAGTTGACAATTGAGCGAAACTCTCTGATTTCCTGCATAAGGAATCCAAGCAGATTGTCCAGTTTCAATGAGGAAATGTCCAGGAAGTCCATTGCTGATCTTCAGGTTGCTGAAGATTCAAGGCTGCTGAATTCACAAACATGGATATGAACAAAAGGAAGGTGTTAGTACAAAGCATAGTTACTGCACTTAGATCCCGGCTGGAGTGCGAACTCAACTCTGTGCTCTAGGCTTTTGGAAGTTATTCGCCTTGTGACATTATGACCTATGATATTGAAAAAAAAACCAACGCGCAGCATAGTATCTACTTTTTTCGGCTATTCCGCAGATGCTGTTGAAGAAGAAGTTGAGCAGCTTTCTCGTCAGTTAACAGGAAGTATGCCAGAGGAGGTGAAGCCAGAGTTCGAAAAGGCCCAAAAAAGTATGCACTATTTCCTTCTCGTGTTGCGAAAGCATATGCAATCTGGCTCTTTTCCCATTACTTATCGCAAAAATCTGATGGACTTACTAGCAAAGCTAGTTTCCATTCCGACTAGCACGGCAGAGGTGAAGAAAGAAATTTTCTATCTACTCTGTTATAGGAACACAGCGCAGAAGTCGTACAACGATAGAGCATCTAAGCAAATACTTAAGATTTGTCAACCTTCTACTAAACACATTGTTATCTAAAAACTTCATTTAAAGGATGTATAAGTGGTCCAGACAGGCTGTTACTGTATGACTTTTTGAAATATCCTAAAAGATGGTATGAAGAAACTGGTCACCTACCTGCTGACTTCCTGATGCTACCAGAGGGCCAGGAAAAAAATCACAAAAGCGCTTAGAAGAAGAAGAAAGTTTCAAATCTATTCTTGACTTAGAACGCTTTGCACGCATTCTACTTCCACTCCGAAGACCTTTTGGAGGAAGAAGAAGATTTTTCAGGCACCGAATTTGTTGTCTCTGAGTTGGCGATAGTGATATTGTTGATGATGATGCGCAGGAAATGAAGTTGTTCCTAACTTGTACATCTTTTGGGATACACCTTATTGCTTTTTTTTGTTGATGCAGTGAAACAGGAGCACAGATCTTTATAATAAATTTTTTTAAAAATTTTTAAATTTTTTTTGAGAATTTTTAAATTTTTTTTTCAATTTGTGCCCAAGTAAGGTACAAATTAGAGCTTTTCATACCACGCTTTCTTACCTTTTCTCTCTTCCTCCCCCCCCTAGACTCACATGCCCCCTTCACCCTGGAAGGTCGGGAACAGCCGAGACCCCCTTCACCTGGGGAGATCCCGGCTCCCCCTATCGCACCTATGCTATAGGTACAAGTCCGAGACAGGGTCAAGCGTGCTGGTGCGATCCGAGACGCTCATTTACGACCCCCCCCCCCCTCTTGAGGTACCCATCCGTACGACCTCCTCCCCCCCCCCCCCCCACCCTCACCCATTTATCCCCCTTCCTCCTCTGCCCACATTCCTCGCAGTAACCACATAAACGAATGTCAATCTCAAAAAACACCTGCGTGAGAACTTCAGTGAGGTTTCGGAAGCAGAATTTCTAGGCCAATGGGCGCGTCCATCATCTGTAGCACACATACACACCTTTAATAATGTTTGAGATTCTGCAAGTTTTTTTGAATTTTCAGGCATACTTCAGGCCAGCAAATTCGATTCCCATGGGCGAAACAAATTTTTGCACGGAGAAAAAATGACATTCTTGAACTACAAAAGATGTTTTCGAATAAGAAGCTTACTTCCTACCTTTTCCACAGTTTTTCCCGCGAAAAAAACCGCTTGAGCGCCGTCTAGAATGACGTCAAAAACGTGCATGAGCACGGTAGTTTGAAAATTCGTAACTAAGGCCAGGAAAAGACTGAGAGGCGGCAAAGTACAGGTTCTGTAGTATAGTTTCCAGACTATCCAAAGAAAAAGTTTCAGCCCTTGAGGAGCAGTAAGCTCGAAAAAATTTAGATGCGACTCTCGCAAATTTAGATGCGATCCTAGAAAGCAAAAACTGGGATTTTTCAGCTTAAAATTTTGTAACTTGCCAGAGAAGTTATAAAACAGCCCGCAATTTTTATGAGGAAAAGTAGGAGGACGGCCTCATATTACAGCAGGATTGCAGCCGACATGCTTCAATAGCTCCGAAGAAATTTAGATGCGACCCAGATACGATCCCCCTTTCCTGACTTTTTGCTACCATACATAAAATCATAAGAAAATCCACAGTTGACAAAATAACACCAAAATTTGCATTGATATAGCGGAGTATCTCATAAGTAAAGATAAATCATATGAGCCCGTGAAAAACATTACAAAAAGATTTAGAATTTTATTATGGTCACAGCAGACATTTGCTTTTGTCGAGTGTGTGAGGCTTCAGGAAGGCTTCAAAGCAAGATTTCTAGGGCAGTCGGTATTCAGCATTTTTATCAAATAATACATCCTTCAAAAGTGTTTTGAGCTCTTGTAAATGTTTTTTTTGAGAATTTTTACAGATTTTTTGTCTTTTTTATTCTGATTTCCACCTTTTTTTAGATTTATTGTAAAGAACATAACTAATTGTCTGCTTTTTGATTCCTTTTGAAGCCTAGGGTATTTTAGCCTAGTTACCTCCTCTTACGACCCCCGCCCCACCTTAGATACCCTCTTACGACCCCCCGTTGCGACAGTCGCATCACAAGCTTGACCCTGGTCCGAAAGAAGAGGTCTGGGGGTCACAAAGTTGCAAGAGGCTTGGTGTCACGATAATTCGTGTAGGGCTCCGCCTGATCGTAAAAATTGGTGAGGTGGCGGCCATTGCTCCTGTGCCGATAGAACCGGCACCCTTTTACTTCTTCTGTTGATCACCATGAAGGTTATGCATAAGCACGGCCTGCTGTGATATGAGCATCGTTACTGCCCAACTGTGTGAAACTTACTTCGCCACGTCTATAATCGATAATCATTCCACTATTGGGCATACGTGCACGTCATCTGTTCATAAATCTACAACACATGTGTCCTGTATGACATTGGAGTCAAATACTCGCAATCAGGCGCTAATTCGCCTCAGGCCACATAACGGCTAAGGAACCACCGAAACATTTGGTGCATCGGCCAAATTGGTAAGGCCGATAATATTTTACTTCGCTGCAAAATGATTTAACTTCTCCACATAGAAGAATTGTAAGGATCTAAAGGATTTTGCAAAGCTAATGCAGAAGCACGCTTCTCACGGTAAGAAAAGCACATTTCCCAAATGAGCAGGAACGACAGAAGATGTGCTTTCGCAACGTGGACGTGCTGGCAACTTATGTCAAGGAAATCAAAAGGGGAACACATTCGCTACAATAAAAAAACGATGCACTAAAAAACCCTGCATAAGCGAGAGCTTGAAAGCATTGAAGAAACTAATGGTAAGGAACTGGAATTATACAAGGAAGAGATAAGCTTTTTTCGTACTATTAGTGATGCCGAAACTTTCGTTTTCACCTTAGGTTATATGATGGAATGCAAGATAGAAATAGCACTAATGAAGAACAGGAAGATTTTCGCTTTGTTACTGATTAACAAAATCAAGGAGCAAACCTTCGCCACAGATTAGTTGACTAAAGAAGAGTACATAAAAATTTTTTACTACCATGCCTGAGCTGATTGTCATAAGCAGGAAATCATGGCCATGTGAAAAAATCTTTGCTCTAACTTTTTCTCGGACTTTCTTAATACGAGTAGCGTCTTATAAGTAACTTTTCCATTCTTAAATTTGAATATGTGCAATTTCTAGCTTTGATGGCGTACGTAAACATGTTCATAGATGTGATTAGAATTACATAATCGTTCTTGTCCGGAGAACTTCTAGTCAAAGCTACTTACAAGGAGCTAGCTTATCACAGCACAAAATTTCGGGAAAACGTATGTAGTGGGGTTTTTGTGCGTTATTTTTGTGATGAAGACTAAGAAGTTGGGAAGTCGCCACCATTTTTTTTGAAAGGTGCTTGATTTCTAAATATCTTGTTTTCCTGTTGGCGCACTGAAGCGCCAAAAACTTTTAACAAGTACCTGAGTTTCGGTCGACACCTCTTTCCGAGCGTTTCTTAGGTTTTTCTACAAGGAAGATGAGGGCGAAAACATACTTTGACCTCATTATAAACCAGGCAGAGGTGAGTATACTTGATGTTTGCTTATTTTTATCAACTCATTTACCGAGAATCCTAGTGAAGTTTTGGCTGTGTGTTCCTATAAACCATGATTGATGAGCGAACCGGGGGGGGGGGGGGTTCGCGCGGGGGGGGGAACAGATGAGTGGAAGAACGGTAAGCATGTATTTTCAATTTCAGAGCGTTATGCTTAGAAACAAAGAAATTTTAGTACCGGAATTAGGCTGAAGTTTTTGAAATTGCTCTACATGAGTTAGTGAATTATGGATTATGTTGAGTTTTCTTGTCTTGTTCCACCAATTTTTTTAAAACTTTTATCTGATTATTTCACTGCACACTATCACGAATCTACAGCTACAAGCACATCTAGCAATTCACAGCATCAACTACATCATACAAGCAAATACGCATAAAAATGAAAAAGATATAGGATAAGTGTGTCATTATGCGTTATTCTCAGTCAACCCCATATAGACAAGGAGGGATAATAGAGGCGGCCATAGCTGGGGTAATACGAATACGTACTGTAGCTGGGGTATCCATACAGAAATTGTCTCTTCTGGCGGAGATTGCTGCTGAAATATAAATTGTTTCAGTTCAGAGAGTTGCTGAATTGGTTATATTGAACCTTTGTAAAATTTTTCGATGTATGGCATGAGACAGCAGCTGTTTTAAAGAAACTTCGATAAAGAGATTTGTTACCTGATGTCCGACTTCGCTTCTGCCCCCACTGGCACAGGCTCCACCATGGTGAAGCACATGGCTGTGAGCATCAGAACGTAGAGGGTAAGCATCCTGGCATGCATTATTGCCTATTGACCTTGAAGTAGAAGAGCTTTACGTATGCGCGAGGGCAAATATAGACTTGTCTTTTTTATGCGAAACAGGTAGGGTAAGTCAGAATGAATCTGTTGTTCAAATGGCAGCGTTCATGAGCCAGCAATACAACTGTGAACCCAGCTCAGACCGTACTTTATACAGTGATCGATGACGCTGATTGTTGCGTTAGGAAAGAGCTTTGATCTAATGCTGTTTTGGATTTTGGCAGATATGAACTCATTCTGATATAAGTGATGGTTTCTTTACAAAAAAGGAAGCTAGATAAGCTTAAGCAAAAAATGTCGTTAGTTTTGATCAAGAATGTAGACAATGTTTAGCTGATGTGGGAGGTCACAACAGATGAATTCTAAACGTTTGAAACGATGCATGCACCCCGCCATGCGCACCTGTTTATATAGTAACATCTGTTTTGATTTATTAAAACGAATCTTCATGGAAAAGAACACATGCAAGTGTACTTTAACTCAAGTGGTCAGCAACAGTTGAGTCCAGAATTTGGAAGAAAATGTTTTTTGAGCTTGTAATCTTTTGGTATGACAAAAAAACAGATCTATGGTGAGTTTTGAGTGTCTCAAATATGTTTACTTCCGCAATTCAGTTGAGGAAGTTGTTGGAATAAACATTTCGAACATTTGAACATTTGCTTTGATAAAAATGCCACTGTAAAAGTTGAGGAAACTCCAGTAAACGAAATTCTCATTGTAATCTTCAAAAAATCGATTAAATGAGGCCAAAATTGCATTTTACCATTAATAGTATCCTTCATTGAAAGAATATTTGGCAGCTATTTCGCCATTAATTGAGACATTTTTAGTAGTGCGTAACCCTTTCCTGACCAAAAAAAATCGCTAACAATTCAACAAGCTGGACCTCAAGGATTTACGCAGATGCTGTCTGCGATTCCTTCGTGCAAAATTCATTCTCAGGTCTCAAAATACAGAATGCCCTTAGAGCTTTATAAAGCGTTTGATAGCTGATAGGTCTCTTTTAAAAAACGTCTTTTGCCTACCCTCAAAGTATGACCTTGTAAACACCTTGTAGAGCTGGCTTCAACTTAGATGTACAGCATAAAACGGATCACCAGTCATTCTCCATCAAAATAAGATTACGGTAGGAAATAGTATATCAAAAAAACCTCAAAAATCCTGAGTAGTGGTGTATAAGGGATTTTACGCGCAGTGATTTTATTAACCAACTCTATTGGAGTTTTTAAGCTTTTTTTGTAATGCAGCTTTGAAAGCTTTGTAAAAGACGGGAGCAAAGGGCAAAATGCAAACTTCGTACTCGGTTTTAGCAACTCTGATTGGCCTAGTGTAAGAGTTATCAGGTTATTTGGTTTGCATTCCGAAACAAAATGAAGCCCTCTATGGCTCAAAACCTTTTTTGAAATTCCTTCGTAATCTTACAATAATGAGGAACGATCGGTGATTCGCTCCAAACTGTGGATCTAAGTTGAAGCCAGCTCCAAGCGTAAGTGAAATTATGCAAAAAAATTTCTAAAAAAGAGAGATATTAGCGGTCGAACGGAGTCTACATACTTTTGGGATACCTTGCTTCTTGAATTACTTTTTTGCCAAAATTAACATCAGAATCCGGTATGGGAGAATAGCAGATGACATGAATATCTTATATTAGGTTGGCACATAAATTTTGCAACTTTTCGCGTAACTTTTTTCTTATTTTATGTAGCAATCTCATTTTATGATCTCATGTAGGCCGTGATGTAAGCTGCAAGTCTGCGCAAACCGCTTGATTTTTGATAACGTAGTACAAAAAATCTAAGCATTTTTTGAAAACAGCTGAAAATCGAGGTTTCACGATTTTTTGGCAAACATGAAGCCCTACGAAACCTGATCTAAACATATGAAAAAGCAATTATAGGCAGCATGTAGCTAGAAGTTGGCACATTAGAATCAGTGAAAAAGAAATGAAATTTAAACACAAATTAAGGTGGGGCGCCTTTGAGAAGTTACAAGTCAATTGCGTCAAGTTTTGAAGGCAATTTGTCAATAACCAAGCTGCGAAAGTCAGAATTTGCTATAACTTTGCACTGTAGGGTAATCCTATGCGGTGAACACGAATATCATATTCATTTGTCGCTAAAATGAAATTCATTTTTTGATCTCACAAACGAGGCCTTTTCATGCGAAACGGATCTCATTTTTGTTATCAGCATGTCGAATAAGCCCTTTAGGTTAAGTTCCAGCAAAATCTGACGCATTCTAAAACTTTTCCCATAGTATCGTAAACCTATCGTAATCCTTACATAACGCGGTAAAATTCGGCAAAAATGTGTGCATTAGAAGCTTACATCATAGTCCTTGTATTGCCAAAAAATGAATGTGCTACGTTCAAAAAGACAAAAGTTATATAAAAGTTGCATTGCTTATGTGCCAACCTAATCTTATATATTAGGTTGTCCGGAAATTAATGTCCGTTTTTCTAGGCCTAGATTCCAAACAACTTTTTTTCGTCAAACTTTCTGTTACGATATAGAATCTGCACATCATTGGAAAGCTTTCTCCATGTACTTTCTAACGGTGGTGGAAATAAGCTGCTATCCTCATCTGTGGGAATTTCACCAGCATTTTGCACATCCGCACTCAAAATCGAAATTTCATAGCTTTCAGTTTCTTGACCACAATTCAGGAGCAAATAAACGAATTCTTCTGAAAACATAGCAACTGTATTAGATGAAGATTGTTTACCTACTGCATGCTGATCTAGATTTTTGGAGGTGACTGGACTGAGAAATTGACTCCTCGAAATAGATACTTACTGCTGGCATTTTATGGGTCACAAATTTCTCATAATTAAGGCAATCGCCAAAGCTTTGCCCAGTTCTGTAAGCTTGAGATAAGCACCCCTTAACTACAATATCTGAAGAGAAATTGACTATTCAGTGCAAGAAGAATTCCACATTTTCATAATTTAGCACTCACAAGCCTACAAGTAATAGGCTCAAAAAAGTGAACATTTTTGAATTTTTATCTTTTCTTTTCGCACAACTCCTTCTTTGGAGTCTTTTCTATACATACGTAAACAAGTGGCCTGCGGCTACAAAATAAGCTGATTGGCAGCAATACGAACAAAACTTGAAGGGAGTTGTAAGCTCTCAAAGAAGAGGTTTTCAAAAGAAAAACTTCCACTTTTTTGACGCATGGTTTTCTTCCCGTCTGCGATATTAGTACGAGCAGGTACGCGCTAGAATACGAAAGGTCTGCTGTTTCTGATGGTCTTGACTGCATTCAAAAATATGAAGACTGAACGAAGTTATAGCCTTCCAAAGTGAAAATTTGCAAAACGGACATTAATTTCCGGACAACCTAATATAAAGCTGAATGTCTGTTTGTATGTATGTATGTCTGTCTGTCTGTCTGTCTGTCTGTATGTATGTCTGTACGTATGTTCCGAATAGAAAATTCCATTTCTGAACCGATCCGGACCAAACTTGGCACACACACTACGGACCCCGGCGGGTGTCATAGGCTACTTTTCGTCATCGATCGATATCGATTTTATCGATTTTTATCGTTTTGCTGAGTTCACCTACGGGGCTGGGAGTTGGCACAGGGGGGTAATCGAGCACGGGGATTCCGAATACAATATTGGTTTTCAGGATTATCGATTACTTTTATCGATTTTATCGATTTTTTTTGCAAAGTTTGAGCTACGGGGCTGGGAGTTGGCACAGGGGGGTAATCGAGCATGGGGATTCCGAATACAATATTGGTTTTCAGGATTATCGATTACTTTTATCGATTTTATCGATTTTTTTGCAAAGTTTGAGCTACGGGGCTGGGAGTTCGCACAGGGGGGTAATCGAGCATGGGGATTCCGAATACAATATTGGTTTTCGGGATTATCGATTAGTTTTATCGATTTTATCGATTTTTTGCAAAGTTTGAGCTAGGGGGCTGGGAGTTGGCACAGGGGGGTAATCGAGCATGCTGATCACCCCCCTTGGGGATGATTAGCATGCTCGATTACCCCCCTGTGCCAACTCCCAGCCCCCTAGCTCAAATTTTCAAAAAATCGATAAAAGCGATAAAAGTAATGGACGATCTTGAAAACTAATATTGTATTCGTAATCTGCATGCTCGATTACCCCCCCCCTGTGCAAACTCCCAGCCCCGCAGGTCAAACTTTACAAAAAAATCGATAAAATCGATAAAAGTAATGGACGATCCTGAAAACTAGTATTGTGTTCGTAATCAGCATGCTCGATTACCCCCCCCCCCCCCTGTGCAGAATCCCAGCTTCGCATGTCAAAATTTACAAAAAATCGATAAAATCAATAAAAGTAATCGATAATTCTGAAAACTAATATTGTATTCGGAATCCCCATGCTCACTTCCCCCCCTGTGCCAACTCCTAGCCCTGTAGGTGAACTCTGCAAAAAAATCGATAAAAATCGGTAAAATCGACATCAATCGATAACGAAAAGTGGACTGTGACACCCGCCGAGGCCCGAAGTGTATGTGTGCCAAGTTTGGTCCGGATACGGCGGAGCCGGGTAAGCCAGCTAGTATAAATATAAAGCTGAATGTCTGTATGTATGTCTCAGTGGCGTACCCAGGATTTCGGCTCGGGGGGGGGGGCGCGACAAAAATTTTTTTCTAAAGAAGGTGCGTGGCGTTAGCCACGCACTCCGAGAAATTTTTTGGGGTGCTTCTCAAAACTTTTGCGGGTCCCCGACCCCTAAAATCTGGAAAAAGGGGGCGTGGCATTAGCCACGCCCCCGAAAAAATTTTTTTTACAAGGCTAATTTGATTTTTTAAAAATTTTTAAAAATTATTTTAATTATTTACAAAAATAAATAAGTCACTTGCACATTTTTATAACCCATGTAAGTAACTTTCAAAAATTTCGCGACCCATTCTCGAGGGGGGGGGCGCGCGCCCCCCCCCCCCCGCCCCCCCTCGGTACGCCACTGGTATGTCTGTATGTATGTATGTCTGTCTGTATGTCTGTATGTACGTATGTTCCGAATAGAAAATTCCATTTCTGAACCGATCCGGACCAAACTTGGCACACATGCACTTCGGGCCCCGGCGGGTGTCATAGGCTACTTTTCGTCATCGATCGATATCGATTTTATCGTTTTTATCGATTTTCTTGCAGAGATCACCTACGGGGCTGGGAGTTGGCACAGAGGGTAAGTGAGCATGGGGATGCCGAATACAATATTGGTTTTCAGGATTATCGATTACTTTTATTGATTTTATCGATTTTTTTGCAAAGTTTGAGCTACGGGGCTGGGAGTTTGCACAGTGGGTTAATCGAGCATGCTGATTACGAGTTCGGTATTAGTTTGGCGCTATTCGGCTATCCGGGCCGCAAAATTTTTTTGTGGTAGAGCTTGCTCAAACTTCGTGTATAAGGGTTATCTTAAGGGCCGGGCATACTTCAAGTTCAATCGCGACGCGATTTGGCAATATCCCAGGTGTCCATAACTCATTGTAAGCACATTATAAATGTACAGAAGATAAGGCATTTCATCAGTTTACGTAAGTCATACACACTATGCATGTGCAGTTTGCTAATGTTGGATCCGAAGACTTCTGGCGAATTGCTAAATCGCGTCGCGACTGAAATCGCGTGAAGTATGCCCGGCCCTTTACATGCTGGTTACAGATATCACACTTTCTCCGCAGAAGGTCTTTCCGTGTGGTTACGATAGGTGTACGGTAGGAAGTCAAAATCATGAATTCGGTTGGAGTTCGGTCCATGTGGCTTATTCGACATGCTAATTACGAATATCATCTCTCTTTGCATATTGAGACCTTTTCATAGAGTTGTGGTGGTTTAATGGCCTGGGGTCGAAAACATAGATTTGCTTTAAACTTCGTCTAGGGTGGTCATTTAGCGCGCTGAACATGAATATCATGCTGATTTCGCAGGATAGTGCATTTTCTTGGGTTACGGTGGGTGTAGATGGATCGAAGTTCCAGATTTGCAAAACTTTACCTGTAACGGTTCACAAGTATATCGCTTATGAATATGATGCTTGCCCGCTGTCATAACGCAATAGTGAAGTAATGGTGAGTTGCAGGGTTTGAATGGACATTTTTTCGCTTTCGGGCCAATTTAGATCCCAGATATTCAAGCTGTGGGGAAGCGGTCGTTTTGCACAGCGGTCTCCACCGCCATCCTGATAACCTGTCCCAACGTATAATACACGCGGCAAATCTCCCTCCCCCTGTTTTTGCTTAGGCAAAAGCCGCCGAAGGGTGTATCGCGTGCGGCAGTGGTCCTATAAGGGAAAGCATTACGGTCGTGGGAAACTTTTATACCACAAGAATTGCTTTTATTGTCGGGATTGAGCACGATATTTTTGGAACAGCAGTTTAGGTAACTCCTTGCCAAGGTTTCAGGCAGGTTCATGTCTTTTACCCGCTGCCATTTACCTACCGCAACTCTGCGAAAAAGTTTCAAAACGCAAAGAGAGTGATCGTGGTCAAAGGTCGAATCTCTCTAGACCGAGTTTCAGCCAAAACTGAAATTTTGCCCCTCCGCAGTAGAATTACCATCACTCGATTACGCCCCAAAATGCCGAAGGAGTATGATATTCGTAATCAGCATGTCAATCAGCCCCCTTCAAAGTTTCAGCAAAATCCATGATTTTAGCTTCTTGTGTTACCCAACGTAAACCCAGAAAATGGCGCTATCGCGCGGAATAACTACGATATTCGTCATCAGCGGCTTTAATAATCCATATGTACGACTTTGTGCAAGATCCATCACAAAAACATTTCGGGGCTGGATAGCCGAATAGCGCCATCAGTTTTCAGAATTATCCTTACTTTTACGGTTTTATTGCTTTTTCTTTTGCAAAGTTTGAGCTACGGGGCTGAGGGTTGTTGAGGGAGGTAGGTGGGCATGCTAATTACTAACACAGTGGGACACAATGAGAGGTTTTACAGGGATATGGATAAGACCTTAATCATAGCATTGACAGGGCCGGGCGGAGCCGGGTAAGCCAGCTAGTCATGTACTATTTTGATTATCGTTTTTGTTTCCTAAACACGAGCAAGTGAAAATCTTCACGGTTTTGAGTTGCTTAACTGACTTTTCAAACATTCCTTATGCGAACAAAGTTAAGGTTGTTGTAAGCATAAAGTACTAAGGAAGCTAAACTGATGAATGCGCTCAAAAACGGCGAAAATGATAATCTCGGACAGTAACGCATTTGTAAGCCCTATTCATTCTGATAACGTTGAATTATTCGCTAAAGTCTAATGAAGTAGAGTTTAGATGAAACTGGTCTAAGACTCTGAGGTAATTTGCATAATCATAGTTCATTCATTACTTCGCAATTGATATTCGGTGACTTCTTCGAAAAATCTGGTCGTTTGAGGGCATTTTTGGGGTTACCGCTAAGTGCGAATGTGATGCGGTAACTAATCTGAAATTGAGCACAGTTTTGCATTTTTCCTTCTACTCGTTGATGATTAATGTGTAGATTTTGATAGTAAATTTATACATTGTTCTACTCTCATTCTGTCAATTTGCACAAATGTGCCGTGTTCTCTCGCAACATATTTCAAGAAGGCATAGCCTTAAACATTTCAGCCAAAACCCTAGCTATACTCGAAATAGATTTTGCGATTTGTAACCTTTCAACAAAAAGTAGGAAATGAAAATCTGCGCGCAAGTTCAAAATCGGTTGAATCTGTCTTTGTTAGGGCCTCTATTTGAGCTTCTTCTTGCATTTGAGCCTTTAAAGGCAGCGTCCAGGCAGATCTGGGCCTATGGGGATTTTACGTGGAAAGTACTTTTGGGGCCCTAACTAAGGCACTGCTCAAGCGGCAGCGCAGTTAGTGCTCTAACGGCTGAGGTATTCCCCTCGAAACTGGACCCCGCGATCGTATTCGCATGGATTCATGGCATTTTCGCGCCAGGACACATGCTTTGCGCCATGAAGCCATGCGAAACACGATCGCGGGGTCCAGTTTCAAGGGGGATATCTCAATCGTTAGAGCACTACAGTCTGCACCAGTCCTAACCAGGCCAAAATCGGCATGGCGGGATTCCGCGCCGCGAGGGTTTCGCGCCACATCTGCGGCTAGCTAGTCTGCTCTCTCCTCGATCTCTTCACTCTCTGCGACAGCGCGCGTATGCAGCGCAATCCCTTAGCGGTGCGAGCGCGCAAATTCAGCCGACGGTTCGGCCTGATCCCGATTGGGGCAGACTGTACCTGCGCTCCCGCTTGAGCAGTGCCTTAGTTAGGGCCCCAAGATTACTATTCATGTGAGAGCACCATGTGTCCAGACTTGCCCGGACGCTGCCTTTAAAGGAAGCCACCGACCAATTGACGAATCCGGCTTCGTCCTATCCTCGACTCAGCCGTTCTCCCGGTCCTCTGTTACGCTGAGACTTGGGCCGACATTGTAGCCACGTCATTAACTTTATGGACCACCCACACGGTTCAGCGCAGTCTTCTGAAGATGACCCGACACAAGCAACATCTAGTCGGACTTCGCTGTACGGATTTGAGAAGAATGTCTCGTCTTCGTGATCCAGCGGAATACGTTGCTAAAGCGAAACACCGATGAGCCGGTAACATCTTGAGAAGAACAGATGACAGATAAACACTAAGAACATCGGAGTGGATTCCTCGCGAAGCGAAACGTCTTCGAGGAAGATTCTAACATGAAGTTTGTAGAACGGATGGACCAGCTGAGAAATTAGCTGACTACGATTCTCGCCCCTGGAACTCTTGGACGCAGTCACCAACGACAACTAAGAAGAACGTGGATGTCTGGAGCGAGAAACAGGGGTAAATGGAAGCTTCTTTGCTGGGATCCGCACGTCAGCCGGGCTTAAGTAACTAAGTTTGTCTTTAAGAGAAATTTTTTCTTTTTTGCCTTTAATTGAAGCTCCACTGCCGCACCCCATTCTTTTTGGAATGCATGAAAGCATGAGAAAAGTTTGAAAAATTCGTAATAAGCTTCTGCTTTCTAAGAACTTTTCGGAAGCATCATTTCTAGAAACGATAGAACTCTGCATTAGGCTTCCCTTGTCTTGCACCAATTTTTCAGAACTGCATTGTTTTTCCATTCAATTTATTCACTGCACAGTAACATGAATCTACAGCTAATAGGTTGGCACATAAGTTTTGCAACTTATCTCGTAACTTTTGTCTTTTTGACTGCGAGGCACTCATTCTTGGGCATAATTTAGATTGGGTACTAGGCTACAAACCTGCTCAAACAATTTGGTTTTCGGTAGCGAAGTGGAGAAAATTTACTCATTTTTCGGAAACTGGTCAAATCCGAAATTTCATGGGTCGGAAAACCATAAATGAAGCCGTTCTCAGTCTGAATCAAACAAATCAAGCCGAAACTGTGTATATGGTTAAAGTTTTTTCTATCAATAGTCTGGGCATAGTTTCGGCTCGATATGTTTGATTCAGACTGAATACGGCTTTATTTTTGGTTTTCCGACCCTCGAAATTTCGGTTTTGACCAGCTTCCGAAAAGTGAGCAAATCTTCTCCAGCTCGAAACCAAAAATCAAACCGTTTGCACAGATTTGTAGCCTACCATCAATTCTACATAATGCTTGAAAATGAATGCGTCACATCCAAAGAGAGAAAAGTTACAAAATAAGTTGCAAAACTTATGTGCCAACCTAATACAAGCATCAACTACATCATACTACAAGCATAGGGATAGATGTGAAAAAGATATAGTATATGATGAGTGTGTCATATGCGTTATCCTCATTTAATACCACACAAAGTAGGAAGGATAATAGCTGTAGCTGGGGTATGCATAATATGTATACGTTCTGTAGCTGGGGTATCCATACAGAAATTGTCTCTTTTGGCGGACAATGCTGCTGCAATATAGATTGTTTTAGTTCAGAGAATTGTTAAATTGGATATATTGAATGCTAATAGCTCTGTCGATATATGGGATAACGGCTGTTTTTGAAAGAAATTTCGGTAAAAATATTTGTTACCTGACGTCTGAGTCCGCTTCTGCCGCATCTACAGGTACTGGCTCTGCCATGGTGAAGCACATGACTGTGAGCATCAGAACGAAGGGGATAAGCATCCAAGCACGCATTATTGCCTATTAACCTTGAAGTAGAAGAGCTTCACAATCTGCCCGAAGGCGAATATAAAGTTTTCTTTTTTATGCGGAAGCTGATTGGGAACTCATAATGAATCTATTGTTCAAGCGGCAGCTCATATTATTTGTTCATGGGCCAGCAGTATAACTCTGAACCCCAGCTCAGATACTGTGTAACGTAATCGATGACGCTGATTGGTGCGCTGAGAGAGACCCTTAAGTTAGAACTATTTTGATTTTGGCAGACTCATGACCTCATTTCAATGTGAGCAAATCATATTTTCTAATAACAAAAAAGCTAAACAGGCTTGATGCAAAAAGTTTGCTAGTTTTTGTTTATGATTCTGCACATTTTTTTATGGTTGAAAAGGAAATACTATTGATTTTAATCAAGTCTAGTCAAGTATTAGATTGTGTAGTAAGTTCTGTCCCATTTTTTCTTTCGATTTTTCCTCATTATTTTACGCGAAGTTCTGTAAATTGTTTATATGCATTTGAAAACTCTAAGCCTTCTCTACTGAAATTTTCATTTCGTTTTTCTAGATCAAGAGACTTGAAAAAGCATCACAGCTTTAAATTTGAAAAATCAAACAATGAAAAGTCCATTTTCGACAACTACGTTACGTCGCCTTCCTAATTAGTCAGAATGCCTACGAATAAGCTCGAAGAATTTGTTACACGTACGCAAAGAATGCTCTAGCTCTATTGCACTTCAGGTGTACTGAAACTTTTAAAAAGTCATTTCTGTAGACTTTAGAAAAGTCTTCTTTCTAACGCCTTTTCAACGTTGGTGTTGAGCATCATCAAGGCATCCTGAGAGAAGACGGTAGGCGGATCATCTGGAAATGACAGAGGGGATGGTTTGTGGCTTCAAAATTACCAGATTCGTAGGTTAAATACTCAAAATTCGAATTTTGGGAGAGCTACACAGCTTGGGTACGGGAGACGACGAACATCGCTGTGACAGTCTTGCCTTGCCGACTTTCAAAAAAATGTTACTAAATAGCCGATGCAAAGAAGGGAAATACGCAAACAGTAATAGAATAAGTGTAAAAGTTTAATAGATTGTTTTGATTGTTGTCAAGCTCGTTTAATAAGTTTTACCAATAAAAATCGAGAAATTGGAGAAAAAAGATGTCGGAAATTGATTTTTCGGCTCTTTGGATTTTTTGTTTCAATGATAAAAATCTTTTCAATTTTCTGCTATGTTGGGGAATGATGCATATGAGCCTGCATAGCAGACTTAGAGCTTTCAAATGCATATATGCTTTATCTAAAATATAGTCAATGTCGTCAATAAAAGATCAAAACAAAAATGGGACAGAACTTAATACACGATCTAATATATAGCTGATAAAGGAGGTCAACAGACGATTTCTGTACGCTCGCAACGATGCATGCACCCGACCAGATGCACCTGCTTATATACCAACATCTGTTTTGATCTTATGAAAAAATATTTATAGAAAAGAACACATGCAAGTGTACATAATAACTCAAGGTCAGCAAAAGACATGCTTAGAACTTGAAAGTCAATATTTTTTAAGCTTGAAGTTGTTTGGTTTAACAAAAAACAGAGCTATGGTGACTTATGAGTGTCTCACATATGTTTACTTCCGCAATCCAGTTGAGGAAGTTGTTGGAAGAAACATTTGAACATTCGAACATTTGCCTTGATAGATATTCCAGTGTAAATGTTGGAGAGACTCCAACTCCAACAAATGGATCCCTCAGTATAATCTTTGAAAAATCTATTACTTGAGGCCAAAACTGTATTTAGCTAATAGTCCTTCATTGAAAAATGTTTGACAGCAATTTTCTCATCATCGAGGTATTTCAGGAGTGACCTCAAGGATTTGCGCAGGTACCGTGTGCGATTCTCCTTCGTGCAAAGCTAATTTTTGGGTCCCAACCAAAATGTACCAAAATTGTGTTTGTTGTTTTTGATTGTTGATAAGTCTCTTTCCAAAAAGTCTTTTGCCTACCCTCAGGTACCATCATGTAGAGCTAACTTCAATTTAGGTTTACAGCATGGAGCGGATCACCGGTCGTTCTTCTGGCTTTCAGCGTCATTGTGGATCAGTCGCATTTTAAAAAAGCTCTCAAAAATCTTGATAAATGGTGTATAAAGTATAGTATGCGTGCTGGTCTCATTACTTGACCCTGTTGGAGTTTGTAAACCTTTTTGCTTTGAAAGATAGCTATAGTGTTTACCTGACTTCAGTTATGACAGAAGCAATGCGATGAAATGCAAACTTCAGCCTTGGTTTAAGCGGCTTTGAATGGCTTAGTGTAAGAGTTACCAGGTTGTTTGGTTTGCATTCTGGCGCAAAATGAAGCCTTAATTGCTCAAAACTCTTCTTGAAGTTCCTATCGTAATCCTACAATAATGCAGAAAGACTGATGATTTGCTCCGTGCCATCCATAGCCGTGCTGTAAGTTCAACAAAGTGGCATTGAAGTTATTCAAAAGAATTCTACGAAAGAGAGAGACATTGGCGACCCAACAGTATGTATAGGGTGGCTAAAAAGTATGGGCGTCACATTTGTGTTTGCAAAACATCTTTCAGAAAACGAGATTTGGTAAAATTATGTTTTGCATGTCAGAATTGGAGACGTCCTGTGTTACCCCTACAAGACTGGACTCGTGCAGATGCATACAGTTGTTGCCAAAGTTTGAGCGAATTCTGAAGATTCAAGATACTAGGCTACCTAAGTGAAATGGTCGTTTTTCAACATGATTAACTTTATTTCAAAGGTGAATTAGCTATCCGTTTTTGCACTTTAGACAAAGCACTACTCCTTCTTTGCCACCTCAGAAATCCCGCTTCAAAAGACGTCCAAACTGTGGAATTAGAAACCAGCCAAAATCTCATTTTTCCCATTTTTCGCTTTCAGTGGCTGTGCTTTCACCGAATATTACTCAGAACTAAGAAGATGAATCAGGCTCAAATCAATCCTATGGAAACTGCGAGATTTAAGCTATCCTCATAGATTCCATAGAAATGTTTTAAGCCTGATTCTTTTTCTTACCTCTAACAAGGGAACGATCCCAACTTAAGGTGGCGAATTGGAATGAACCACATATCATTAGAATCGACTTGATGAGCTGATTGCAAATCTACCTTCCATATCTGCGACAACGTTATCTGGAAGAAGTTATGAAAGGTTAAAAATGTGAAGTAACGGGGTTTTGATGCATAATTTCTAAAATCCAACTTGGAAGTGCACGACTAGCATAATATTGAGTGTACTGATTTCACGGAATGCTCACATTCAAAAGAAATGCAAATAAATGTTTTTGAACAGCTAAAAAGCAACTAAAGTTCTTTGGCAAAAGCTATGAGCTGTGAAAAGTCCGAATTTGGCAAATATACATAGCAATACCTTGAAAATTAGTTGTTCAAAAACACTTATTTGTGTTTCTTCAGAGTGTGAGCATTCCTTGAAATCAGTACACTCAATCAGGCTAGTCATACACTCCCAAGTTGGATTTTGAAGCGAATTATGCACTAAAAGCCCCGTTACTTCACATATTTAAACTTTCATAACTTCTTCCAGATAACGTTGTCGCAGATATGGAAGGTAGTTTTGCAATCAGCTCATCAAGACGCATCTAATGATATTCGGTTCATTCCAATTCGCCACCTTAGTTGGGATCGTTCCCTTGTGAGTAATATTTGGTGAAAGAGCCATTAAAAGCAAAAAATGGGAGAAATGAGATTTTGTGGTTTCTAATTCCACAGTTTGGACGTTTGAAGCGGGATTTCTGAGATGGACAAAAAGGAGTATGCTTTGTCTTGAGTGCAGAAACGGATAGCTAATTCACCTTTGAAACAAAGTTAATTATGTTGGAAAATGACCATTTCACTTAGGTAGCCTAGAATCTTGAATCTTCAGAATTCGCTCAAACCTTGTCTACAGGGTGTAATTGACATGCTCATTATGGATATGCTGCCCATTATGCATGACAGGGCCTTCAGGGAATGCTATTTTACAAGGGAAGGATACTGACTTAGATTTGCCTTTTGAGATGTGACACATATATTTAAAATCAGCTTGGAACGCTGATTCCAAATATGCTGCTCCTAACTGCTGAGCATTATTGTGAAGCGAGTTATGGCCCCTTTTCTGTGCAAAGTTTGCGTGCTCCTCGACCTACTGATGCTACGGTGTAGACGTCTAGATGATTTCGCAATTGTAGAATACTCCCTTTCAAGATCGAAGTAATTAATCTGAGGCTAGTTCAACATTCTAGCACTTTTTTCGAGCAGATTATTATCTACACGCCGTCTTACGACAATTACAGGGTGCGGCAAAAGTCTGGGAACCTAACTTTGCAGTATTGCAATTACAAAGGTACTGGTGTTTTTGGTTTCAATTTTATGCCACATGATGCTGCAGTCATCCTCTACAAAATACACTTTATTTGGATGGAAATGGATGCCACATGTTTTTGTAGGAATGGAAATCACCAAACTAGTACTTTTGCAAAGCGAAAAAACCAGAACTTTTAGTATTTGCAATTTTTGCTGTAGCTAGAGATACTGTTAATATTTTACAAAACTTCGATGCACACAACGTAGAAGAGGCTTTGCGCTATTGTATCCTAGTTTTGCTTTTGCCAGGAGCTGTTCTTGCATAAGCGGAAGATAAAAGTTTGTGAATGTTACCTACGTGCCAGTGGAAATCCGTCTTCAGAACAAATTTAAAAGCTATAGAATGCTCAACAGGCACTGGGACCAAGGCTATATTTTTTGCATACGTCTTTTAAATTAGAATCTAATGAATCGGCCATGGGAACACTTTTTATACTTTTTAAACGAAAATTTCAAGTTTTTATTCGCGCAATTGTAGCCAAAATCCCGGTATGCGACGTACACATGCTTCTAATTAAAAATCCAATATTTTTATTCCTAAGCAATGCAAAAAATTGTTTTGGAAGCATGTCGTAGATAAAACTTGCTCTATCGTGCTGCATATTTGCCAAGGAAAAAGAAGCAGTTATTGTGAAGGCGTAGGGCGAATTCCATTACGACTACCTGCCTGCCATGACAGGTGGACTTGCCAAGATTTTGTAGGGCTGCGTGGAAGCCAAAAGAGGCAATTTCGAAATCCAAGAACTGAGCTGTATCTGCGATGGTTCGAATTATGCGTGCGCCAAACTTCTCGTTTCTAGGTGCTTCCCTTCCCATTTTATATGAAAAAGTACTAGGCTCCCAGACTTTTGCCGCACCCTGCAGAAGTTTGTTAGTTACACGCAAAAGCAAGCCCATAACTCGCCTCGAAATAATGCTAAGCAGCTAGGAACAGCATTTTTGGAATCAGCGTTCAAAGCTGATTTTAAATATATGTGTCACATCTCAAAAGGCGAATCTAAGTCGGTATCCTTCCCTTGTTAGATAAATAATTCAGGGGGGTCTTATTGAGACAGCAATCAGGAGGGGGAGGGGGGTCGTAACCAGCGATTGTGTGCCACACCCCTTGCTTGACCCTGGAAATAACTCATTGAATTCAGGCTTCAAAAAATTGAACTCTTCACATGTTTCGAAACGCAGCCAGCTCTACGGCATACCTAATCAGTAGTTCAAGGTTATTAGTACATACGACCAAAATATCGCTAATTGACAGCCACTGATGGTGAAGATATAAATAAAACAATTTAGCTCAGCGTCTATTGGCAGAACTTTCTTTACAACCTAATAAAATCAATAATTACTAGTTGAATAAACTTTCATTATCATCAGAAATTCAAATTAACTTTGTAACTTTTTTTAAGGGGGGGAGGGGGAGTAGCGGCGCCTCCTTTTTTTCTTGAAGTTTTGACTTCAAAATCTAACAAGTCGTTGAAAGCATTTCGAAAGCTTTCCCGGATGACTTGGCTTACGCCATTCCTCAGAGAGAATTGTGTGTTACCCTCATCAAAACATTTCCTGTGGAGCCCACTGTTACGAAAGTATGAGAATGTTGGCGGTAACTACGCTGTCTGGAGATGCCTTGGGCATCGCTATAAAGGAAGAATTCCCAAATGCCGTGGACTTTTGAGACGAAATATACAGGGTGTCCCAAAATAATGTGCACACTGTTTGATTTTGAATAACTCTCTTATTATGAGGTCTTTCGAGAAGCGGTAAGCGCCATTTTGTAGAGCTGACTTCAGCTTAGATTTGCAGTATAGAGCGAATCACCGACCGCCCTTCATTACTGTAGGATTACGGTAGAAACTTGGAACATATGATGTCACTGGAGAAAAGCTGCCGTTTCAAAAATTTTCAAAAAGATGTGAAAACTTGTGTAATAGAGTTTTTAGGGACGCTGAGTTCAATACTCAACTATTCTCAAGATTGCGAAGGTCTCTAAACGGTGTAACCGCACTTTTCAGGAACATTGAGAAAATGGCCGTTACTGCTTACCTCGCATAACTCTTCAGTGAAGCATCATAATAAGTTGGGAACTTTACAGTTAGAATCAGCAACTCTGATGGGCCCAGTGTAAAAGTTTTCAGGCTGTTTTGATTCCTTTCTGAGGCAATATGGCCTTTCATGGTCCAAAACCCTCTTTCAAGTTTCTACCGTAATCCTACAGTAATGAAGAGCGGTCGGTCATTCGCTCTATACTGCAAATCTAAGTTGAAGCCAGCTCTACAGAATAGCTCTTACCGCTTCTCGAAAGACCTCATAATAAGAGAGTTATTCAAAATCAAACAGTGTGCACATTATTTTGGGACACCCTGTATATCAGTATATGTTCTTTGGTCCGCTAAAGTCATATATCATCTATTTATTGACCGCAGGGACTCAAGCCAATGCGAACCACGCGGGGCGCGGTTGAGTTGTTGCGAGAGCACGATTTGTACAGTGGCGAATTTACCTCGCAGCTTCTTACCTGGCGGCGTGTGCTCCGCAGAGATTGGTATCTGTTGTGCATTTCTGTGATAAGTGCAGTTACATTGTAGTTCCAGTCAAAAAGACCCCATCACAAAAGCATAGCAGATCCACAATCTTGGACATTATCCGCTAAGCCCACGTTGCCAACGGCATTAAAGGCAGCGTCCGGCAGAATTTCGTTTTCCAGTTTCTCACCTTTTCGGAGCCCTCTTCCCACGAGGAACCATATCTGGGCTTTCCAGCGCATGAACATGCCGAAAATGAGCTCTTTTCGAAGTTTTCCAAGTCCGCACAGTAAATACGTGTGAGTGAGCGGAGTCCAAAACGAGAGAGGGGGGTACAAAAGATTTCCGGCGTATTTTCACTGAATGCGGACCTGGAAAGCTTCGAAAAAAATCTTAATGAGCTGAGAAGCTTAGAGATGGGTTTCTCATGGCGAAAAGGCTCCGAATGGGTGAAAGCTAGAAAGCGAAATTTTGCCAAGCTGTTGCATTTAATAGCGATTCCTGTACTTATCTAAACCGCGCAAACCCAAAAAAGAATCCGCGCAAACCCAAAAAAAGAATAAGTCCTTACACAGGAAGCACAGCAGATAACAAACACCGAAGAACATACACTGGTAAATATTTCGTCTCAAAAGGCCACGGTCATTCGAGATCCTTTCTTGTTAGAAGTCCTCTCGAAGTGAGCTTCCTCTAGATATACACCCCTTCTTTGCATGAAATTTCCAAGTTCTCACAATTTTTGGGAGGTAACAGACATCACTCGCCTTAGGGCACTTTTTTCGTCTTTGTACATTTAAAAGGCGAGAACGATGGAAGTATCTCAACCGCAAAATTGAACGGTATCCATACAGAGCAGATTAAAGAATCGTTGTGTACTAACAGAAAATTGGCAGTACTCTGCGTTGATACCACTGCTT